>WEIV01005657.1:131354-228678 GCA_013390005.1 Calyptomena viridis | reverse complement strand
TAATTCATATTAATAAAATAATAATTAAAAAGTAAACTAGTTAAAATGTTGTGATTAGTTATGATTTTTATAAAGAGCTAATACAGTACATTTCCAGAGATTATGGCAGAGTTTGGGGTGTTAAAAAGTCAACAAGTGTTGGCACTGAATAGTTTCTGTAGGTCTTAATCTGCTCTTATTGTGTTGGCAACATGAAAGAACCTCCACGCTGTGCTGAGTCTCTTCATTGCTTTTTAAGCTCTGACAAAGTGATGTCTTAATTTTCTTTAGTTTCCTCCCATCTCTCTCTGTGCCATTTCAGTAGAAATTGCTCGTGGATGTTTTTTCCACTGGCCATGTCCACACCTACATCTCAGTGCTTTTGAAATGGAAATAATCCTCAAAAAAAGTGTCAGAAAAGTTGATAACAACAGCAATTTCCCCAAATACTCTGATATTTAGCTGGGGTTTGGGATTAACTTGGCTTTTGTGGGTGGCTTTGTCCTTGATTTCTGCAGGGGTGGGTGATTGTCAGCTGCTGTGACTGCAGTGATGTGACATGTCTGCACTTGAGACACAGCTCTGATTAAATTTACAGCATTTAAATGTAAATTTAAATTCTAAATTATTACTATGTAATAATAATAGTAATAATAAATTATATGTAATAATAATATATAATAATATATGTAACAATAATAATAATAATAGTAAATTTACTATGTAATTAAAAGGGGGGTTATTACTATGTATTCCTGATAGAATTCTGAAGTCTTAATTTTGGGATAAAAATCCTGCTGTGTCTCATGGAATTCCAGGTGTGGTTGCACAGAGCAGATGCAGAGAGGAAAAGTAAACTGCTTTTTCATCCTCCTGGTGTCTTAGATTTAATGCTGTTGTTTCTAATATTTGAAAGAAAGGAAGATTGAAATTATGAGGGTGAATGTTTTCATCCCTTTTGCTTCACTGTCTTGGTTTTAGTGAACTTCTTGCTGCATCCCTTTTCAGGAAAACTCCAGTGCAATTTTTTCCAAGTTCCTGTGTTATGAAGATTCTTTTGAAATTTAAGGTTTTGAAAAGTGAGGCCAAATGTACCTTAATTTCAGCTCTTGGAATAATTTAGGAAGTGCTGACAAGGCAAGAGCAGGAGTTCAGAGCAGAAACAAGTCATTCACCACCTTCCTTCACCAGGATTGTTTTGGTACCATTTATAAAGCACAGAAGGGTGTTTGCATCTGCAGAATAATGAGGATTTATAGGTTCCAAGTTGTTAAAATCTCACAATGACACGAAAATATAGTTTGCTAATGGCATTACTGTTCCTGAAAATAACTGGCCTTTGGAGGTTTGCTGGAATTGGGGCAGGAATTGGGGCTGGAATGGAGCGATGAAAACTCAAGGGTGAAGTGAAATGGTGGTAAAAGGAGCAGTTCTCGGTTGCAAGAGTTTCCAAACAGATTTGTTGCCATCCTGGCAGTGTTTTGAGAGATCTGTCCAAAGCAATGGATGCNTTTTGTGGGTGGCTTTGTCCTTGATTTCTGCAGGGGTGGGTGATTGTCAGCTGCTGTGACTGCAGTGATGTGACATGTCTGCACTTGAGACACAGCTCTGATTAAATTTACAGCATTTAAATTTACTATGTAATAATAATAGTAAAATAAATTATATGTAATAATNATCTCACAATGACACGAAAATATAGTTTGCTAATGGCATTACTGTTCCTGAAAATAACTGGCCTTTGGAGGTTTGCTGGAATTGGGGCAGGAATTGGGGCTAGAATGGAGCGATGAAAACTCAAGGGTGAAGTGAAATGGTGGTAAAAGGAGCAGTTCTCGGTTGCAAGAGTTTCCAAACAGATTTGTTGCCATCCTGGCAGTGTTTTGAGAGATCTGTCCAAAGCAATGGATGCACTGGGGTTTTTTTGTTTGTTTGTTTGCCTCTGTTTTACATCAGAGCTCAGTTTAACCACAGGAGGAATCGTGTTTTACAAGGGCTGCTCTTTCTGTCTACACAACGTTGTCCTCCCAGGGAAAACGTTTTGGCACTGAAACCACCACTTACTGCTGGCCTTGAAAGATCTTAAAGACAAGATGCAAATAGAACCATTTCCTCTAAGGGTGTTTGTAACTGTGTTGGGTTGGACACAGGTCTTGGGACAACGAGTGTGGGGAACCCAACAAAAATGTGCTGTTGGAGATCCCAGGTTTCACTTGTGCTTCAAGGCTTGAAGGAACTGAGATCAATTATGGCTTTGTAGAAGTTTAGTCCAGTTCAGAGCTGAGAAAAACATTTGCTCCCAATTTTTTTTTAATTTTTTTTTTAATTTTTAAATTTAATTTTGAAATTATTTTTTAAAAATTATTCCGTTCACCTCAGAAAAATCATTTTAATAACCTCAGATTGTGTTGAGTAAAAATGCAGAATATTAAGAATATTAGGAGAGTGTAGAAAGATCCTCTTGCCAGGAGTTTCCAAGAAGAAGTGAATGTGGCAGAGTCAGAGCTGTGTCAGGGTTTGCTTTGTGTTGGGTGTCACTGTCCTTCTGAACAATCTTCTGTACTAGAAACAATCATTTATTGATTGAAGTGTAGAACTAACAAGACTCTAATTAGTGGATACATTTATATTTGCATTTCTGAAGGCATTTTAGTGTATGAATACTTGGAAGATGAGAGCTAAAATAGTTCTCAATATACAGTTTGGTTAAAAATACTGTTTCTGTGACAGGTGATTATTTCAAAGTCAAAGAAATCTATTTGGATTTTTTATGAGCAGCTAATAAACACTTACCAGTTAACAGAATATCAATTTTAATATCCTAATATAGATGGTGATGTGCCACTGCAAGCAAGGTGATGTATTTACAGGCAGGAACTTTTTGGAGCACAGGTTTCTGACCTGTCATCTGTAGCTGGAGGTTTAACAGTTGGATATTAAGTGCTTTGTGGTGGTTCAATATCAGAGTTACTGACTATAAATTGCAATTGCTCTTTTGGGACATTCCAGCTTCTCCTGTACAAGAGCTCCAGGTCTGCTCCAAGGCCATCAAAGCTGAATCTTTCCCTGGACTCTGGTCAACAGGATGGGATTCCTTTGGAAAGGGCTTTTTTGTTTTAATTTCTAATTGAAACGTCACCATAGGCCTGTGGTTTATTAGTATGTGTGATTTTTTAATATAAATTAACTATCATTATAGTTACACAATATTTTAGTTGCTTTCTGCTGTTTTAAAGTATTTTTCCTGTTGCTTATTCCATTGTGACACTTGCAGTAATGTTTGCACAGATATATGTATTTATACACACACTCCTCAGAACTGAAGGACATTACTTAAAACAGACCACATTAATGTGCTGGAGTGATCACAGACTGAAATAATGTGGAACAAGGCTTTAATAGAAGAAAAAGAAAGGAGAGGTAGCAAGAGAAGGCAGCAGTGAGGTAGAGATAGAGAAATATAAAATAATGCAATTACAATGATGGGAAAGAAGGAAGGAAGGAGGACTTTTTCAAACACCTTTTCTTAAGGAAAGGGTGAAATCCTGGTTTAATGAATTAGGAAATGGGCAATGCTCTGGACATAGGTTTGGGTTTCTGCAAAGCAGAATGTTACATCCCTGGAGGTTCCTGTGAGCAGAAACACCATGTGATGTCTCAATAAAACATCATATAAAATTTCAATATAAGCCCTCTATCTGCTCCATGCTCATAGTGGAGTTTCAGAAGGGAATGTCTCTCAATCTGCTTTTCCATGGCATAATTCCTGAGTTGTTCTAACACGTAGCTCATGAGTGTGTGCATCCTTCCCACCCTTGTATCCTGTGCATGTTCCCCCTCCTGCCCATGTCCCACATCCCATGATTTCAGTGGCCCCAGTGCTGTGCTGAGTTACAACTGAGCAGCAGTTGGGCTCATTCCTGACTTGCTTTGGAAAATGCAAGAAAATATCAACCACTTGGAATGACTGACCCAGAATCTGTATTTTCATTCCCAAAGGATTCAGGATTACAAGTGTTTGTATTCACTTCACAAGTTGTTTCTATTGAATGCAAATATTCAATATTGGGTCTTTTAAACAGTCCAGTTCTCCATTGGGAGCCAGTGCTGTTCTTCCAGTTAATGTTCAGTGATCCAGGGGAATTTGGGACCTTTTATTGAGAAAATCCTGTAAATCCTGCTCAGTCTTATGGGAACTGCAGATTGTTACCATTTCTGAAGTAATATCTTAAAATTACTGTTAGGCACAAGATGTCTTAATTTTTGAGAATTAACTTACATAATTTTATTTTTTTCTTTCTTTAAAGCAAATCCAAACCAGCACCACAAATTTCACCCAGTAAATCTGTGGGAGGAGAGTTTTGTGTCGCTGCAGTTTTTGGATCATCAAGGTCATGGTTTGCAAACAATTCCGGCCTGAAAAGAGAAAAAGGTTGGTGTCTTACAAAATTAGGACTTGCATTTAAATTTAAATTCTTTATTTTCTCATTTGGTGACAAGTTCTGAGCAATTGATGCTTATTTGTAGATGTTGTTCCTTAAAATCAGCAGCAGTGGAGATTTCTGGATACATGGTTGGGGTGCTTTTGGTAAATTTACAAGAAGTTTTAATTAGTGAAATAAGTCATTGATCTTTTAGTGTTATATAGAGACAGAAAAAAAAATTGATAGTTCAAAGATAGTGTGTGAAGTTGCACTAAAAACCCTGTGAGGAAAAGGTGAGACACCTTTGCTAAAACAAATGTCCAACACATGTTTGGGGATGTGCAGTTACCTGAACACACCCTGGTGAGAAACTGTCCCACCTTCTTTCTCTTTTATGAGCCATTTGTATATTTTTGAAACAAGGGGAAAACTGTGTGTTTTGTACAATTTTGTCTCTCCATCCCTTTAACTTCTTTTAATTCCCATTTTTGACTGCAAGCATATATAGGCAAGAGACTTCAAAGAATCCAGCCTGCTATCCCTGTAAACATTTTTCCTGTTTCCTCTGTGCTCTTGCCATGATATTCTCCTTCTTCTTTGCAAACAGAGCAGTCCAAGCAGTTTGTGGTGGAGTCCTTGTACATCATCAGCTGCTATGGGAGCCTGGTGGAGCACGTCCTGGAGCCGCGGCCGCTCAGCACAGCTCCCAAAATCAGTGATGACACCCCTCTGGAAATGGTGACCTGCCCCAGAGCCAGCTGGACTTTGGTTAGGTACCTCATTCCCTTCACTCTGCCTTCCCTTTGGCCAGAAAGTGCTTGGGATCTTGCTTTTTCCATCATGATTTCCACTCGTAGTTTGATCATAAAGTTTATCGTAAAGACTTGAGGGTTTTCCATGGAAGGAGAGGACTCTTGGTAGGAAATTCAAGCCTTCTTTTTCAAAGATATATAGTTCTGTTAGTGTTTATGTGCCTGAATGAGAACTGAGCATTTAAATGCTTCTATGGACATGGAGCTACAACAACATGTTTACAAATCGATATATGTAATATATGATAAATACTTATCAACTGGTGATTTTAAATGATCAGACTGTAATTTGCTTTTTATATAAGGACTAGAAACAATTATCTTAGTAGTGTTGAATTACAGAATTCTGCTGTGAGACATGAGTGAGGTTTCCAAAATGAAACATTGCAGAGTTGGGCAAGTTATCCTGGGAGCAGCTGAAGGTAGCATTTCTTAAGACAGTTGAAGAAATTATTCCTGACATGTGGAAGAAAGTAAAGAAAAATTGATGAGAAAATGTTGTCAGTGCTTTTGACGTTTTATAATATTTTTCTATTGATTTTTCTTGGCTCCTGTATTCCTTAGTGCTGCTTATGGCTGGACTAGATTGATCAATACTTGATTTACCAAGCTATTTAGGAATGGCCCACCCTAATTAAAATTACAACACAGACTTCTGGACCATTATTGTTGAAATGAGTAGGTTGTAATGGAATTGAAAATTCTAATTGGATCAATAGTCCATAACTTTACACAGCTTTATTTTCACAGTTTGTAAATGCTCAATGACTCTACAGTATGGAAGCAGTGCTGGTTAACAGAACAAAAAAGTTCCCCAGTTTCTGTTGTGTGTTTATGTAACGTCAGCATGACATACAATGGTCCTAACCATATTTACCAACTTAATCTAAACCTCCTTCTGGGGTGTTTTTGTGCTGCCCATGCTGCAGCCAACACACAGGAATTGTCTTTGCCTCACAATCTGCACCATTTGGCCCTGCTGCTCCACTGCCTGTGGTGTGTTGCAGTGTTTGAACAAGCTAATTTAAATAATTACAAACATTTTGTGAGCTTGTATAGATAATTGCATGTGATGACAGAAACGCTGATTTACATTCCCTGTATTAGCTTAAATATTAATAGTCTTGTGTTTTACCTCAGAACTCCTCAGTGGAATGAACTCCAACCACCATTTAATGCAAACCATCCACTGCTCCTGGCTGCAGATGCTGTGCAGTACTACCAGTATCTTCTGGCTGGCTGTGAGTAGCTGACAACTTCTTGTCTTGTCTGATGTGCGTGTTTTCAGCAGAGTGTGACTTTCTGAGTTAGTTTTTCAGCCTGTATTTGTCTCAGAGGATGTTCAAGCCCAGAATAGGGGCTGTGTGTGACGAACTCTATTGGTAACAGCAGAGTTGTGAGCACAGTGGTGGGATTTTTCACGTGGATCAGAGCTGTGAGGCTGCCACAGAGCCAAAATGTGAGTGCTTAGCTGCCCTTGAGGGTGGCACCCACTAGATCCCCTGAAGTCTTCAGGGTTTTCTCACCTCATTCCTTCTCATGCTTACAGACTTTTCCTCCTGTGAATTCCACACTCAGTGACAAGTGAGTGCATCTGCATTTTCCCTCTCCCCTGGAACTCCTGGTTGCTGGGCTCCTTCCAGCCAGAGTCTCAGACTTCCCTCAGGAGCCTTGGCATTGCTTCCAGGGATGGCTGCCCACCTGCCTCAGCCTGGGCCCTGCCCAGCCACATCATTCCCAGGGAGCCAATGTGCATGGCATGGTGTGTTCAGAAACATTTAGATATCTGTACCTATAGATACATGGTGTATGTATACTATATACATACCAACCCATGTATTTGATGGTGGGTTCGTAGAGAAAAGAGTATTTGTATTAGTTTTTATTTGACAATTCAAAAAAGAAGACTACTAGTGAGTAGCAAGGCTCTGTTTTATCTGGGGTGTAGTCAAGATCTTTTGCAAAGAAAAACAGAATAATAAACGCTAGAGAGGGAAAAGTATCCTGAGGACATAGTAAAAATGGCAGTAACAGAGAAATTTGTGTGTGTCTGATCTTCAGATTTGTTCAATATAACACTACTCGGTGAAGCTCCTGAAAAAATGGAGTCAGAGCAGGTTTCACAGGGGGGAGCCCAGGACACCTGTTAAATAGGTGCTCCAGGCAGGTCCTGTGTCTCTGCCAGGAGCTGCAGCCTGGGCTCTGCTGTGCCTTTAATTGCCAGCAGAGAGGGGCTGAGGGTGAGTGTTCCATCTGTCTGCCAGGGGGTGTAAGAGGAGCTCTGGCGCCGTTTCAGGGTCACTATTTGTATCTGTCTCTCTGAGGTAGGACCCAGCAGTTCCTCTCCCTCTCTGTACAGCATTGCTGCCAATTGTTTGGCTCCATTAAGTGTGCAGGGGAAATAAAAGCCTGAATGACCAAGTCACAAGGGGGTATGGATAGACCCTTTCTTTGTCCACGCTCAGAACATTGCATTAGGTCTCATTATCCATTTATAATAAGTGACCTTTGCCCCCTGGGTCATTGAAAAATCCTCAGTGTGCTTTTTAGCACAGAGTACCTCTGTCAGCAGCCAGGCACAACAATGAGACGTCTGGCGGCCTCTTGGAGGGCTGCACAGGCAGGTTTCCATAAATGAGAGCTCTGATGCCAAAACACAGGCCAAAATCTTCCTTAGTCTCTGAAAAGTATAAACCAGGCCAGTGACTTCTTGTGCTAAACAGAGAATATTCTGCATTTAGTTATTGACACACGGCTCAGCTTTTCATATCTTTGAAGAATCTCAGAGTTACATTCGTGGCTAAGAAGGAAGGAACAAGGAACCATTGTTTGAAGAAATGTTTTGTACAACAAGTGTCCAAGAGCTTTATCCCAAGGGTGTTTGTAAGTGGATCAGCACAGCTGTTCCATTGCTTTGGGGTCATCTGGGACATCTGCTGCAGAAACCTGGATCAGTGTGTGCAGTTTGTATCTACCTGGGCTGCTGCACAGGGGAGAAAGTGGGGAGCACCAGATTTGCACTTTTCTGTAAGTTCATGGCTTCAAAGTCAACTTGCATGTTTAAATTGCACAGCCTGCTGGCCTGCAGGAAGTGTCAGGATCCTGCTCCAAACCGTTCCAGGCTTTTTGGTCCTCACCTTCTGACAGAGCAGATTCCAGGCTCACTGTTGTTCCTATGAGAGTTCATCCCATAAAACCCCAAATTTATTACAGTCCTCAGGTCCTCAGTGCTGGGTGTTAGGTGTCAGATACTTCCTACCCTTCTCAGGTTTAATACCTAATATTTTACCTTATTTGTGTCTCTGATATTCCCTCTTTATTTGCCTGTGTCCCGAGCAACTCCTAAATCTAATCACAACAGAAGAAGGAAATCTAAGTCACATTTTAGTCTCCCTAGAAGTTTTTCCTATGGCATAAATGCCATCAGCTGGTGTAGTTGGATTGTCCTAACAGACCTGGCAGAGTCGTGCAAGGCACTGCACGTGTGCATAGGAGGGGTTGTGGTGTCCACAGGAACTTTAAATGGAAAGGACTTGGTTTCTCCAGAGAACTGCCAAGTTTTGTCATTATTTATTCCTTAAATTCTCCTTGCTTCCTGCTGTTTGGTACTTAGGAATTAAGTTGCTTCTGGTAGCACAAACTCTTGAGGATGCTGTTAAGATGGGCAGGGACACCTTCCACTGGAGCAGGTTCCTCCAAACCCCTTCCAGCCTGGGGTTTGAATCCACACAGACACATGCAGGGGAATTGCAATGGGAATAGGTAACTTTGCACCACAGCAGAAAGTCTTGCACCCTTGTTTCATTCTTCTCATTTCCTTCCTTCCTTCCCCCTCCACTTGGAATTCCCTTTCCCATTGCGCTGAAGGAATGGACAACACTTGGCAATGTCTGAAATGAGGCCAATTAACACATTAATGAATAGACCCCCTGAAATGAGACCAGAAACTGCCCCAAAAAGGCATTGAATAAGCTGAGGTCTGATTTCTCTCCTCTGGCTCTGGAAAGGGCACCTTCACATTCCAGAGTAGAGTTTTGGCTCATCAGGACCAATTTTATGGACACAACCTGCAGTTGTCAGAAGTGGGCCAGTGACAAGAATTAATATATTAACTGGTATGCAGTACTCTGACAAATTGCTTACTAAATACATCAAAATTGATTGGGCATTCTGTGTTTAAATTGACAAATGACTGCATTAGGGGAAGGAGGGAAATCCATTAATTACAGCTGCCCTCAACCATAGGAAATGTAATCGTATAAATATAGATTTTGTTAAAACAAAAGTCTGTACTTTACTCCAGTGTTGCTGGTAAGTGTACTTGCACCTCTTTGCTATTAAACCTGCAATAGGAGGTTTTGAAGACAGATCTTTGCAATTGGCTTTTAAATAATCAAAGAGCATTTCTGTTGTGTTAAAAGGAATGATGCAGTGTTTCTGTATCCCGCTCCCACCGCTTCTGGAAATTGTTTCTCCCTCAGAAAAATGGACCTGTAGCTGAGGCTGCTGCTGTCTCATTAATTGTTTATTCTAAATGCAATGTAATTTGTATTCCAAGATGTTAGGATTCAAACCAGTACTCTGAATTCTCCTTCTTTGTCCCTGTACTGGTCTCCAAGTAATACTTGCAGGGCTGTTACTTATTTCTGAGTAAGAATTTGCAGTTGGGTTAGGCCTGAAGATATAATCAGTTTTATAGACTTTGTTAAGGGATTCTTGAAAAGATTAAGGCCTTTATTTATAGCTGCCTTTGACTTTTGGCTGTTACAGCAGATTTTCATTTCTGGACCAACTGCTGCACATATCTTGTGTTTGACTGAAAGTGGCTTTCATTAGAAGTCCAATTTAGTAACTATCCATTGTCTTCAAAGGGAGGGGTGAGCCTTTCCCCACTGTTTGTTTGGGCTAAATGATAACACCATTTATACAGATAATCTCTGTAACTCAGACATCATGTTTGCACTTCCTGCTCCCTCTAATGAAAGCTGTGCACCCTGAGCAAGACTTCTCCAAGCAGCACTGTGGTTCTTTGTGGTCTATTTTATATTCCTTTCAAACATTCCATTGATGGAGATAAAAATGACATACATAGAGCTGGTGAATATTGTGGAAAGCAGGACTGAGAGCAGGAGTGGAGAGTGTATTAAATAACTGTGTGAATGTGTGCTGTGGAGACAGATCCTATGAAAAGCAAGCTCTGGTGCCTGGAATCACAGCCAAGCTGCTGCCACAGGAGTTACACCGAGCAGACACAGCAGGAATCTGGTCATTCTGGTCTGCCAGCCCTTCCCTGTGCACAGCAGAGCGTGGTGCTGGCCTGGCAAGAAGTGAATGGACTGGGCCTTAGAATTGCATTTACTGCTCTACCTCTCTTTTTCTTCTTGCATTCTTTTGTGTGGGAGTATTTAAGAGTGGATTTGATCTCTCTCCCTAAGAACGCAGGTTATGGCACATCCCCTCCTCTACATGTAACTGCAGTGTGTGATGGGTTTTTGGGGGAGGCCAGAGCTGCCTCTTGCTGTGGGTATGTTCAGTGTCTCATGACAACGAGCTCGGTTTCAAATAATAAAAGTGATCAAAAGCAGAGGCTGTGCTGGACCAAGAGCTGAGCTGTCGTGTGGTTACGAGGTGTTCAAAGCCCCTTTGCTCTGTGGCCTCACTCACACACAGCCTGGTTTCAGCTGCCCCATTCCAGTGGCTCTGCTGGGCTGCACTGGTTCTGCTCTTGAGGGCACAATGGGCCAGTTGAACAGAACCCATCTGTGAAGGACTTCCTTCCCCCTGGAATGTGGGAAGCCCATGGGAGTTACCCAGGGGCTGGGATGAGCTGTGGGATGTGGGTGAACATTCCACCCTGCTCACTGTGTGAGTGCTGCCCAAACTCCTGCCCTCTCAGCTCTACCTGGGGCCACAGGCAGGGGCTTCACAAAATGGTGTTGGTTGAGTGTTTGAGGCAGAGTCAGAGTGCCAGAGAATCTATTTTCTACATTCCCACTTTGCCATTCTTATTCTTCCTGCTCAATATTGCCTCCAGCCAGTGTATCATTTTGATGAAATTCTGGTTGATTGTTGCCATGCAGTAAAAGAATACAACATACTTCTTAGAAGAGTTTCCTGGGACTCTCCACTCATAGTTTCAAAGGGGTTGTGCAGGTTAAAAATTCAAATCCTTGGGGAAAAATTTATAATTTCTGGAAATTTTAAGGAGAGCATTTCTATGCATAAAAATGGCTTCAGAATTTCAGAAAATTAATTTGTGTTTATCTTGACTCAGGTGTTCTCTCTGTATATTACATGAAAATATAGTGTCTATATGAACATGTGAGTGATACAGGTAAAATATGTTGGAGAAGAATTTTGGCAATTTAAAATTTGGAATTTTTACTGCATTTGAAACTGTTGCAGATCTTATAAATATATGTATTTCTAACATATATATTTATATATTTTTTATGAGTACAGTTACAGAATTCCCAGTGGAAGTGATTCCAAGCATGCATTTCTCTTACAGAGTTGTTACATATATTTGAGGTTTTCTGGCAATAGTCACAAACAATGAAAATGAAATTTTCAGGTTTGCTTCTTGGAGGTGTAACAGATTCCAGGCTAATCTGGATCCCCTTCCAGAAAAGGTGTTTCTAATGAAATTGGAGTTCATGGTATTTTTTTAGGGGAAAACTATGTTTCCCTAAAACTGTAACCTGCACTTTCAGCTCCCTGCAGGAACCAGGATTGAGTGTTAAAGGGAAGCAAATTTAACTTGTGCCTGAGCATTGGGGGAAATGGGAGCAGGACACATGTCAGTTCCTAAAAGAGCTGCATCGTTGCGTGAGCCGTGGAGTAAATCACAACACGTCCTCCAGCTGTAATTGCTGTTTGTGAAACACTAAAGATAAGGTGGACACAAACCTGACTCCGTGAGGTGCTTTGGGTGCTGGGAATGTGCATGTGAAGCTTTGGATGCCGAGCTCCACCTGGGCACGTGCGTGGCTTCATCCCATTCCCCACTGCTTGCCCGTCCTAACCCGCCTTTTCCAACCCCGCCGCTGGAAACAGCGCTGCAGAGAGGCCCTCAAATACTTTCAGATGTGTACAAACAACAATAATGAACAAGGGCACATGCTGAAATAGTTGTTCACTGTTCTGACGTGGTCATCTGGAACTCCTTAGAGCGGGGTCCGTGGACACGCAGGGGTCAGTTTTCAAAGCAGCGTTGGGGGATTTGGCCGCGCGACTCCCATTGACGTTAATGGGAGTCAAACGGGTAAATCCCCACGCACCGCTTTGAAAATTTACTACTAAGCCTCTTGACTTCTCACTACATACTTTGATTGTAACAGTAATCCATGGTTAACATAATTTTCCCGACAATAATGTCAAACATACTTTTGAAGTCGGTGAATTATAGAAATAGTTACCTCTCCCATAATTCCTTAAAGATGGCCATCAGATGGGTTTCGCCGTGGGTTCGTGCAGTTGAAATTATTCTTTAGCTCGGGAGGGAATGTATGTGTTCTCCTTTGGTGCAGAACTGATGGTGTGCTCACAGTCTGAGCTGTTGAACTGCCTTGAGGTGCTCTGGACTGTGAGTGATCTCAGGTTCCAGCTCTGCCCAACTCACTTGACTGGTTTCCTCAGGGAACTTTAGAAATGGAAGCTGGAATTAAGCACAGTGAGTATATACCAGTCTTGCAGTACAACTAGGAGTAATGGTGAGGCCTAAACCCCCAATCAACCCTTTTTAGGGGAAAAAAAAAAAAGCCAGGCTGTTGAATATGAGACCAGTGTAAGTAAGGAGGAAGTAAAGCAATGATCCAAGCTGGAAGAATCCAAGGAGAATTCATATCCTGGTTACAGATCTGCCTATTCTTCTATTGAAGTGCTGATACAGAGAATGAAGTCCATGAAGCACTGTGGGCAATACACAAGTAATGAATGAATAAAGCTCTGATCAGCTGGTGGTGAAATAACTCTTAGCCTGGCTAAACTGCTTTACAGGGCTTTTTTAGCTTAATTTTACAATATTTATGTATCTAAGGATCTCAGAAAGTCCTTACAGAAAAAAAAGTGAGTTTTGTGTAAAAGGGGATATTTTAATCTGCCTGCCATGCTCCTGCAGAAGTTTACAAGCTGAAAGCTGTATTAAAACCAGAACTTTGTTCAGTAATATACAGCCAAGAGTGAAAATACATAGAGCACATCACCAGACTACAAACAGTTTATTGTGAACGTGGCTGGGAGCATTCTAAATGAAAATCTGATCTTCTCCTTATTGTCAAACTTGAGCAGAGGTAGAGCAGGCACAGAGCACCAACTCACTGTGGGGTTGTTGGATGTGAACTACGTGGCAAATCCAGCTGTGGGACACCAAACCCAGCCTGTGACAGCAGGGAGAGCACATCTGTGAGATGGGAAAAGGTGGATCTGGTGACTTGGAAGTGGCTGTGTGTAGACCTAACCCAGAACCATCACATTCTGCTTGTCTGGGTAACACAGTGTTATTAATGCCCTGGTGGTTCCAGAGGGAACATGAAGTACATCATCCAAACTGGGGAGCTGCATTTTCAGAGAAGCACTCCTGGAGCTTGTTGACAACCACCTATTATTTTAGATGTAACAGGAAAAGCAGCAAAATCAGGTGTTAGGGTGTGATTTGTAGGAAACATCCTTTTCTCCTGGGTGCCTGTTTGCCACAGCCATCACTAGAGACTGAATGGGATAGTTCAGACTACACTGGCCTGTTTCTACTGGATTTTAGAAACTTATTTCAGATTCTGAGTGTGTATTTAACTGGAATAAAGGCAAGCTCTCTGGGTGTCTGCACCAAACAAATAGACTTTCTAGTCCTTTATAGGGCCTTTGTTTGCTCTTAATTCGGACAAACATGCAGCCCTTGGAGAAGAGCACATTGGGAATTTCATATATAACTCTCAATTAAATTGAATTGTGCAAAGCTTATTTATATAAATGAGAAAATTAAAACCTTTTGCTTGGAGAAGTACACAAAACTAAGTAAAACTAATGATTTATTGTTCCCAAATTAAAACCATAAGTGCACGCACTACAATTGAGCTGTAGTGGTTCTTTGTTCCAACACTTTTATGCTGCTGAAAGATGACAATTTATAATCTTTGAATGGAGATTTCTTAGCTCTAGGTATTTATTGTGTAATTAGCCCATCTCTGAACAAACCCACTGCGTGTTAATTCCAATATTCCTCAAATGTGTGTATTTGTTTAGGTCTTGCTCACGTGTCAGAAGTGTCTATGCAAATTATTTGAGATTAATACAAATTGTTTGTTTTCTTTACTTGTCACTAAATGTCACAGAGCAGTTTCGAAACAATGGGGTTTTTTTTCATACTTAATCATAGAACTGTGTGAATCAGATCCAGAGAATCCCAGAGAAATATCAGCTCTGCTGTATTTCAGCCTTTGCTTTGGCTTGTGTTGAAATTTGTGTCCCCACAGTCCCTTCTGTGCAGATTTCCTGGCACTGACAATTGTCACAGAAATAATTTGTCATGTGGTTTTTTTCAAGCCCTTGCCTTTAATAATCTTCCTTCAATATAGTGCTAAAATCAATCCTGTAACTGCAGAGAAGTTTAAAAATTTACTTATATTATGGGTAAGCACCTGCACCTTTAATTTTGAGGGTACAAAATAAGATGACAGTGTTCCAGTCATGAAGGAGGATGAACAACAACAGTTTATGCTGAAATTCTGGTTTGATTTAATGTTTAATTAAATGTGGAGTAGTTCAACACAGCTGGTCAGGATGGAGGGACAGGAATACATCCCAGATTTAGAGCTGATGCACTTCTCACTTGAAGGAGGACACACATTAAAGATGCCACTATTATTTTTGAGCAGCTCAAAGATGGTTTTTTGCCCCTTGACTTTGATTTTTGCTGCAGGTACCAGTCCAGTTTTTCAGAAGTGCCCTTGAATGCTTATTTTTGGATTTATTTGCATTTATAAGCAGACTTTAGAACCTCATGTCCTGTCATGCTGCACAGGCAGAACTTGTATGTTCTAATTCTCACCTTAGATTTTTAATAACCACTCATTTTCTTTGTACTTTTTCATTGCATGTTTGTGTATCTCAAACTCAGTTGCATTCTAATATTTGATATGTGTTTGTTCCAGATGTTGGTGTCAGAAAGGAAAAAGTGAAAAATTGGCAAAGCTCAGTGACAAAGCATTGAATTGATTATTTTAGGGAGGTCCCAACCACCTGCAATTGCCAGTAAAATACCTCTGGGCAGCAAGGACTTGCTTGCTCCTGTTCTGTGTGTGCTCCATGTGATTTTTCCCAATGAAAGAGAAATTACAGGAGTGCCAGGAAAAACACTGCTTGCTACAAAGCTTTGGAAGAACTGGAATTTAATTATTTTCTGCCTTTCGTGATAGTGAAATTCTTTGGAAATTGAAAAAAAACCTGTGTTCCTGCGTAAGAAAAACCTCACTGAGGGGTGAGAGGCTGCCTTAATTTCCAGTGTGAATTCAGATTTTTGAAGAATTCAGCTGGAAGATAAAAGATTACTTCTGAGCTCAAATTCCTGGAAATTACTTAAATTAATCTCATCTTGGAACCTGACACCGACGTGAGAGGTGTGTGTGACCCAGAAATGAGGGAAAAAGGGGGTTTGCATTTTTAGACTCTATTTGTTCCTACAACTTCAAGGGCATTTTAATTGCAAAAAATGACCATATGTGTATCTGTAATCAGCAGCACAGGGATGGCAACTCTCCAGCAAGGATCACTTGTCTTATAAAGTCACATCTCCCAGCACCCTGGGAATGGTGGGAGCAGAGCCTGGGACCCATGTTTTGGATCCTGCTCTCCAATAAATGCTGCTCTTGTGGTGGGTGTGGTACAGAAATGCAGCTTTATTAAATAGCCAAATGAATTGCTGAGGGCTGACCCCAGCTGAGGCTTTATCACTGTTGCCCTGCTGGTGAACTCCGAGCTTTTCCCTGGAATTCAGCATGTCGTCACTTTTGGCTGGAAAGAGTTAATGTTGGGCTCGGAACCTCCATGGAAAAGCACGAGCTGGGATTCCTCAGGAAAAGGTTTACACTGTAGCACCAAAACTAATAATTTTTTCAGCTTTTTAAATATTTTTTTTTTTAATTTCTTGCTCACTGTGAAGCTGCCTTGAATCTCCAGGAAAATGTAAAAGTGTTCCACGAGGGAGAAATCCGGGGGATGCTCCTCCCTGGGCTTTGTTTCTGCTGCTTCCCTAATCTTGACAGCTCTAGTAGTTGCCCCTGGGATAGAAAGAACAAAAAAAAAATTCGGAGCAGCCCATAAAGTTCCCGTTGGTTTGAAAGCAAAACCATCTGCTGGAGCCATGAAGAGTTTGTTAGGGAGTTCAGTGAGGGGAAAGCTGATCAGCTGTGCCCTCTGGAACAGGCAGGAGGATTTGGTGGAGGAGGCAGGAGATGTGGGGAACAGCAGCAAAATGGGTCAGAATAAGGGGTTGGTTTCAGAGGTAAAGCTTTGAGGTTGGGCACTGGGGCAATAGTCATGTTTTCCTGGGAATCCTTAGGTGTTTGTGATCCAGGAAAGGGGGGGTGTGTTGCTTTAATAGGAATTTGGGATGGGCTACACAGACACATCCCTGTCACTGAATTAGGTGTGACCCATCTGTAATGAAGCAGAGAAAGACAGTTTCTCTGTGAGCTGAAAACTGATGAAGAGACTGTGCTGGAATAGGGGCTGGGAAGGTGTGTGTGTGTGCAGGGATTCAGGGAATGCAGCACATCTTGGAGTCATGGAATGGTTTGGGTTGGAAAGGACCTTAAAGCTCATCCCATCCCACCCCCTGCCATGAGCAGGGACACCTCCCACTGTCCCAGGTGGCTCCAACCTGGCCTTGGACACTTCCAGGGATGGGGCAGCCACAGCTTCTCTGGGCACCCTGTGCCAGGGCCTCCCCACCCTCCCAGGGAAGGATTCCTTCCCAGTATCTAATGCCAGATATCTCATGGCTCCATAGCTTCAGATACCCATTTACAGAAGCAGGATAAAATTCCTTTATTCCATATGGAATCCATGGATTTATACAGACCCCTGTTTACATTCCGAGGTGCCATCCTGTATTTATGGGTACAGTTGTGTCTGCTTTGCCATTAAAACTCCAACTATTGGGGGTTTACAACGTGGCTGCAAACATTTTTAGTGGTTGGAAACTTGACATGTAAAGGCCAACTCTGCAATGATACAGTTTTTAAAAATTAATTTTTGAAAACTTCGAGCAATTTTAAAATCACGTGAATATAACAATACTTCAGTATTTTAACAACTGAAGGTTAGAAGAAGAGCCAGTGGGTTATCCTAGTGGCAATATTGATGCATCCAAGTCAAAGAACAGGAATATTTTCATCCCTTTCAATGTCAATATTGGAGCTCCTTCTGTGCTTCGAGAAAATCTATTGTCACAGATTTAGGAAAACATATACATAAATATATATATACATAAACATATACATTTACTCATACATGTACTGAAAAATCTAGTATTGAAAAATCTTTGTTCCAAAAGAACTTCTGGCACTAAATCTGATTTTCCTTTTATTTTTGGTGTTTTTGCAGTGGTGCCACCGGGGAGCCCTGGGCCCATCACCCGACACGAGTCCTACGACAGCCTGGCATCCGACCACAGCGGGCAGGAGGATGAGGAGTGGCTGTCCCAGGTACACCCCGGGGCTGTTCCTCTTCAGGAAAACACCAGTAGAGCCTCTGGAAGTAAAATTCACTGTTTAGGAATTCAGATGGGAAATAAACTTGCAGCAGCCGTGGGTGTTGCTGTGTGTAAAACTGACTTTGCTCCTGGTTTGACGTGGTGTGAGTTTGAGGGGCTCTGCATTTTAAACAGATGAGATAAAAAGCAGATAAAGCCCCATCATTACTGGCACAGTCACATCCCCGGGAAGCTCAGGATGAAGTGGGAAGTTTCAGTTGGCAACAGCAAATTACCTTTCTCCTCTTTTCTCCTGACATGGTCCTCTTTGGACATGGATGCTGGAAGTTGGCTTGGCCCAGTGACAGTGCTTTTTGGGTGGTGACCTGTGCTGTACTCACTGCCTTTTAACAGAAAAATGGTACATTAGCTGGTTTACTTCCTTCCTTTTCTGGTTATCAGCTACTGCATTTCCTACTGATAATTCCTGTGAGTTATGGCTAGATCTAAGTACTCATTTGCTTTAAAACCATCATACTTGGTGCAGTATTTTTATATGAGGTCAAATCTTTGTATTTTGTATCCATTCTTGCTTTGTCTCAGTCAATGAAGCTTCTCTTTAAGGACTCAGTAAATATTTGACCATTTGGCTCAAAACAGAAGTTCAGTTTAAGAATGTAGGTCATGAATAATACACTGAGAATTAGTTCCTGTTAGAAATAAAAGGTTAGAGCTAAATAAATAAATAAAATTTACAAATGCCCTGGATTTGCCAAAACAATTACCAGGTACCTGATCCATGGAATTCATCCTGACAAATTAGGTGGGTTTCCTTTGATTTAAGAACAATGTTGTTACGGGAGCGATGCATTAAATGTGTTGCTGGGGTGTATGGCATAAATATGAAATATTCATGGATGGGATTTGCTTCTCCCACTGGTGAATAAATCATACACAGCTTTTTCCTAAAATGAGAGGTTGGGCTTCCACATAGACCTGTCCAGGAGCACATTCATTGGGGAATCCAGCCATGGGAATCCACTTTCCTGGCCTGAGGTTTCAGCTGTGGCTGCACAGTGAGATCTCATTTGTTTATGCTGTGTCTCATTTCTCAGAGCATAAGGAGGGTGAAACTACTCAATGAGGGTAATCAGCAGGAATTTTATCACTGAGCTCACTGGGATTTCACCTGTAGTTTTCCAGCTCTCCAGTTGGAGGTGTTTGCTTATTTTACTCTTCTGGTGACTTTGTGGTAGAATGGGAAACCTCAGGAGAAAGAGATTATGGTGAATCTGTGTTGTGGGTGTTTGTTTATTACTAATTCTTGGAAGATACAAGACGTGGACAGAAAACTGCTTGAATTTCATCACATCCATCCCTCTAGAATAATAAATACATTTACCAAAAAAAAAAAAAAAATCCCAGTTGATGTCACAGCACACAGATAATTCCAAGAAAGCTTCTGGAATATTGAATTTTTGCTCAGAGCAGGAGTGGTGATAGCCCTTGGAGCACGAAGACACTGCTGTTCTCTAAGCAAGCCACTTTAGATTAAGCCTAAAGTGCAAGGATGTTTTTCAAAATTAAAGTGTTGTTATCAACAGTAACAGCATGCAGTGAAAAAACACCGCCCTTCACTTCAACTTTTCAATTAGAACAGTGGGTAATGTGTGCTGGCAGTGGGAAGTAGCTACAATATGTTTGTCCTGCACACAACAGGAGAGTGAATAGGAACATCTGGCCGTAGCCTCAGTAAAATTGCAAAGGCATCTGTTTACCTCTCGGCTCTGTGACACTGATGGTTTCAAGCTTAAAATACACAGATTACTTTATCTGTGGCCTAATTTACACTGCTACATAAAAGCTACTTGCCTCAGAAAGGGCTGCAGCCAAGCTGAGTGAGGCTGAGAGAAATGCAGAGATGGAAATAGTGCTGCACAGGCTGTGTGGTTGTTGTGTTATGTTGGCAGAGAACTTACAACATCCGCTGTTTGAAATTGCTTCTTAAAGCTTGAGAGTGGCTGCTAGTGCACATCATACACACCAAAAAGCTATTTCCATGAATTTCCTCACTGAATTTCTCTTCTGCTGTGAAGCTGATCATTGGTTTAGCAGAAATTGGTAGGAATTTAATAGTCTGTATTTGTCATTTGTAAAGTATGAGTTCACCAGAGCTTAATATTTTTATTTCATATTTCCTTTTTTCTGACCTTTAGAAGCTCTTTTTGATTTTTGATATTGTATTGTATGATCTTTCCAGCCTAATGATTCTATGATTAAAGAAGTTCTATGCTTTGTTTACTTTTTTATGGACAAGGCCCAGTTTTCCTGAATATCTACATTTCCAGCAATGTTACCATTTTAAATTTTTGTGGTTGTTTCCAGTCCTGTAGTGACCTTATTTAAGACTTTTCCAGAATTGCTACTCATCAGGTTTACAGTTATCAGTGTGAAAAGACATTTTTAAAATATTTTGGATACTTCTTTTACTGAAATAACTTACTTTTGAAAAGTTCATATCTGGGCTTTCACTGGGAGCAAATACTTAGAGGAAAACTCGAATATTTGAAATAATTGTGAGGCACACCATGAGTGTTCTCTGTGCCTTTTGGGAGCAGCCTTGTCTCAGTATATACCTCCACATAATCATACAGACACTACCTCAAATACACCTATTGTATAATATTGGGTGGTTTTCACTGCACACAAACACCCCACCTCTGGTTTAATTGTCAGCATTTTGGCTGCATGAATAGGTTTGTGTGGAGGAGCCCTTCCAACCCCGTGTTGGTGTTACATGTGACGAGCGTGACCCGGGCTCATCCCAGGGCACATCCCGTGGCTCTCACTTACAAATCTTGTGCTTCCCAGCAAGATGCTCCTGCCAGCCATCTCCTCACATATGCCAGCAGTAATTATGAGCTTTGATTTGAAATCCAGTTCACACTGTATCCATGGGAAGCAGGGCTGTTAGAGGTGTGAACTTTCCGAGAGCGGCTGTAACGAAGCTCAAAGATTTCTGAAAGGGCATCCCTTGCCCTGGTCAGGGTGGGGGTTTCTCTGTCTGCTCTGTGCAGATTTAGGCAGAACTGATTTAGGCAGCTTTGTTGTGTTTGAGTTCTAGCATGTATTTCATCATGGCAAGGGAGGAATGAACAGGATCAGGTGAAGGGATGGCCAGGATGGAGCATTACTCTTCAGAACAGTTTAAGAACTGGGGTTCAGTGTCCTCAGCCTGGTGCTTCATGGGCTCTCAAGGCTCTGCCAGAAGCTCTTAGCTTTGACTAAAGCATCCTTTCTGTAGCAAAGACATTCCGAATTTTCCCTTGTTAAACATTCCTCCAAACAATGGCTCCAAACACCCTTTTTCACTTGAGAGCAGCAGGAGTTCAGCACACTGAGGGAGCCATTCATACATCTTCGTGTTAATCATTTCCCATATTCCCTCCCCACAGGTCGAAATAGTGACTCACACGGGGCCTCATCGACGCCTGTGGATGGGCCCACAGTTCCAGTTCAAAACCATCCATCCCTCGGGCCAAACCACCGTCATCTCCTCCAGCTCCTCGGTGCTGCAGTCGCACGGCCCCAGCGACACCCCGCAGCCCCTGCTGGACTTCGACACAGATGATCTGGATCTCAACAGTCTCAGGTAAAAATAAAGCCAATTCCCAAGCTGTTTCGCATTTGTTGTGTGAATAAGTTGCCTCCTGCTTAAATGAGGCCATCTGTGCAGGATGTGTCATAGTTTTCATCAAGCTTGCCCAGATGAAAGTCTTGGAAGAGCGTGTGACTCACCAACAATAAAAATGTGTCTGGGCCAAGCAGCTCAGGTTCCTTTTTGCTGCCCCTACCTGGGCACATGACAGGCAAAACCAGTACAAAGTGTGGTGGCCTTGCTCAGTGTCCTCTAATAAATTCATTTTCTCAGACATGAGTTGGAGCTCTCTGCCGTGGATTTAGATGCTGACTGTCAGTGGTCAGTGTATGGGAACAGGAAGTGAACTTTTGGAATGTTTTCCTCCTCCCTGTTTTTATTTTTCCCCTTCCTTTGCTTCCTTCCTTGTAATTCTTTTTTATGTATTTAATTGGTCTGGTTTTGGTCCCTGGCTGATTTGGAATTGGGAGCAGAGGGTGGGCCTAGGGATGGGAAGAAAGGAGAGCAAAGGAACTGTGGGTTTATATTTAGTGGTGATTTCTAGAAGAGCTTCTAGAAACACACCAGTGTTTGTGTCCTGCCCAGTAACTCTGGGTTTAACAAGTTTCCATGCTTCTCACTCTGCATGTGACTTGAAGTCCAAAGTCCTGTGGTAGGGACTTGGATTGTTTGGGACTCTGAAACTCTGAGGAGTAAAATAAGAGAGATGGATAATATGACTAATCCCATTAAAATTGGGCAAATTGTCCTTGGACTGGAAATCCATGTGTTTGAAATGTGTGATTTCTCCTTGTGTGCAATTACTGCCACGAGTAAAGATATAGCTGTCGAATATATTATTTTTTTATTGTATATATGTGTATGTATGAAGAAAGAAAGGGGAAAAAAACCAAATACAGATACATGTTACAGAAGAAATTAACAATTACAAATCTGTCTTCTGTCCTAAAATGACAAAGAAAAAGCTGCTGTTGATGGGAGAGCAATGGAAACTTTTTCACCACTTTGAGCAGGGTGAGCCTTTTCCTTTGAGCCTCCCTGTGAACTCCCATCCGAGCCAAACCTTGGGAAAACCTCCGGGCAGATTCTCCAACTCTCGTCTCCACAAAGCAAAGAAAGCAAGAGTGTCCAACAGCTCGAGGCAGCTTTCAGAGCGCAGAGCGCCTGGTGTTTGCAGCTGGGTGGGGGGTGGCTGGGGCCTGGCGTGTCCCCGGTGACGGTGTGTGTCCCCCAGGATCCAGCCGGTGCGCTCGGAGCCCGTCAGCATGCCGGGATCGCCGCGACCCGCCGCCGACCGCCGGGGCGTCTCCACCGTCATCGACGCCACTTCAGGTACAAACACCCTCCGTTCCTCCCGTCTCTCATACCCGTGGCAACCCTCACTCCAGGTGGTTTTGTTCCCAGTAACATGTTTACTAACCATTGCCAGAGGCCGATGGCTCGTGGTGTTTTTGGCTGCACACCAGGGTAAGTGGTGCCCTGCAGAAGGGTGACTTTGGTTTTGTCCTCTTGCCACTCACATGTGAAGTCGCAGCGTCGTGGTAAGATGTGAACACACTGTTTACATGAAGTTTAACACGAGCTCTAGAATGCTAAAAAGTGCCTAAACTAAAAAGCAGAACATTTACAAATACTAACACTGAAATGCTTTTATTAATGAATGCCTAAAGCATTGAATATTACAGTTCCATCTCATTTATAAAAGAGCTTTCATTGAAATGTAATCATAAATGTAATTGATTTCTGTGAACAGTCAGGACAACAGGAGAGTTTATCTAATGTTTGTGTAATAGGCACATTTTCACTACTCTGCTCTGAAAGAGTGTGTAAATTTAATACCACAGTGGTTCTGTTAATATCAACAGAGTAATATATGTACTATAAAGTTCTCTTTTTCCCCCAGTGGTGGGGGATTGTCTGTCTAAAGGAACCAGGGCAGCAGAGCTTTATGTTCCAGTGCAGCTGCACAGCGTCTGAGGGTCCACACAGCAGGATTTTGTCAAATAAAATCTCTCACAAGTAGAATTATTAAACACACAGCATTAGTCAAACAGTCAAGTCAGAGAGGATTTTAATCTTTAGTGATTTGAAAATCCCTGGAGACTGCTGATTGGATTGAGGTTAAACTGTAAAGAGACTGTAACACATACAGAAATGGCTTTCTGAAGGTTGGTTTAAAGAGAGTTAAAATAAAAGCTCCTGTTTCAGGCTCTGTTTGCTAGTGATATAAATGCTGAGTCCACGATACTGCATTGTTTGCCAAATGAATTTATTTGGTTTTACAGGATATTTCTTATATGTGTTTATAACTGAGTTCAATAATAACCACATTTACTTTGGATACTGAGAATTGTCATTATAAATTCCATTTTCAAATATTTAAAAGTCGTTAAATTAATTCACTTTGAGCTTAGACAAACATCTGATGCTGGTTATTTAAAGGGAATTCTGTTTGTTTTACTACAAGTCAGAGTAATTTTGAAAATAATTGTTTGATACAGAAGAGACCATCGATGCATCAGTTATGATTTTTTTTGGACTGGTTCATTTATGCCTGTTAGCCCTGAAAGGTTACAAGTTTGAATCACAGGAGTGCTTCTGTTTGTGGCTGTGACACTTGAGATTCAGAGTGATCAGTGGCAGAGCTGTGTCTCACTATCAGCTGATACAGATGGAGATATCAGGATTAGCAGGGTGGGGATTTTTCCCTCTTGTGTGGGAGCAGTGTCTTTACCTGGAGCAGGGATGTGCAATAATGCTGAAATATGACCATTCACATTCTAAAACTCTGTTGTTCCTTCTACAATAGAAACAATGAACATGTAGGGCTTGTACCTCTTCCATACTGAACAGCTTTTCCTGAAGTGTGGAGAGGCTTTAATATGAACTGGCCCATGTGAATGTGCTGAAGCTCCATTTGTAATGCCTTTAACATGTGTGTCCATATTAAAATTGCCAAAGTCCATTGTATACATTGTTAGGACACTGAAAATATATTTACTGTACAGCAGTGACTCAGTTTTGTTGTAACACCTCATAAGTTTTTATAAACAATACATGGGTTTTGTTAGGGACATGCTGATGGCAGTATTTTATTTTCTTCACTGCCAGACAGGTTGGATTTGAATTGATTTTGTTTCAGGGACTTTGCCATTTATTGTCATTTTTGTGTTGCCTGATCCCTGTCCTTTCCCATACAGAAATTCTTGGTCCAAATTTTAGATTATGTATGATGGTGTAGGGGTGTGAATTCTGCTACACTAAAGGAGACACAAGGAAAAAAAATACACTGGTTTTTGAGATTTTGTGATGTTCTTGTACCAAGGCCCAGCAATGGGAAGAATATTCTATGCATATTTTCTTCTCTTCCCACCTCTGAGATATCCAGAAAATGACACTGAGCTCAGCTCTGGATGTGAAGGCTTATTTTAAATAATGCCCATGTACAACACTGCACTTTTTGTGTTACAACCCACTACTGCAAATATTCCCATTTCCTGTTGTTACCAAGGCAAGCTCTAAATGGCTCATGTTCTTTATGGAAAATACATTTTTAGATCTGAAGGATTTTTAAGCAGGTCATAATTTTTTCCTGCCTGGGCTGACCCAGGAAGTGGTTGTTCAGCTCTGACCTGTGCATTGGAGCCTGTTGCACTTTATGAAGATGCTTATCTGGAGGTTTGATTGCCTGTTGCTCAGAGATACAACCCATGTGGCGCCTCTGCTTATCTGACTCATCACTTCTTCTTCCTATCAAAAGATTTCAAGTACATGTTTATCATCTCCCATTATCCTGCTGCCATCCCTGATAGCTTCCTTCCTTCTCCCCCCTTGGTGACAGCTCTGTTGTTGCATTTAATAAGCAATTTTTGTGCTTTTTAGTCATGATTTTCCTGTCTGCAAAACTGTGGTGTATTAATGGCAATCAGATCATTTGCAAAAATCTGCCTTTAAGAAGTACAAAATTAATACTGTTATCAATAAGGAAATTTTACAATGCTCTTTTTCCACTTGGATGGTTGTTTCTGCAACAGTTACTTGGGTAAATTTTAAAAATGCAGATTTCAATATAGTTGTCTCAACTGAAAATGCTCCCAAGGTATTCTTCCCTGATTTATTATTTTAAATCAAATCTTTAAGAAAAGGTTGCAGAGCTGCAGTCACCTAAAGCTACAGGACATTTGTCCCTCAATGCACACATTTTAGTCATGTGCATCACAGAGGGAATACACCCTCAAGGATTAAATGTGCTGGAATTCCAGATGCTGTTCCAGATTGGCAGTTGGAAATGTTAAAGGGACAACACTGAGTTTAAATCTTTATAAAGCAGGAAGCCTTTACTGATGATGCAGCAGGAGAAGCTGTGCTGTGCAGGGAGTAGCTGCTCACAGGAGTCTGTGTCCATCCTTCCCAAAGGTGTGTTGGGACTGTCAGACACAGGGGGGCTGAGCCTGAGTAAGGCAGGTTACACTTAACACTTTATTTATTACACACCAGAGATGAAAGAGAAACCTTAGAGGGCCCTGTGTGCAGGAGATGCTGCAGCTGAAGGTCACACTCTACACACCCAAACCAACCAATCCTGGGACCAAAATCTGTGATGTGACCAAAAAAATCAGAGCTGAATGTCCTGTGTGTGTTTGAGAAAACCACTCTGCAGACAGGACTTGGAAATACTACATTACCTGTGTGTTCATGGAGTGCTGCTCCTTTCTTTGCTGGGACAAGCATTAGGTCTGATTTTTGGCCAGCTGAGTTAGATACAGAGTGATGGAGACTAATCTAGAAAATATAAGCATAGGCCAGGCATGGAACTGAATATTTCCAGGCATCTTTCAGGATTTTCATACTACAACCTGTGGAGAGTGACAGACACCATGTGTGTGACATACCTGAAAATCAAACCTGATAGAACTCTATGAAAATAATGCAGAAACGAAGGGTGTAGGAAGGTTAGGATATCTGTACAGACAACTCTGAACGTTCAGAACTAGAAAAACTCTAGAGAAATGATGTGCAGCAGTTCTGAGCACAGTTGCAGCTGCACTGAGTGTGTGGGCAAGTGTTTCCCCTAAAGTGCAGCACATGTGTGGGCTCAGGTGCTCAGGTGTGCTCAGAGCTTCAGCCCTGCTCAGTTCAGACAAGTGGGTGCTTCTGTGTGTCTGTGAAAAGCCTTGTTTATTCCCTCACACAAAGAGGTTTGGGGCACTTACCCATCAGCCAAATAATGATTTGGTTGCATTATTAGTGGAGTATGAGAACACTGACAAAGAAGTTGTCTGATCTCTTTTTTGCATCAACCTTTTCCTGCTTGGAGGAGATCATAGAATAGAATCTTATATCTCTGTTTCTTTCTTGCTTAGGACAAATGCAGAAGTTAGAGTGGGCAGGATTTTAATGAGTGGTATTATTTAATGAGTAAAACTAAATTTATGGAACAAAATGGTCCTGAGGATTTTTTTCCTCTTTTTATGTGGTGTGGGGGACATCTCAGTGTTCTCATCTGAAACCTGGCTGTGCTTCTTAGGGATGCACATCATTTTTTAATGAAGATTGTTTATTACTGTTGTATGAAACTCTGACAACACTAAGCTCTCTTCTGGTTACTTCAATCAATGCCCACTTAAAATCAGCCTGTAATTTAGTACTTCCCTCTCTTTTGTGTGTGACTGGCTGGTCATGGAGAGATAACTGTGCCTGCAGAGGGTTTAATGAACAGAGGAATTGCCTTGGGTTTGGTGGGGGAGGGAGTTGACCTCCCCTCCCTCCTCCCTGCTGCCTGTGAAGGACCTTTTATTGTTCATCCCCCCACCCATGAGAGAGACCACGGGACAAACTTCTACTGTCCAGCAATGCCCTCCCTTGGAATTTAATAAACCTTGTGCTGTCACACCTTAAACATCTGAGCTCTTGTCTGTGGGATGCACAATCAAATATCCATTCCCTCAGAACACCAGGAAATGCTGCCTCGGAGTGGGGGAGCTCAGTTCTTCAGGTAGTGAAGATGTGTGAATGCAGCTGGCAGGTGAAGTCACCAACGTTACCAATTCCCATTACAAGATCCAAGAAGTGCCAGGCCTGAGCTGGTTCCCCATTCCAGGCTCTGGGAAGGAGCCCTGGCGTCAGGGAGGCTGGAGCTGCTGTGCTTGAGTGGAGCCAGGGCTGGAGGGGCCTTTTGCAGAGAGCTGTAATCAATAGGGCTGCAGTCCTTGACCTGCACCTGTAATTACCTGCATGTCTAAAGGTGCCTTGTTGTGGCAGACAGAGATTGCACTCACTATAATGCTGAGCTTTGAAGGCAAGGAGGAGATTTGGCCCTTGGTCTGTTCTTCACAGCAATTGAGAGGTTTTAATAATGGTCATAGAACAAGCTGCTCTTAGAGGGCATCACCTGTTAGTAACACAAAAACACGTCCCCAGCACTGCCTGGTTTGGATTTCTGCATCCCCTCGGCTTAAATTTAAATGAGTTTAACTTGTGGTTCTTTCCTGGAATAACTTCTGTGTCAATTCTGTTAATGCATCTGTTTAAAATGCTTATGTTGTTACTTATTTGCATAACATTTTATGCATTATTCCTTGAATAGTGACAGTGTGTGGGATCTCTCAGGTATCTTTGTCTCCTCACATGTGCTCCTGCTCCCTCCATCCTGCTCATCTGCCTTGCTGAGTGTGTGTGTGCACGAGCTGCATAATGCAAAATTCTGCTACTTAGAATGTTTTCAACTTGATTTATTTCATCTAATTTGAGAAAATGTTATCTGATGATTTTTGAAGAGAGCCTTAAGACAGAAGTGACTTCAACAGGCTCCAAGATGCCAATGCAGTGTACATGATTACATCTGGAAACAGCTATGCCCTATAGACTGGGGAGATGTGAGGAGAAATTAAAATGACCTGACACTACTGACTGGGCACTTGCTGCTGGATCATTGCCTGGATTGGGAAAAGACTCAGCTGCAGGGAGACATGGAGTAGCATTAATGTCTTGAAACACTGGTGGGTGTTTGCTGTAGGCAGGAGAAGTACAGTGGAGAGGACAAGCACGGGAGCAGTGACTGAAAGGCAGCAGAATCATTATGGACTGATTTAATTTTCCTCCCTATCGTGGTTCTGGGTGGTTTAGTCAGCTCTGGAGATGGGAGCTCACTCTGCACAGCACAATGTAGTGATGGTTGGTGGCTGTTCCCCTGCCAGGGCAACTGTGAGGTGTTTCTCTTTGCCCCTGGTACAGTCGAGGGAGCTCATAGCAATTCATCTCTTCTGAGATGGTTGTGCTTCAGCATGGAAGTTAAAAAAATAGTGCACCATGCAAGTGAAAATCAAACCCCAGCAATTTCTAGGCTCTGCTTTGTTAGGTGGGATTTGACTTTTAGCCATTTAAGTTCCTCAAGGTGCTTAATCCCCCAAGGCTGATCACCTTGTTCATGTGGCCAATGTGATTTTTGCCCCAGCAGTTCTCAGTGAAAGCCAAACTGACCTAACCAGCATCACAACCAAGTACAGGGTAGTGGGGTTTTTCTTCCCTTCTGAAGATAAGTTGCAGTGAGGCCTCCAGGGGCCACGATAATGGTCACAGTCCTGCTGCTCCCAGACAGTTGTTCTCGTGTCACACAAGCCGCTCGGCGCGTGTACCCTGGGCCATTAGTGCAGACACTGCAGTGTCTCATTGCTGAAGTGTTAGGAGCTGACTTCCAGTTGGGGAGGCCACCTTCAGCTCATATAATGGTTTGTCAGCTGAAAAATAGCACTGGGCTTGAGTGTGGTCCAAGCACAGAAATGCCTTGGGTTTATTTAGGGGAAAAAAATCTTAATATCGTGGGTATTTTGCACATCAGTAGTTGAAACTCTGTCTTAATATGAGGTTGTTTGATGTGGCCCTTCATTATCTTTCATTAACAGTTGTTAATGTTGTGTGTAGGTAGCTTTAAAGCTCTGAATAAGTGGGAAGTGTTGATTCTAATCATATCTGACACCACAATCTTCTGTGGAACAACACATGAGCTGAGATTCCCGATGGGCTCCTGTAGGATACAATATTTATTATAGCTGGAGATCTAAGAGCTCCCAGCTACTGTTAAACTTACAAGAGATCCAGAAACCTCAGTGTCTGTACTTGTGTTTTTAGAGGTTGCACAGAAATAACACACTGTGTGGTATTTGTTCATTGACATTTCTGCTCTTTTCCTGCAGTGCTTAAAGGAATCATTTTACATATCTTTATATTTTTATAAGCTTGTAATATATTCTCAGCTCATCTATTAATCTAGACTGCTTGAAATGGTCTTCAAACAGTATTACATGTGCAAGTTAAAAGGAGGGTATTTGAACATCCATCTGCAAGTGAATTTTAGTGTCAGTATTGTTTCAGGGAAAACTTTAATTTGTAAGCAGTTTTTCCAGTTTATAATACAGACATTATTATTTAGTGATTTCACTAAATTAGGCTTTATATTTCAAAATATTTGCTTAACATTTTCCACGTTTGCTTTGAAAAGCATCTAAATATTTCTCATTATTTCTTGTTTCCACCTTGGACTGGAGTCTCTGCCAGATTTTAGGTTTTCAGCCATCAGGGTTCTGTTCCTCTTGAGATCCTCCAGCTTCTCCTGCCTTGTATGAGGAACTGTTCCAGAACATCAGCCCTTGTCCTCAGGGCTCTGCAGACTCTTCCTTTTGTCTCTCTTCCTCCTGCTGTAAAATATCCACAGAGCCTTGATGTCCCTGTCCCTAGGGCACAACAACTCCCTGGATACTACAGGTTGGGATGGGCTCTTTAGAGCAATTCCATGTTGGTGTAAAAGCAGGCATGGAACCATCTCCAGGAATGATTTTGGATTTGGTTTTTCAGGGATAATTGGAAGTGGTGTGGCAGCTGCTAAGCAATATCTGCTAGTTCCTTAGTGCATCCTAATTTCTTTGTATTTCCTCATGATACAGATAATATATTCTTTTGTGGTTAGTACTTTATTCTTTAATAATGAAATGTTTGATGCTTGGTATTTCCAGAGCCACAAAAACTTGTTGCTTTATAGGTCACCACGGGTTTAATATCTGATTTTTTAGTTTGTCTGGTCCAGTGGTGGAAAGACTCTACACGAACTACACAGAATCTGTCTGGATCTTTACTGAAATAGCTTTAAATAAGAGCATCAGTGGGTTTTTTTAATATAATTCAGCACCTATTTTCAGTGTTGTTAATCCAAAATGAGCAGGTTTTAGCAGTTGTCTATTGGAGTGTAATAAGGATGAGTGAGCAGCAGTGTGAGTTTAGGTATATGACACATAAAACTGGAGTTTAATACTTGGAGGGTGTTACAATCACAGCCTCCTCACCCTGGCTTCTTGCTGGAGTAAGGATGTTCTCTGCTGGAAATAAATATTTATATCTGAGTTGAAATATAGCCTGTTGGTACTTACTTTTGTATATATTTTATTGCCTCGGTGACGTAAAGGGTAAAGAAACAGATGGAAAATATTTTGTTTTCCTTAATTATCCAATACTCTGGAATACCCACTGGCTGCAGTCGAGGCTCCTCCCCTGCCTTGGACTCCATCCCAGCCAGTTTTTAATAGTGCTTTATCTGCTGCTTGCAGTGCTTTTAGCTTTCACTTTTTATTACAACCCAAGCTAAATTGGGTGCTGGTTACAACTCCAGCTCTGGGTGGAGAGCTCCAAAAAACCAGAGCTGGTGTTGCTGTGGAGAGCAGCTGGAATGTGGGGTGAGCCAGGAAGGGGAATGTGGGGTGAAAGGAGCCCCTATTCACCATCCTCTTCCTCAGCCAGCTCTCCCGTGCAAGTGGAGTCCTGGAATTGCCTCCAACTGGGAGGCTTTTAGTCCTGGCCACTGCTGGGGACCCCCTGCCTGGGGCTCACCTCCTTCCAGAGGGAATGTGGAGGGCAAGGGAGCCCATAAAGCCCTTTGTGAAGGTGAGAACAAGCAGGTCACAGTAAATGACAAAAACCAGGCTTGGGATTATCACCATCATTAGCACGGGCTGTGTCCAGGTGAGAGGTGGGCTGGGAGCAGGGCTGTGCAGTGGAGCAAGAGCAGGGGAAAAGAGAAGGTGGTGGTATGACAAACATCTGGTTTTTGCTGGAGTTTGGCCCCAGATTTAAGGCCTCAGCGTGGATTCCTGGGGCCTTCGTATCCTATCCCAAAACCAACACGAAAGCCTTTCCAAATATATTTTATAAGCTCAGTGATTGTAATAGTCCTATCAAAAATCCCATGTCCCCAGGTCAGGTGGGGTGCAGACCCTCCTCTTCTGAAATCCCAGGCTTGCCAAGCCTTTCTTCCCTGACATTTCCCTGCAGCAACAGCGGGCAACCATTTGTGCCTCCTGTGCCGTGTGGAACATCCGCGGGGCTCCGGCACAGCTGCTTTCCCTGGAGCTCACATCTGCTCACAGAGTGGGCATTTGGCCCAGGCACAGCTGGCCCTGGCTCTCTGCATCCCACCTGCATTGCTGCAGAACTCGTGGAATTTGCAAGGCTTTGGCACAGGGGCTGGAGCTCACTCAGGAGTCCCTGCTTGGGTTGGAGTGTCACTTTGGGTGACTCTGTCATTCCCTTTCTGTTGCTTTTCCTGTGCTCCGAGTTACGGTGCTGTGGATGTGAGAAATGCCCTGCAGGAAGTGCAGTCTCTGTAATTTGCACCCTCTTTCAGGACACTACAAAGAATCTTGACTATAGCACTCCAGGAAAGGAGTTCTCCAGAAAAATAGTACGTGTTTAATTTTGCCTTGAAACTAAAAAGCAGGAGAAGCCACTGTTGTGGTAAAAATCTTGCTAATTCCTTGCAATTCCCAGTGGAATTGCATAATTCCCATAACACCATAATTCCCATTCACTGAATTCCCATTAATTGAAAAAGTAGCTCTTCAGACTTTCACCTCTGTTATTTACAGCAGGAATGCAGAGCAAACCACTGTGTGCTGTGCTGTTTGCCCATCACTTAAATATATTTAAAAGTCGACATAATGTCCTCCAAACTTATTTGTGATTCAGTGTCAGATGTAGTAAATGGCCAAAGGTCACCTGCAAGGTTTTTGTGTTGCTGGTGGATTTTTTTTTTTAACAAGCAGAAAGTTGCTATGAAAGAATTTGGAGAAGAAAAGAAATACTGTGGTGTTAATCTTCTGGTGTTGGTGTTCCTATTCAAGCTCTAAAAAACCACCCAAAATAAAACCAAATCAGCACACAGTATACAATGAAACACTTACATTTTATCACTGAAGTTTGATAAAAAATTCACTGTATCATAAGTGAACCATTTCCCCCTTGATTTGTGTCCAAAATATGAGGAAAAACCTTGCAGCTGCATTATGCATTTTACAGAAGAACATATGCATGCATTTAAATCATTTACATTTCATCTTTGCTTTCCCTTATTTTTGTCCCATATTATGGTGAGTGACAGCGTGTTTGGGAAACGAAGGTTGAAAGCAAAGTTTAAACTTTGATGCCCAGTAAGCTGAACTGCAAGCAGTGCTTCACTATTTCATGATTTCATTTCAAAGTTTGGCTCGTGCCTTTTCCTTTCTCTCCAATGAAACACGTGACTGAAACTTTGGGAAAAAATCAAGTTATACTGCAGTTGGTTTGTGCCTGCAAATCCATCCTTGTGGATCCAGATCCTTGGGAGGATGCACAGCCATGTGCATTTGTATATCCATCCTTCCATGTTTAAAACCAAGTCAAGAAACTAAGGAGGTTACAAAAATGATGCTCGGGGTCAGGGCTCAGTGAGACTATTAATTGGTGTTCATTAGGTGGTATCAAATATTCCTTATGCTATAAAACTGTGTTTGATGAGGGTGAAGAGGGAAGGTAGAGAGGCACAACTCTGCCTGTTGTACTCCCCTGACACAACTATTTTTCAGCACTACCCTTCTCTCTGTAAAATTGGCCACTTTGACCTGATCCACTTTTCTAGCGGGAGTTGAGAAAGGGTTTGGACTGTGGGTGTCATGTTGTGTTTAATGCCATCAGCAGGCAGCACTCCCCCTTTGCTCTGCATGAACAAATAAAATCCAGCTTTATTGGCCTAGTTATAGGCTTTTACCAACCCTCCAGTGCAGATTGTGCAAGCCATGAAGTGCTAACGTGTGCTCTGCAGTGCTGGAATGAGCTGGAAGGACATGGATATGGCAGAGGGGTGGCAGGTGAGGGGGGACATGAGCCCACCCCCCTTTGTGAGGGGAGCTGGGCTGTCAAGTGTAGCACAAGAGCAGCAGCACCATGCAGAGGTACCCAAATAGTGCAGGGGAGTGGGGTTTGTCACCTTCCCCTCATCCCTGGCTGTTTGTAAATGCAGATTTGACTCAGATGTTGTTGCCTGTTTGAATACAGAGTGACTTCATCCCTAAGAATGTTTCCCTCATTGTCTTCACCTTCCAGACTATGTAGGAGTTAAACCCAGAGTTTTTCATTTATTTTGCTAGTAAAGATTGACTTATAATTGAGGACATCACGTGAAGGACCTGTTACTTATTTGTATATCCATCCTTCCATGTTTAAAACCAAGTCAAGAAACTAATGAGGTTACAAAAATATTGCTGATCCTGAAGCAAATACAGTTGGAGAACATATGCTTTGGTTTTACATTTCTGCCTCTAAAAGGTGACATGTCCCGTGTTTGTCATTTAATTTAACATTCTATATATTTTTAAACGGCTGTATGATTTGAAATCTCCAGATGCCAAGCTTTGTGCTAAATGAGGTTGACAGTTCAGTGATGTGGAAGGCCATTATCTCACCTTTGTGCTTCTAAACTGTAGCCACTTGCCTTTGCCTGCTCATAATGCATTTACTGCCTTACAGCCCAGGAATTTTTAACACCTATTGAAAGCATTAATTAGCTATGCCATACTGATGAGCACTTTTAAGTGAAAAGCAAGAACTGATGCTGCTCTTTGGGTTGGTAGTTCTCCCAGTGCTCATACTGGGGGTGCAGTGAATGACTGATGAACTCCAGTGCTAAAGGCTGACTGGGATGCTCTGTGTTCCACAGTGCCTTGGTCTCAAATGTCACAATTCACAACAATTGAGTGGTATCTTTAATATTCCATTGGAAAGTGGTCCTGTGCCAGTGGCAGCTTGGTAACGTGTTCCTTGGATGATCCCTGTAACCAAGATCAATCCTGTAGCCCAGAGTGGTTTGGGTTGGAAGGGACCTTAAAACTCATCTCATCCCACCCCTGCCATGGGCAGGGACACCTCCCACTGTCCCAGGTGACTCCAACCTGGCCTTGGACACTTCCAGGGATGGGGCAGCCACAGCTTCTCTGGGCACCCTGTGCCAGGGCCTCCACACCCTCCGAGGGAAGGATTTTTTCCTAATATCCCATCTAACCTGCCCTCTGTCAATCTGAAGCCATTCCCTCTTGTCCTGTCACTCCAGGCCCTTGGAAATAGTCTCTCTCCATATTTCCTGTCAGCTCCTTCAGGTAACATGGACTTCCAAACCACACCGTGGGAAAGACACTGGATTTTCACACAGGCCAGTGGAGGCATTTCCCTAAATGCTGTGGTCACTCATATTGACTAATGAATCCTAAAGGAATATGATTTGATCAAGGAAAGTGATTTAAAGATGGAGTAGTAGCATTGCAGAGGTTTATCTTGAAGTTGATTCACTCAAAAATGTTACTCCCATTTGTAAATAGATTTGTTGATATTGTATGTTTTCTCCTCATGCTTTGTCAATGGATTTGTGTGTTTCCACAACCTTTGTTAAAATAAAAGCACCAACACAAAGTCTTAGCAGCCAAGAATGCAAGTTTAAAAATAAAGTTCCATGAGGTTCCATCTTGATGTTAGTGAATTGATATAACCCCGTTCCCATAAGCTGAAATCCCTTTAAGAATATAGAAATTCCATATGTCCTGTCCTTTTAAAGGGAATTGGTTCCATTTCTGCAGATCAGCATCTCAGAGGGTGAGGAGCACCCCCACATTCCCCAGGCACACTGGAGCTGTGAAGCCCAGGCTGCCCTGACTGCTCTGAGCTGTGCTGGCCCCTGGCCACCACCACAGGTGACAATGCCACCATGTGTGTGCCTGGAACACAAGGCCATGTCTTGGTAAACAGCTCTGGATGGTTCTATCCATGAACCAATAAACCAGAATTCAGGCTTTTGTATCCTATTTCCTCTGTCCTGAGTCAGCAGGTCTCTTACAGAATCATTTTTCTCCCAACTCGGAAAACGGATAATCATTACTTGGCCTGTTAAAGTTCAGTAATACAAGAATAAGTCATAAATATGTCACTTGTATCTTAAAAGCTAACCAGCTAGAAACTCTCCCTCTTGTCTGATCAGGCCTCCAGTGCCTTTGATCATCATTTTCTCCTCTTTCTCAGCACCACAGAGAACTTCTGAGTTTCCCACATTTTCCTTTGCCATTGTGACAGTGTTCTGCTGCAGATTACAGCTGTGCTTAGGCACCATAAGGTTTATATGATTACTCAGCATTTGGTTTCCATATATAGCAAAAGTACGTCTGGAGAAAATATTCCTATACATATTTCCAGGCAATAGGATCAAAGCCCTCTCTAGGTTCTCAGTTTTAATTTATCTCTTCTTGCTTGGTGTATAAGAGACATCAAACAGAGCCTGTGTTTGTGGGAGGGAAGGGAGCCCTTTGCTGTGTAGCTCTGGGAGAACCATTCATCCCAGCCAGCTTCAAATCCCAAATCCTGCCCTTTCTTCCTCCCCATTGCCGAGCTGGAATCTTTGGGGTTTGTACTCTTTTCCTGGAATCCTGTGACCTCTCCCATTCTTGCTTCCTCGATCCTCAGTTACCCCTCCTTTGTCACAGTTCCTACTCTGGCCTCTAAGGAATGCTTATTCCTGGCTCATCCTTGGGGTTTTTGGTAAAATGCCCCAACTTCTCTTCATACTCTTCATATGTCTCAGTATTTGCCCAGAGAAGCTGTGGCTGCCCCATCCCTGGAAGTGTCCAAGGCCAGGTTGGAGCAGCCTGGGATAGTGGGAGGTGTCCCTGCCCAGGGCAGGGGTGGAATGAGATGAGCTTTAATGTCTCTTCCAAACCACACCATTCTGGGATTCTATGATTTGCTTCTCCACAAGCAGCTCATCTTTCAGGTGTCAACTCTCAAACTTCAAGCTCTGGTATCTACTAAAAATATGAGAACTAAAAGCACTTCAAGTTTGGTGTGAGTAAGGAGTCACCTGCACAGACTGGTGTTGTCCTGGTGGGTGCTGTATTTATGTCAGCTCAGTTAGATCCTTTTTTCTGTATCTTTCAATACATTCTTACAGCAATTGGTAAACCTTGATGTTGATGCAGTGTGGGCACTGCTGGAGACAGCCAGAGGTGACTGTCATTAATGAATAAGCAGGATACTTTAATTATACAAACCCTGTAACATTTTCATACGAGGAAGTTTTCTGCACTATCACTAAGTGTAATAAGCCAAGACACTTGAGACCTTTTTACATCACATTTTTAGAAAGGCCTTTTTTCTGCTGATAGAAGATCTGCATTTTTAAAAAAAATATATAATTAGTTTGATTTCAGTCATCTACTCAACATTTCTAAGGCACTTGCCAAATGATCCCAGGTGTGGGATTGCAGCAGGTAATTTCCTGCACCGTATTTGTGGGGATGATTTTCTGTGTTAGAAGATGATATCAGCTCACCTGGCCCCTCAGTGACAGAGAAATCCTTTGTTTATTCATTTAGTAGGCAGATTAACCCTAATGAATATGGCTTCCTGGAAATAGATACAGGGGACAATAGCAGAGTGAGGAGTGGGGAGAAATGGGGCAAAATTCCCTTTTCTTTCTTCACTTTGAAATAATGGTGGCTTTCAGAGCAGGGTGTTTTAAAGCTGAAAGGAACGTGAAATATGTCAGCCAGAAATTCTTGATTTTGAACAAAATCTTTTCTTTTGTGGTTCAAAGAGGTACTGGGGCTGCCCTGTTGAACCTGTTGGAATGTTTTGTCCTGTCAAAAAGTAGGATAAAGTGAGCATCTGAGATACTTGCACTGAACAGCACTTAAATCCTAAAATTGGAGGACTTTAGTGTGTGTTTTACATAGTCCTCAGTGTTTTGTGGAATAGGGGGAATAAGTTTTTTGGGAGGAACAGGTTTTTTAATAATTATTTCACTGACTTAGTGCTTCATAATATAATCTGCCTTTTAAGTAGCTCATACATTCTACTAGACAACCAGAGAGGAGCATTAGAGTCTTAATGGCTGAAATAATTTGATTCCATTTCTTTTTATTCCACAGGAATAAAGCTGTGGAATGGTGTGTGAAGGTGTGTGTTGTGTCTGTGTTACCTGAGTAGCTGTGCTGGACAGGCAGGCAGTGTCCATACAGGGTTAGGCTGCTCATCTTACTTTATTTCCAGTCATTCTCTCATCTTGAACTGGCACAGAAAAGCTTCAGGAAACATTTCAAACAGCACAATTCCTTGTGTTCCTGTTGTATGATGTATCCAAGTGTCCTGCACGAGCCTCATGAAAGGCTGTACCATTACCACGTGGATTTAAATAAATGAGGAGTAATTTCTCTGCTGTTGACATGATGTTGGACTATTGTTCATAACAGAATGTGAGAATCTGCCTGGAAAAGTAGTGGAGGTGAATCCCAAAGCCCTGAGAAACGGAGAGAAAGAGGGTCAGTGACTTCAGGGATATAAATCAGGCTCGTCGTGGTGTTATAGCTGCAGGTTCACTGCAGTATCACTCAGTTGGTGTTTGAACAGCATGAATAAATTAACTTCTTCGAGCTCAAAGAGGGAACAGTGTCATGGTGAATTACGTTGTGCCTGTGTTAGTAATGATGTATTTTTTTAATGCATACACACCTTAAATAGTATTTGAAATGAGGGGAAAACAGTTTGCTAGCTCATATCACTGCTGTAAGCTACTAGTCAGAGTGTAGACATGAGTACAATGAATGATTTTGCTGCATTTGAGAGACAAACAATTTCTTGCATTTTTATGTGACTGGTACTCGAGATACATTATTCCCAAGACATGGATGTGTAGACACAGATGTGAAAATCTCTTAACTTCCAACCAAACTTTTCCAGATCTTATCACTGTAATTTATTCTTTACTCTCTGTAGACTAGAAAAATGTCTTCTTTCACATAACTTTATACATTGGAGGGAAAGGCAGGTTCTGTTCTACCACATGGTGAGTGTTGAGGGTCGGATACTGTTGGCTTTAACACGCTGACTTTTGTAGTTGCCTGTAAAAACTCTAGAGTTTCAGAAGGGAAGTGAAAAAACAGAATTTACCTTTCCACAAAGAAGAAAAGTTTCCATTGTTCCTCAGTTCCATCCCTGAAAGTATAAATGGGCAGGAACAGATAATTTTTTGGAAGTGAACATCTATACATGGGTATGTGTATATGTGTAGTGGGCAGCAATAAATTACAAAGGAATATGTTTGCTTTGTATGGAGATTGTTTTATCCTTCTTAAAGCTACTATTTATATAACCTTTAACCAAACAGAGAGTAGCCAAAGGATTTTTGAGAGTGAGAACTGTTTTTCTGGCTGGGGTGGGTAACAGCTCAATCCCTCCCCTCATGCAGCCACTGACATCCAGACAATTTGCCAGAGATTATTTTTTTCCCCTGCATGTGAAAGCTCAAAATAGATACGTGTCACATTAGGTGTCATTAAAATAGAGCTTGTGATAACTAAATAATAAATTTAGTGGTACCTAATTACTTTCAGAAGATGTTGACACAGTTGCCAGAGACGACGGTCACGGGGAGCCTTTGGAAGGAGCAAAGACTGTCTGTATTAACAGGGTTTTTTTTCCTTTTAGTAAAAACCAAAGGACAACAGTCATTATACGATTCTGTACTTTAAGTATTTTCATAATCCAACATAAATTGGCCCACCCAAGGATTATGTCTGTCTTATAAGGATGTGTTTATATAGTCATTGGGTGAAAGATTGCAGAAGTTGAACCACTAGTTTTGAAAGTCGAGCCAGACCAGGAAAAATCAGGATACAATTTGGCACTTATGGAGACTAAATGATTTCCTTTTTAGCTGCTGATTTCTACTGGGAAATGTATCCTTGGACTGAAAATTGCATCCGGAAAAATGTTTATGTAGTGTTTTTCAAATGACTGATTATTCCTCTAACCTTTAACACGCACTGTGTGTGATTTTCTTCCTTATTAACTCTTTCACAACCAAATGAATGATTTCCTTCACTGTAAATAAAATTAAGTACGTATTTCAAGTCATGCAATATTTTAATGCTGTAATAACACAGAAAAAGACAAGCTGGGGATTTTATTGAGTCAGTAACACGGGGAAATCCAGCTCATCTTGTGTCAGACTCTGCTGGAAGGGGAATATCCTGCTTTGACTGTGAGGCAGGCAGAGCACACAAACTTTTTATCCTGATTACTGCAGAGAAGGAGGACAAAACTCTTCCTAACATACCATTAGATGCAGTTTTCTGTCAGCCAGGGGAGATGTCCCCAAGGCATGTGGCTGAGGTAGAGGGACCGTGCTGCCAGCTACTGGCTATTAGTTGCTGCTGAATGCAGTGAATTAATTCATTGTGGGCTTGGGGTTTGTCTGCAGGGGAATTCATTAGTGCAGCTAGAACAGAACCAGGAGTTTTAGAGAGATCCACAGATGCTCTGTCTGGAGTTAAAATGTTTTCAGTGGTGGTGTTTTCACATAAGGACATACCACAATCCACTATAATCACGTCATCATTATCCTTGTGTGGAACATCCTTGTGGGGTGTCTTTCCTTGCATCCAGAACCTCCTGGATGTAGGGTGGGAGTTTGGTTTCAGAGCAGCACCCTGACCTTACTCCCCTTGGCTGAGGGGACCCTGTAAACACGACAGGGTGGGACTAAACCACGTGTTTTTAAGAGGCATCTGAAGTGATCCTACGTGGAGTGGATCCCACGTTAACAAATGAGTGGGTCTGGAACCAGAGCTTCCATTTTGGCAAAGCTGTCTGGAAATTATGGTTGGTGTTTTCCTGCATAGAAACACACCAGATTAATTCCAGATTAATGTAATTCCAGGTTAATTCATTGGGTTTCTGTAAAAACTGTCACCTAGCCCATCACGAGTCGTGTACTCACTAAAAATTGCTCGGGTGGAAAAGGCGACAGAAGAAAAGCACAGCAAGAACAGTCTTAAAATCACTGCTCCTTATGGTCTGGTCCAAAAGGACAGGTTTGTGTCCTGTGAGAGGAAGCAGAGTCGGGAAGAAACGAGATTCCAGCCCTGTCAATCCCGATGGATTGATGCAAAGATGTCCAGAGCTCCTCAGCTCCCCGGGGCCCCGCGCCGGTAGCAGCGTTCGTGCTCCATGGGGTGATCTGTCTGTCCTTGTGGCATCAGCTGGGGATTAGCTGCTGAAAAACAAAGGCTGATATTCCTTGTGGCAACTGCGTCGGTCATTCTTGGCGTGGTGGGAGAAGGGGAAGTGCCTGGCAGCTGCTATTTGCTTTCATCTCTTCTTCCAACTCTTCTTGATCGTTTTCTGCTGCAAAGTTTTGGGTTTGTGCGGGAAGCTTTGTATTTATAAGCAAACAGAGGCTGCAGCCCTGCTTACCTCAGATAGCTTTTCCCAGGAGCTGCAATTCCCAGGCAGTCTCTTGCATTTGAGGCACTAATGGGTTTAGGAAATTCATAGAACGTTAACAGTCAAACGGCTTTTAACCACCTATCGATGGAGTGAAATTTGGCAGATGACAGAGGAACCTCACATTTTATTCTGAAGTCTAAATAGTTTGTCAGCCATGCAGAGCCCCTTGAATTTATGAGATCTGAATGTTGGGGTTTGGGGTTTTTTTTTTTCATGTGGAACCCAGCAGAGTCTCTGACGGAAACGGTTGACCCTTCTTTGTGCTGTTTCTTTGCTGTCTCGTCAAACATCTGGAAAACAGCATGTTTGCAGTCATTTCACAACATAATTTTGCATTTACATCATGTGTTATCTGGTAAAAGTTTTTTTGTTTTTTCAAGGGCGGGGGGAGGGAGGTGAAAAAAAGGCAAAGAAAAATCAGCGAGTCGAAGGCTGCCGCGAGGTCAAGTGATGCCGGCGGACGCCGCCTGTACCGAACACATGTTGAGCTCCGAAAAGCCAAGGCAGTTCCCAAAAATTTGGTAACCATTAGAGTACTTCCTAAGTCAGTTCCGGATGTCAGGCCCGAGGTGGAGGGGGAAGGGGCCGCGCCGAGTTTTCCCTGGCGTTCCATCCCGAGGATCGAGGCCGGCAGCTGCCGCGGCCCGGCAGCACATCACGCAAGGCCGAGCGAGACAGGAAAGGGCTGTTTGGGGAGAGGATCAGGAGATCAGCAGAGGAGCTGTGAACTTCACATGCGACCCGGGGCGGGGAGCGCCGCGCGAGCCACCTGAGGGCTCGGGGATAAGAAAGGAAATGAAAGGATCATTTAAGTGGAGTGGGACCAGACAACTTAAATGACGATTTTCATCTTTGAGAAAGGAACACTGGGGTATATTGAATTCTTTGAAGTAACGGAGCGCGGTGGATGGAGGGAATATTTTTGTTGCATTCCACGCTCTGGTTTAGCAGCTCCTCTAATGTAACCCATCTCTAACCTTCCTAAACCACCTATTTATAGCACTCAAAAGATTGGACTTTAGAGGACAGTGTGTCCCCCTTAACTGAGCACTGGATGTTCATTCCAATGATCTGAAATTAGCTACTTAGAGAACTTCTAAATTCAGATGAGTATTAATTAGGAAGCGTAATTAGCAGATTATTTGCTTGTATTTTGTTTAGATAGTAAATATTTTTGTGTTGCTCACGGTAACCCCTTTAATTGTAATAAACCTGAGTGTGAGCCTTGAGCTCTCCAGAAGTTCACGGTGAGTTCATAGTGAAGATTGTCTCTTTTTCCTTCCCCTATTCAGGGTTAAAACTTTGGTCAGAAGTTCCTCTATCCCAGTGGTGCTCTGTGTTCCTTTGGGAATAGTTTGGCACTGTTTGGGACACTGCAAAGAGGCCAAATCTACTGCTGCTAAAGCACAGGACCTTTCTCCTTTTTAAATTTAATTCGTAGCTAAACCCAGAATCCAAACCTATGTTAAAATTACTGTTGTATGAGACTCAAAAGCTGACTTGTCTATGGCTGTGGATCCCACCAGAGAAATAGAAAACAATGAAGCACATGCAAGACCTCAAAATTTGGGCCATGTAGAAGCATTTGCACGTGTCTTTGTTCACCTCCCAGCTCTAAATATATCGATTCTACAGTTGATGTAGACCAAAACTTCAAGGAAAAGAAAGCAGACAACAGTAAATGACTCTGGTTTGTTGGTTTAGGACTGTAGGTTTTTCTACAGAAATGCTGGATTTTAGTGTTGAAGTGATATGATTCCTGGACCCTCCTGAGCTTTGGAAGAAGCAACAGTGGAAGATCCTTCTTTTTCTGTGATCTTTCCATGTATGACCATATGGCTTTATCTCCATGGGCCAGGTTTCCAGGTACCACAGAGATGAGTCTTCACAGGGAAAAAAACTGTGGATGGTTGCAATTGTGGTTTTGGAAAAGCTTGCTCTGGGATTTTTGTTTAACAGCTGTTGGATGGGAGGATGCTTAGTTTGCTAATTTGGGTGCCAATACTCCGTAGGGTTATTCCATAGTGGTACTGGCATCCGGCTCCTGGGGAAAGGCAGGAGGGTCTGGGTGTGCATTCAGCTTCTTTCTGTGGTGTGTTTGGCAAGTGTTGATGCAGACTGGGGAATTTGGACAATTTTGAGGAATAACAACAACTCTGGAAATATTAATTGTTGCTGCAGTTGGAACATCACGCAGCAGCTTTAAAGGGATCAGAAGGGAGGTGGGTGTGAGCACAGATAACCTATGCAGATATTTTGCTTTCAAGATGACATCTGTTTAGTTGTGTTTAGAAATAACCTTTGAAAACAAAAGAAATGGACATTCCTCTTCCAGTGCAGCAATATAGGAGGTGTCTTGGGAATGTGTTATCTACTATCCATTTCCCTTTCCTGTTTCATTGTAGACTGATTTTTTTGCTCTACACATTGTAGGACAGCAGCACTAGGTATCCATTACCAAGTTTGTTTCCCTGAATGCTTTCTAGCAGGAGGCACACATGCAATACACTGAATTAGAGGCACCAAGCTCAAGGGTGAGAGCACGTTCCTTCTTTACCAATCAAGTCCCTTTATACAGTGAGAACAATTTGTGTGCAAGAGGCTTTTAAATAATGTCCCTGAGTGCCAGTCCTGCTAAGCCTAGAAGGGAGGGATGGTTCACTGAGTTATTATTTTGATGTAGGCCGCTCTTCCTTGAGGCCACTGAGCCTTCAGGTCTCTCCAAGCCTTTAGTGGTGTGCACTCCTGTGTTTTTCTTTCCCTGAGAGTGCTGATTAGTGACTTGCGGTGTGGATGCTGATTTATCGCAGCCCAGAGTTGCCCCTTGGGGGCTGAGCAGAAACACTCATGAAGGAGCCCTGATTAAAAAGAGTGGTAATGAAGACAAATGTTTCGGAGGGAGTCAAGAGCAAACCAGGCCTTGGCATTCCCACTGCTCCTCGGAGCTTTTGGAGAGGAGGTAACAGTGGCCAAAGGAAATATTTCCCCCTTGTTGTTTATTTCTCATGGCACTGGAAAAATTTTTCTTTTCCTCCTGGGTGTTCTAACTCTCACTTGTTAACTGCTTTTCATGCAGGGTTGCAATTAACCCTTGGCAGATACTTACCGTGTTCCCTTTATATTCACTCTATACATAAAGAAGTTTTTATGTTTTGACCTGTTAACCATTTTAAGATTCTTTAAACTTGACAGTTTCATCTAATTTCTCACGTCATTAAATCGTACTTTATTTTCCAACAGTCCATTCGCAGGAGGTTTGGTGTTTGTTTGATATCTTTAATCATCTTTTTTCCACACTGCCCTTTGTAATAAGGAAAAAGAATGACAAAAAGTAATGCTTACAACCAGGTTTTAAATCACAGAGAGGTCAGAAAGTTCCTATCTAGTGTTGGACGTGTAACTAGAGACAGATCTCAAAAGCAAATTGGCAGGTTCTGGATGGTCTGACACTTCTATTAACTAGGAATTCAAAACAAAAAGAAATGGAATTATTTCACCCTGTTGTAGGGTTTTTTTTTAAATTCTGTGTGTTTTTTCATTTTTAGAGATCAGCCTGGGCTATAATTGATGTACGAACTAAAAGCTGAATACATGGAAAAACATGCCCTGCCTTTATTGGTCTTTGCATTCCACATGCAGGGATTAGGTAGGTCTGTTAAAACCCATCCTAATTCTGCAGTGACTTTCTTGTCAGATTCGTGTTCCCATGAGGATGCTGTGGGTCCAGGGGGAAGTGTCCCCTGCAGGGCTGGGTGTTACAGCAGCAGTGCCCACCAAGGGGGCTGAGCAGGAGCTGCTGCTGCACGAGGCTCTTCCTTGGAATGTGCAGGACTTGGCACTTGGCCCTGCTGAGTTTCCCCTCCAGGTGCCCCCGGGGGGCTGCCCTGCCCTGGGGCACTTCCACACACCCTCCCAGTCTGGGCTTGGCTGGAAAGTGAGGAGACTTTGCTCCCTCACCTCCTCCAAGATGTTAAAGAGCACAGTCCCAGCACAGCCCCCCGGGATATTCCACTTACTACCAGCCACAGTGTGACCTGTTCATCCCTTCTTTCCAAGGTCGGGGGTCCAAAACAACAGGCAAACCCCAAAGTGAAGTGTGGTTGGAGAACTGTGCTGTGATCCTGCCTCTCAGATGGGTGAATGTGCTGCACATTCCAGAGATGGGAACACTGGTGGATGTGGACACTGTGCCTGTGCCATCCTTGCAGTTGTTCCTCTCCCTTGGGAATCAAGTGGAGAGCTGGACATTTCCTCATCCATGAGAACTTGTGCATCGCCCTCTGCATTCAATGAGAATTTCAGGGTATTTTCTGAATGTTAATTAACTTTCTCATGAAATTTTAGCTCATGCTTTGCTTTAGAACAACATTCTGACCTATCATGCAGAAGGTTTTTTTTCTTCCTAAAATAGTGTGATAAAGAAACAGTTGATCCCAGAAGAAAAAGCAGGGAGCAGGGTTTTCTCTGATTGACTGGTCCTGTTCATGATGCACCCAAAAGGTCAAAGAATGTTTTGAGAAAGTATTTTAAAGGATGGGTCTGTGTTTTCTCTCTGTCTGAGAAGCTACTTACAACTTCCATAGGAGTTCTTGCAGCATTAAATAAACTTACTGTACATCTAAGGCTGCTATTTAATCAGTTTTATACTGATTCTAATTCTGATACTTCCAAACTATTAGAATGTAAATATTGTCCAGCATTAGTATTGAACAAGAAAACAAAAGTGAAGGTTCCTTCTTATCATTGTGTCCAACAGAATTATTTTGTGTGGTGGTGCCATGGGATGAAGCAGCACTGGGGACCCTGCACTTCGTGGTGGGTGAAAGGTTGTGATTTGGTGCCAGGTTTTTTAACTTTTCTTTAGACTTTTTTAATTGCTCAACTACTTTGAAAATCCAGATGACATCAGAGGCTTTCAGAACTGGCTTGTGAAATTTTAGAAGTGGCTTTTGAAAGTTATTTTTGGAAGTAGCATTTGGGTTTTAGTTCCATGTGAACTGATCTGCATTTACTCCGTAATTGTATAGAATTCAGGAAATGCTGATTACGTGTTTCTAAGTGAAAAGCCATGTGAGCTTTTTGATGTGAGAAATTGAGTGTACAAGGGAGCTACATCTTGTTAGTAACAGTGTCTGGGCCATTAAGAGATCACAGCAACTGGTGGAAGCTCCGTGGCACCAGCCTTTGTCTCTGAGCCACTGCACTAGTCAGAAATTTGGGAATTTTGGGATTGAAATCTGATTAACTCGTGGGTGTTGGAGAGCCAGTTTGAGGCTGGCATTGCTGCACTAGTCAGCTTGCATCACCATCAGCTGCCCACTAATTATCAGGAAATTTATAGCTGCATTAGGTAAATGTCACTTCACTGCAGTGGCCTGGAATAAGAGTGTTTTCTGCTCTGAATTAGCACCATGGGCACGTCTCAGTGAGGGGCTACCCAAGCAAGAGAAGGGCTTGATTTATGCACAGGCATATTAGGGTTTTAAGAAAGGGTAGCTGAAAGATGTTGTGGTGCTTTTTTGAACCGTAACATCTCCCCGTCGTAAATGTGTGTTTGTTTATTCATTAGGGCATAATCACATGGAAAGTGTTTAAAAATAATTTGCTCATTTCAGAATGGAGCTGCGTTCAGCAACGTGATATTCTGTGTGTGCTCCATCTGCAGGAGCTTCACAAGGATAATCCAGAGCAAGGATGGTTTGGTCTGTGTCCCTTTTGGTGAAATTCAGTGTTAGGAGATGTGATACTTCTGCAAATCTAAGGAGCTTTTCTCAGATATTACAGAATTAAATAATATTAGAGCAGTAGCCTCTTGGACTGAGATTTTGGGCAAATAGTATTTAAGAGTCAAGGGTGCACAACTGTTCATTCTGATCCACAAACCTCCCTTGGAAAAAGCTGCAGGATCTCACATCCCTAAAGCTCAAGATAAAAGAAACTTGAACATTAAAAATATATCTATACATAAAAACCCCCCACCTTCATCCTTAATGCACTGGAAATGAGGTCCCCACCTCTTCCCAAAAGACCCCTGTGGAATTCCTGGTGCTTCAGAAAGATGCCACAGTGTCTGAAGAGTTGCCACTATGAATTCTTGACAAGTACCAGAGTGAATGATGGCTGCTCTTCTGTGAGTGACATCTCAGCAGTTCCAACACACTACAAAAAGAGAAGGCCACTTAAGAAATGCTGCCTAAATTCAAGGCAAACTTATCCTTTACGTCTGCTTTAAGGAACTAAATAGATTTAGTGGTCCTTTTGCATTTTTCTACCATAAAACCAACTGGAAACTTCTGAAAATTCATTTTCTAAATAGAATTGCACATGCTCGAGCTGTGCATGGTATAAATTTTTCCAATAACTTCAGAAGTGATGAGTTTTACAAAACTATAAAAAGAATCCTTGAACTTTCCTTTACAGTGTTGGTTGTTTGCTTTACAATAAATAACATGCAAGTGGACAGAAGTGATGTTTAACTAAGTTTCTGCTGAGTGAGAGCCTGGAATTATGTTTCTTTCATATTGGTTTGAGATATCCTCCCAAAACACTTCCTTAGCTTTATCTCACAGATCAGAGAGTCATTACATATTTCCTATTGGGTTTAGATATCTTTCCAAAACACTTCCTTAATTACATCTCCTTTAACAAATCATGGAATTATTAAGGTTGGAAAAGACTTTTAGGATGATGAAGTCCAACCCAGCACCACCATCACATAAACCACACCCTCAAGTGCCACATCCACACATTTTTGGAACTCTTCCAGGGATGGTGACTCCACCATTTCCCTGGGCAAACGCTTTACAACCCTTTCCATGAAATTTTTTCCTTAATAACCGATTTAAACCGTAATAACTGATTTAAACCGATTTAAATTTAAAGCAAGAAACAAAAATTGGAGGCAAAGCATCCCTTCTTTCTCCTTGCTGAGCCCCAACCCATGTTGCTTCCTGGATGTTGATGGCTGCAGGAAAGGCACCCCCCCACTGCTGTGACCAGGAGAGTCACTGGAGTTAATCAGGCAGCAGAAGAGACTTCAAGAAAGTCGCTGTCCAGTATTAAGCACTTGGCTTCCCTTCTGTTTTCACTCTTGCTGCTTTTAAGGTTCAAAGTGCTGCAGATCAGAGGAAGCTTTGGGATGCTGCATTCAGGGGCCTTTCTTGTGCGTCAGGAACACGAGTGTTGGCACAGCCCAGCCCAGCACTCACTTCAAAAGGAGCTTTTTATTAGATAAGAGCAGATACTTACACATCGTTGGCAGAGGAATATCAGTTTTACAAAACCAATTCTGCCTGCAGGTCTGTTTCAAGGTTGGATTGAAGTTGCTTCCCTTTGTTCTTCATGAGATGCACACACACACAGTCCTGTCCCCCCTCCTTCTGCCAGACCTCCCAGCTCCAGCTTGGAAGGGAAGGGTTGGGATTCTGGAAGTAAATTCAGCCTAAAACAGGTTTACTGCAGGCATTAAAGCTGTCCTGTGAAAGAAGACTTCATCCTTCCCCCTGCACACTTAATGGCACTGAGTTGTTCCCCAGTACACTCAGCAGGCAAACTGGGGTTTATATATTGTGTATCTCGGTGTTTAATTACCTTGTCTTGTGTGAGGGATGATTTTACTTGGGAATTTGGAGTTTAACTCAGGTGGAGCAAGATGAAGCCATAAAAGCAGACATCAGTCAGCTGTACCTTGTGTAAGCAGGTTTATGTTAAGGTGCCAAACGTGGTTCTGATGCTCCGTGTTTCCTACTGCAAAGTCTGACTTGCTCCTGGTGGTTTGCAGGGCCTGTATTTAACTGTTTGTATGTGATACCTTAGTTTTCATAATGAGATTTTATTTGATTTTCCTTTGTACCAGTCAGATGTTAAGGGTTGGTAAGAATTAAATATGAATCTGTTGTTTCTCTGGTCATTAATGCCAGACTTGTCAAAGTGCTCTGTGCAAAAGTTCTTTTTTCACAGCTGGAGAAGTGCTTGGTTGGTGGCAAAGTTGAAATTCTGTTGGTGTAAATGGGTGTCTTCAGTCATATCCATCCCAAAATATTTGAGTGTTTTGCTGAAGATACATGAAAGGATGAAAGAGCTGAAATAAATAAAATTAAAGGATATGAGCTAGAGTCCTCTGGAAATAAAGAGTATTGTTAGTACCTCTGTCTATATACACACAGCCCTGTATTTTTCCAGTTAGCTTTGCCTGTCTTGGAGACAACAAATCCCAGAATCCCAGAATGATTTGGATTGAAAGGGACCTTGGATTTCATCCCATTCCACCCCTGCCATGGGCAGGAACACCTTCCACTATCCCAGGTTGCTCCAAGTCCTGTCCAACTTGCCTCGTGCAGTAAATAAATTATTTATTATTAACAGATAAACTGCATCTCCTTGTTTGGTAAATAGGAACCATTTGGATAATTTGAGCCCAACAAAGTCTAAATTACTTCTCTGGATGCTGCTAGATCTCCACCACAACTTGGCAAAAGGAATTGTGCAAATCTTACAGCCTTTGCAATAAGCTCACAAACCAGGCAGGGGTTTTTAGCAGCTGCTGGCTCAGTTCCTTCACCATCAGCTGATGTTTTAGGGCCTTCCCTTGGCCATTAGCAATATAGGTTGTGAGAAGATAAGTTTTTAATCTCTCCCTCATGTTTTGTAGTATATTCAGGATTCATGGTGAAGAATTTTACAGTATATTCAGGATTCGTTGGGGAAGAATAGCCAGCAAAGTAGATTCATTGACAAAAAGTGCCATTTCCCAGCCTGTCCAAGGGTGACTTCTCCCTCCCCATAGCTCTGAGCTCAGCCCATCTGAGGGCTGCATTCATATTCTTTTGCAACCAAGATCATCCTCTGCTCCAGAAGGAAAAACATCCCCGAGATGTCAAATGGCTTGGAAGGTTTGCTTCAAAAGATGCCTAATTACTGCATTTATTTATAGCCCTCATTGTAAACCCTGGTCTCCAGGGAAACAGGGAAGCACAGGGAGACGTGGCTCCTGTGGATCTGGGAAGGGACTGAGCCTTGGAGTCCCTTCAGCCCAGTGTTGTGGTGCTGGTTAATATTTTGTAAGCTGGGCAGGTTGCTCCTCTGGAATGCAGGAGTGTGTTACATCCACCCCTGTCACAGTCAGGGGAGGGTTTCTCATCTGCAATGGTAAATTAATAAACAGCCAGACTGTTCTTGCATCAAACTTTTATACTTGTGCTTTTCTATAAGAAATGACCTTATATAATTAGGTACATTACAGTCGTATGAATTTATAATAAATGTATATATATATGGTGGGGCATTCTTGTGTTCGAATTTGGAAGTGTTCTGACAAACACTGGGTTAAAGACATGTGTTCCTCTGAATTTCAGCTGATTGATCATTTTGCAAATGTGTTATTCCTTCGATGCAAACAGAATTCCAGAATGGACAAACAAACCACGAACACAGTGTTTGATGGTGGTGATTTATTGCCACCTTTTTACCATGTTTCATACAGAGCTGCTCAGAATTAAACATGGTGCTTTAAAAATACTTCATAGAGTGATCCCAGAACATACATAATTTTGAGCAAATTTACTGACAATTGCTTTTTTATGGGCCTTGATGGAAGCGAATGACAATCCTCGTGTTCCCTGGAGGAGTGTCTGTCTTTGCAGACAGAGACACTGTTGTGATTTTATTCAGGATCTCAGTACAACCTCCCAGTTTGGGACTAGTCAGGAAGGCTGAGGTGTGGAGCAGGGATGTGGAGCTGTCCCCTGGGAAGGCTGGAGACACTGGAGTCTGTTCTAGCCCCTTTGTGTTGGACATGCCAGCCTGATTTGATGGGATCCTTAGGATGGCTGCTCCCAGTCTGGCATCCTCTTACCCAGAATGGAGGCTGAATGGAGCCCCAATATGTTTCCTCCAGCTCTTAAATTACCCAGCTGACAACATGAAAGCAAGACACTTGCTTTGGCTGGAGTTTTGGGCACTGTTGAGTTAGAAAGGAGGGAGCCACCCCTTCCACAAGTGTCCCAGCCCCTCTTGTTCCTCACACTGGTGCTGGAGCAGCTCCTGCTCCACACGACAGCTCGGTGAATGCAAATAATGACCGTTAATCCAGCCTCATTGTTCCAGGGTCAAACACCAAAAAGAAAGAAATCAGTCAGGGTGACAGTGTGGTAAATCGTGTTTGTTTGCCTTGTGCATTAGGTTCTTTCTCTCTTTTTTTTTTTTCTTTTTTTGAGCCCTCATTTCAGCGTGTGCTTTTCCTTCCCCTCTCCAGTGTGTGTAAGAGAGCAGCATTCCAGCTGGGTTCGCTCTCCCTCCCGAGGTGAGGACTTTTGTCCTCTATTTGTTGTTATGCAATACTGTGCTGCTTTCAGTGATGAAGGGGAAAAAAATTGTCTGCCAATAAGGCTGTGATATTTGGATGATTTATCTCGTTCCTCTTCTGGGTAACCTATCTTTGACATTACTCGTGAACTCCCAGCCTTGCTTGCGTTGTTCTTGCTCGTAGAAAACACAGCAAGGATGTAGTGGGTAATTGAACCCAGATGCACTGAGGGCTGCTCAGCCAGACTGTTATTTTAGCCTACACCAGTAGGTTTTTAATACGAGTTTGACCTTACTTTGAAACATTCTCAAAATACCATACTTTAATATCAATTTATACACTCCTGCTTTAAGACGGGGCAGAAAGTAATGAAACACTTTCTACCTGTTAATGCAGGAGATAGAGAAAGAGTTTTGGAGTTAATTTATGTATCTAAGGAACAAGCTCTACGTGCTGCCTGTCTAATTGGAGCGTTATCATGTGCCTGGGGTTGGGATCATGACCATCAGGGAAAATTATCCCTCAGCTTTCCCTGTGCCACTTGTGTGTGCCTGCCCCTGCAGCACATCGGGCAGGAGGCTTTAGGTGCTCAGTGAGAGGAAGATTTGCCCCCAGTCCGTGGCAGTAAGTTATTAAACAGAGTTTAATAGCCACGGTACAAATTCATCTTAATTATTTTTAATGGGAGGTAAATGTTTCGTGCTTGTGTTGTGTGAGGTTAAGCTGCATTAAACAGCTTAGAATTGCATTCCTGACTTAAAAAAGAAAAAAAACCAAAACACCAAACCAACCTGTGTTTCTCTGCCAGAATGGTAGTTGGGTTTTGACATACATATAATGTACTTTCCATATCCAAGCTGTGTTTTCCTAAAGGAGGATGGAGCAGACCTGTGTTCCCCTCCTCAATACAGGCTTTGTCAGTAACAACTGAGCACAAAAAAATCTTATGTATAGTTAAATTTCCTGTGAAGATAACATACCTTTTTCTGCTTAAGCAGAACTGGGTTTCATTCATTGTTGCTCCACTCAGGTGGAACTGAGGTTGCTGCCTTTCTAATGTGTCTGAATAATTATTCTTTAATAAAGAATAATAAAGGAATTAAAGTTTTGTGGTTGTACATCAACAGCTTGAAGTAAAGTAATACCGAAACAAGATTTTGTGGTAGATCTGGAAGTTAAATACTTAAATTGATTTATTTTTTCCATTTCACTCTAATTCAGAGTTAATTCTTGTAACTGCTCGTGGTGAAACAGAGAAGGGATATTTCAGGGATATTGAAAGCGAGTGAGTTGAAGTTATTTTAATTTATTCTCGTGGTGTTGCTGTGCCCACTCCACATTGTTCAGCTGACGTGGTGCTGCCACTCCTTCCCAGCCTTGGTCCAGTGCCTGGTGTAAAAACCAAAGCTTTAATCAGAGTGATGGTGGCAAACGGCTTTAAACCTGTTTGGCTTTGGGCACTGCAGCTTAAAACACAGAAAGCAAGAAATTAAAAATGGGTTAGTGTTTTTCTTTCTGTTCTCTTATCAGAAATGTTCACTCAGACTATAACAACTGTTAGAACAAGATAACAACTTCAGGCCAGCTGTCAAATGTTTACCATTATCAAACCTCTCCCTAGGGTAAGATGCGACTTTGGCTCGCCTCACCGGCAGTAATTTAATTTTTCCTTCGTTCTGACTCGGAAATGGCAGCATTTTTCAAAGCTTCCTCCCACTGATGGCTGAAATTTTCCTTGTGAAATGATTTCCACCAGTCTTGAATCTTTCTTGCTTCTGCCGTCTTCACCTTTCCTGATGGTTCTGCAACTCATCACCAGCTATGCGAAGTGACAGTTCACATCCTGGGGCAGCAGCCGGGGCTGGCCTGCAGAAAGGAGCAGCCTGACCAAATTTACGCTCACAAGATCTCTTAATTCACAAAAGCATTTGCTCTAGTTCCTGCTCTCTGCTGCAGGGGCTTTTGGGGGGGAGCGGGAGCGGTCGGAGGGGAGAGAGGCACTCTTCACACTCTGCTGAGTACACAGCCTTCCGAGATGGAAAACAGACGGAAAGAGACATTTCCAGCCATCTTGCTGATCTGTGCAGGGGTTCACTGAACTGTGCAACATAGCACCAGACCCATGTATCATTTAATGTGCTAATTTTTTTTTTTTTTTTTTTTTTTTCTTTTTTTTTCTTTTTTTTTTTAAATTTTTTTTTTTTTGAGTGAAGCGGCTTCTCATTTTGTTGACAAGCATATTAAAATTAAAAGTGGAAACAGTTAGAAGAGAACCTAAAATGTAAACTCAATACCCACTGGTTCCTTCCTCCTTTGATATTAGAGCTATGGAGAGATCTGCTTAGTTTTGAAAAGTCTCTGACAAATGAGAATAGTCAGAATAAGTTTTCTATTTGGTCTGAACTGCACAGAACATCGTGATTATTTTTTTTCCTCCCTCACAAGCTAAAACACATGCCATATGCTTGCCCAAATGCTTCCCCTTCTTGCACTGCAAAACAGATACGAAACTTTTGTTCCACTCTTTTCCTAGACAAGGATCTTTTTCCTTCTCCCACCCAGGGCACTTTGCAGCCAGAGAAAAGCGATGCTTCCTCCGGCCACCGGCACGGCCGGGTGTGCTCATTCCACACCAAAAAGTCATTCAAACACCTTTTTTGGGGGGATTCTTTGGCTGTCTGTCAGAAGCTTCTCCTAGGAATAACCCATTTTACATTTTTGTGATTACTTTGGAGAAAAAAAATGTGCTATAATACCAGAATGTAAATGCAAGGAGAAACAACATTCCAAGTAATCTGATCGCACTCCTGTAGTATTTGCTTTGGTACTTTCCTATCATTAACTATCCAGTTGCTTAAGGAGCAGCTGCATGGTCTGGTAAATTAATATATATTTTGTAGTCAAAAGTTTAGACAGGAGGAAAAGTTACTGTGGTTTGTACTAACACAGATCCTGATCCTGTTAACTGGTATTTTAATTGAAAGTGGAGGAATTTTTAGCTCTTTCGTGTGTAAAGCAGTCCTGTCTCTCAGTAGTGGTGGGGTTTTAAAAAATAAATATATATATATTTTTAATGGCATCTCATGTCCTTAGCATTAACTCTACTTGTATGTTCTGTTTTCGGAGCTTTTAGGCATTGTGAGAAATATATGAGAGATTTGCAAACAGGGGCAAGGAGGGGTCAGATGTATCAAATCCATGGATTCCAGCAAGCCTTAGAAATGTGAATTAATAGGAGAGCTTCCTTCTGCACAGACTTAGAGAAGCACAAATTAGTGGTGTCTGGTCAAGGTATTTGTCATCTTAATAAACTGACAAAATGGAAAAATAAACACCAATCTTATCAGTCTGCATTTTTTGTTGGGGATGAAAGTGTTTGAAGAAAAATCATAAAGGAATCCATGGTAGCTCAAGGAGGTTAAACTCAACAGTTGTTTCCTTTGAAGTGTATGACCACGAGGTTAATTGCCAAAACTGCTTGTGGAAAAGGTGGTAACAATTTAACAAGACTGTACAACTGCAGCGACTCAGATGAATATCAGGTGTTTGCAGACGGGCTTGGTTGGGCTTTGGGTTTTTTCTTTTTTTTTTTTTTTCTTTTTTTTTTCTTGCCTGGAACAGGAAAAGGGGAGAAAAAACCAGAATGAGAACCAGGGGACCGAGAGGGAGAAGAAAAGGCCGACTAAACAGCCAATAATTCCTTGTTTGCTTTGCCAATGAGGCTGTAATTGGCCGGGAGGTCAATGGGAGCCCCTGGATTGGCGGCTCCGCGTTGGACACGCAATCGCTGCAGCTTTCCCGGCCCTTCTTTAGGCTCACATTTATTAATCCCAGCAAACCTCCTGCAAGGAGTTTACAGTTCAAGGCACGGGGGTTTGTATTTCAGTTTATTCCAGAATTTAGTCCTCCAGCTCTGGATCAGGAGGTTCATTTGTCCCTCTCTGAAGCTGCCGTACTGCTGCGTCTTTCTTAATGTAGTGGGAACAAAGTCTTTAAGCACAGAACTCCCTGAAGCCCTCCAGAAACCCAGTTAGGTCAAGGCAATATCATAATTGGGAAGCTGAAATCCCTTACCATTAGTTACACTGGGTAAACAGAGATGCACAAGTGTGATACAAACAGAAGGAGAAGAAATTCCTTTAATGTTGCTTTGCACTTCCAGAGAGGGAAAACCTTTATAATGTTAACAATATCGTCAGGGTATTTTAATTTTGACATCCTTCTCAGAATTCAGCAGTGAGGTGTTTTTTCTGTTGTATTTTATATCTGTAACAATTTGTGGAACTTGAAAACTGTGTACCAAGAGCAGCTTTTTCAAGCTATTTTCTTGTAGACAAAGAGTTGGCAATGCCTGAAAACAATGAGAAAAAAATCTTTACATCGTTAACTAAACTCTTTGAACCTCAAAGAAAGTTTGTTTATGATGGAAAGCTTGCTCACCAGTCACAAATCCCTATTTACATGGATTTCTCTGTCAGATATCCTTAATGAACTGCAAGTTTTATTAACAGCCACTCAAATAATACTTTCATGGCTCAAAGTTCAACGGAGCAACCAGCAAAACTTTGAAACCTTTGTAGTACAACATCATGTACTTGCTCAACTGTAAAGCCAAAGCAGCAGCTTGGATCCTAAATTTAATGCAAACTGTAGTTTTTCATGTGTTGTTTTGCTGTTTACATATTGTGTATTGAAAGCAAAATGTGTTGTGGGAAGAATCCTCCCTTTGCAGCACAGAACTGTGTGATCCAGCTGGAGCATCCCCTCACAGCAGTCAGGAAATGCTGTGTGCTGATGTGTGTGCTGTAACTCAGGATATCACATCTTGGTCTGGGGAGGAATTGGGAATTTGGGTCGTGGTGGGATCACCCAGATAATGACACTCTCATCATTTAACCTGTCGCTTACTTTGAGAAACAGAATCGAGTCACAAAGCTGTGCATGTGTGGGAAGTGCTTACAGCCAAAGGGTGAGGGTTTAGAAACCTCTGGTTTCATCCTTTTCTATAAGATCTGACTGAGAGAAAGCTCAACTGGCTGCCAAACACCTTTAAATCTGCTCTAGTGTCTTGTCTGTCATAAGCCATTTACATTTTTACAATTCAGTTATGGCTCTTACATTGTTCCTGTGCCAGGGATGCTTTACAGGTGGCAGGAACCTCAGTTCCAACCCTCCAGAAGGTACCTGCCAGTCCTGCTTTTTTATTAAACAGCTACAGCATTTATATAACACCATAAAGCATAACTCACACTTGTGAGAGGGAGAAGAACTCAGTTTACAAGGGTGATATCTCTGCAATATTGATTTAGACTCTGCTTGTGAAGACAATGGCATGTTGAAACTATATGTTGCTTAACATAGACCTTATTCTGTGCATGTTTCAAGCTAAGGTGGTCTCTGATGGTATCCAGCAGGTCAGTGTGACTCAGCAGACAGAAAACCTCTGCTTTTTGGGGGGATTCCAAGCCAAGCTTTCCGAACTAGAGCAAAAAGAAGCAAATCCTCCTTAATTTTTAAACTTTAATAATATTTCTTCTTCATTGTAAGCACAAAAACTCACTGCAAGACATGGGGGAAGATATTCTCCAACACAATTTTTATTTATTAATAAAAAAAGAGGGAGGGGGAGAAGAGAAAAACATGCTTTGCAATCTGCATATGCAAATCCTGCCATGTCCCTCCTAGACAGGAGGAAACTCTAACTCTCAATAGATATTTATGTTCTAAATTGGTGACAGACATGGACTGAGAACGTTCAAATGACTTCAGCTCTCTTTCTCCCTTCGTTATGGCAGGAGAGCAGATCACATATGGCATTATGGAAATCACTAAATGAAAACCATATTGATCAGCATTGAGAACAAATGTAAAAAAGCTGGGCTGAAGGAGGAGAGGTGGAGAAGTATGTTCCTCTCTTCAACCAGATAGGCCCTCGTTAAGGCCTTTAATCATTTATTAATGTAAACTCCCTCCTTCCCTTTCCACTCAAATTACCTCAGCCATAGAGCATCCTGCTCCATTTATCTTTTAATGTTTCCTTTATTTAATTTATTTTTAAGCTATACATTATACTTTTATTACAAAATCAAGGGGTTTTTTCTTTCCTAAAGGACAGTGTTTGAGCAGCCAGAATTTGATATAAATGCCCCTGCACAAGCAGTAAGGGGAAGAACCAGGAGCACAACTGGTTTTTCCATGGATGGCAGTGAAAAGGAGTGTGTGTTACACAGCCTCCCCCACTTCACGCTGTTTGTAATTAAGGTTGTGTCAGCATTTCCATCATAAACCCTTGTTTACAGGGTTTATAATTCAGCTGTGAAAATTTGCTCCAGGCCAGATTTGACATACAAGGGTTCAACCTCACAGTAAAGGAGACTTTACCCTCCCTCCCCCAAACTTAAAAGCTACTCAGTTCCAAAAATATAAAAAGGAGAAAAGGTGTAGTGGTGGGTTTTAGGGAAAATTGAAAAAATGTTATTAACCAAAAAAAAGCATTGGGCCAATGCACTGTGTAAGTCTTTAAAATGCTGTGGAGACCCATATATGAGTGGGCTGTGCCAATTTTGGGAGAACTGGGGTTTTTTTTTGGTCAGACAGTGGATCACTAACTTGTAGTCATTCATCAGAATCTGGAGTGATGGACATCTCAATCCTGCTGTCCATTTTCCTGAGCACTCTGTCATTCTCTCACAGTTTACTTTGCAATTTCCATGACAATAATTAGGGGGTTCTGCTCTAAAATTCAGGCTGGTTTCTGCTCCTGACAAAGCTCTCACTGGCCTGTGGGGTATTTCCCAGTCCCCTCTCAGCTGTGGAGCACAGGCTGTTCTTAGAGATAATAATATACTTTTTACTTAGAGTCTGCATCTTTCCCACAGCAGAAATAGTTTCACTGGCATTTTTTAATCCATTTGGTTAAAAAAAAAAAAGAAGTCAGATCTGCGTGTGTGCGTTTGGAGCAGTTGGGTGTTCATTTAAAAATAACTCACACTGATGAAGAACAGCCACAGTGGGCTCCTTATGCCCAGCACAGCTGAAGAAGGTGGGAATGAGCAGGAAGCTGCAGTGCTGGGGAGTGTTGGTGCAGCTCTGGCTCCGGCAGCACCACGTGCCCGGCGGGCTCAGGATCCAGGCGCGGTGGGCACGGCGCTCCAGGAAGAGCACGTCAGCCTGGCCTGGGAATTTCTGGGCTGCTGTCAGCTCGAGTTAAATCCTTATCATTTTAATGTTTTCATATTCTGTGTGCTAACAGACTTCAAGTCTCAGCCGTGTAGATGGCTCCTGATTGATACGGGATGATCCTGGCGTCGCGCTCCGCGCCGTGCACGTCTAATTTATTTTAAGTGCTATTCCAGATTTTCTGGGGGGAGGACAATTCCTCAGGGGCAGCAAAGATCCACGCAGTGATGTATCTATAAAATATGTGTGTAAAACGTATTCCCTCTTTCCTCTTTCTTGCACACTCACCCACTTCCAACTTCTTTTCCTCTTTGACTCGCATTACAATCCTACTTTCCTTTCCCTGCTCTCAACATCAAACAGTATATAAATTACAGCCAGAGTGCTGTCTGTGGCAGACATACAGTCCTTGTTTGTGGCAGAAGAGCAGAGCATTAAACAGTGAGTGGACTATGCAGAGAGCTCTCTCTCTCTCGCCGTTCCCAGTGGGAGTGTTGTTTATAGAGCATTATAATTTATAACTGAGGAGAGTGGATTTAATTTCAGCGGAGGGGGCTCGCCAGCGGGGCGCCAGCCTGCAATCATATGAATCAGCAAGCTGCAAACTCTATTGAATGGAAAGTATTATCGCTGCCCACAAACGGACACTGTTTCTCCTTAAACAACTCCCTCGGTGCAGGAAGACGTTGTCTTCATTCATCTATTTTACATATCTACTCCTGTTTTAATTTTGCTGTTTCCTAAAAGTCTTTTCTTTTTCGAATGCGTCTTTTTCTGGTGCTGCCCGACTTCCTGGGCTGACATTGGAAACTGATTATTGTCTGTGTGTTGCTGATTTTGTAGCTCTTAAACTTGCCTTTGCTTTTCAGCTTGTGTGTGTTTTGTTTTCAGTCTCTGAAAATGCCATTTCCCTCTGATCCTGTGTACAAGCAACTTTTATGGGAACCGAAGTTAAACATGCAAACAAGAGGATGATAATCCATTAGCATTAATATTGTAAAATGGTAGTCAGATTCAATCACAGGAAGTTTTATTTAATCATGGATGTTTTGTGCTTTTCTCTTGCACAAATGGAAACTCTTTTTTCTCCCCCTCTTTGAGAAGTCCTCTTGGAGAAGTTTACCATTTTGTCCTTTGAAATAAGACCATCAAACCCATAATGAAGCCAGATGACTTTCTGAAATACTTTCTTTGCTTTGATTATATTTTGTATCAGTTGTTTGTGTGGTGTTGAAGACAGGGCTGACTCGTGGGCTGATGTTTCCTATAAGGGTTTTATGCAGCTCTTGTAATTTATTAGACATTTGCAAGCAAAGCAGTAACACAATGCATTAACAGCCTGTGGCAAATACAAGTTTTACACGAGTTGCTATTTTTCTTTATCCTTCTTTTTATAAAATAATAGCAAAGCTTAACAAAACCCTCCAAGAGCGGGACATAGGGCAGATGGGATGGAGTTATGGACTTGTGAGCTGGGGGATAATTGGGCAGCAGAATATCTGAGAGCTGCTGCCTGTCTCCCCTTCAGAGCAAAGTTTCTGGGGAAGTTTGGGCATTTTTAAGGAGAGAAACTTTTTTTTGGAATCATAAGCCACAGGCTCCACTCAGAAATCGCTGCTGGTGCCGTGTGACACTGGGCTGGCCCAGGCTCTGCCCTGCCTGGGAAGGGGAGCTCAGGGGGCACCACTCCCCCCAAACCCCTCCAGAACTCCTCTCCCACTTCCCAAAGGAGGATTCCAGCGTGCAGGAGGGAGTGCTGTGGTAGGGGAGTGTATGGTAATTATCCAGCTCGTGTCCCACACAGCTGGAGAGGAGGATGGTCTTTCTTTTCCCTGCCCTACATTCTGATCTTCAGACCTGACTAAGGAGCTTTGTGTGTCTAGTGCTGATTGAACCGTGGGGGCTGACCCTTCCCCCAGCTCCAAAATCTGTGCCATGCCATTCATTTGTGTGGCTTCAGGAGCAGGGTAGGATAATTGGCCTAATTCTGCACTCCTTTCCCAGGAAAACCCAGAGCCTTGGGATGGCAGCTCTGCTTCCGTGCGGGAGCGCGAGGCCGCTCTCGAGGTGTTTCCTCCACACAAACACCATTCCTGTGTTCCCTGCAGTTTTAAGCAATGACAAATAGCAGTTTATCTAATGTATTTGAAATAATTGTGGCTTTTTTGGTTCCATCTGCTCTGTAATTTGGCCTCACTAAAACGAGTTGTGCAGCTCCAGTGTCTGATGTATCTGATCGAAGTCGTGCTTTTGTTCAGCATCTGTAGCAGGGACATCACTCTCTGTTTGCTTTGCATTGCATTTATGAGCATAATAAAGTTATTGCCCTCCTTTTCACAGAGAGATTGTCCTGCATTAGCAAAAAAAGCCACATAAATTATTTGCAAATGAGTGGTTTGTTTTTTTGCTTATTGATTTCCCAGAAGTGGCAAAATGCTTTAGCTTATGTTCACGACTATTTATAAAATGTAAAATGTATTTTTCTCTCTGCCTCTTGGCACAGACAGTGAAGTTTGTTAAAGGATTAAAGGCTACATCCTACTGTTCCTCCCTTAACCATTCCACGGGCTTTTAAACAGTCTCCTTGAGTGTATTTTCTACGTTTAACTTCATACTAAATTCCAAAGGTACATGAAATACTCGTAGCTCTTTAATTCCATAGCACCACATACAGCTCTTTCGGTCCCCTGAGGGGGAAAAATGTTGTAAAATCCAAACCTGTAGGTAGATTGGAAAGATACAGCTCTGTACCTTCCAGTTTCACCTCATTACCTCTTTTGTATGTGTAAGAACTGTTCTGCACTCCAGAATGATCATTTTTTATACTGTTTAAGTCTGACTCAGAGCTAGTAAATATTTTGGGCACACAGAGTAAACTAGTTAGTGTTTAACTTGGGCTTGCAAAAGCCAAGGTGATTCACAGTGTTAACATTTTAATTTCTTGTTCATTCTGAATGCAATGGGAATGAATTAGATTGAGCATTTTAAATTGTTAAGGATTTACATTATATTCCACCTCTTCTGTACAATTTTCTCAGCACTTTTGAGAAAACTTAAAATGCTGGAATACTGTAAAAATATTTTTTAATTCTGGTTGGGAAATGGGATGGTTTGTACCCAGAGCTTTCCTTTTCTCTGAACTAATATATTTGCAACAAATGTGAGCAAAACCCAGGACGTGTTTCAAATGAGCAGGAGGAATGGCACCTGAAGTACAGTCAGATGCAATTGTAGCAGTTTGTGCAGCAGAACAATCTCTTGAGGAATGCTCAGTTAGGGAGGTCTGGCTGGTTTTATGTAGTTCAAAATTACTTGATCAAAGAATTTTAAGAAATAAAATGCAGGGCTAATCTTTATTGAAAATATACTTTTATTTTACTAGGTGACTTACTACTGTATAACACCACTTATTTTAGGTTACATGTGCTTCTGCTGTAGGTCTCGCTGTAATAAAGACATTTTTGGGTTTGCTTTGATGCAACTTCACAAGAGCCGTCTGTAGGGGAGAAATACAATTTCCCCTGTGCTTTAATTGTGCTCTGTCGTGTGTTTGGCTCAGTTAACCCAATCAAGGGAGCTGCATTCAGGGATGTGAGTGGATCTTATCAGCCCTGCACTCTGCCTCGTGTTGCTTCACTCGGTGCCCATTTGAGAATTAAAATGTGCTGGGCAGTTTTATTCTCCCTCTCGGCACACGAGGCGAGGTTTGGGGGAAGCAGGCACACCGATATCCCCCCGGTCCTGTGCCTCAAAAAAAGGTCATGTCCTTATCAGTGATTGTAATTGATAACAACGTGGTGCTTGGAGTCAGCCCAGTGACCTTGGCCCCGGCTCTGGCCCTGCTTTCCTCACCCCCTCCAGCTTTGATGTGATCCGGCAGCTGATAGGGATGTACACGGGGCAGGGAGAGGCAGCTGCTGGCATTCAGATAGTTCTGACCCACAAAACTAACCATCTTTCTTCATTTAGCATAATTAATACCTTGGATTTCCATTGACTTTTATAAACTGATGGGTTTTCTCCCTCCTTCCCCCCCCCCCTCGCTTTTATTTCTTTATTATTTTATTCCCCGTAGCTTTCAGTAATGATGGCAAGAGATCTGCAGTTAAAATGTTTTACAGACTCCAAGGAATAACATGTTTGGAAAAAGCTCAGATCAAAAGTCTCAATTAGGTTGCAGCCTCCCTGGAAGCTTATGAGCACATTAAAATGGGGAAGTCACTTCATTTTTAGTGTATTATTTCAGTAGCCAGCATGGGAAGCTGAAGGCAAAAAGAAACATGTCTGATCTCTCACCAAGGACATCCTCCTGCTCTTATGAATTTGCAATTAGGGAAGATATGTACAGTAACTGCAAGTGTTCAGTGGTTAATGTAGATCCTTCTTGAGAAGAACTTACTGAAATAGCAGTTGGAGGAGCTGCTGAAATACTGTTATTTTTCTTTTTGTCATAAATATTTGCTGTGAATTATTACCGTCACCATTTAAAAGGACTCTATAAAAAAGGAGTTTTGCAGTGTGTGCCTGGCTCTCCATGGAACAGCTCCGAGGATCCCATTAAAAAATCTCTACTAGTGAACCTGAGAGGATCCCCTCAGAACCTGCCCATCGTATTTAAAACAATGTTGTTTAAAAACTGGCTTTATTTAAAAAATAATAACCAAAACAAGGGCAAAGCAAGCCATCTGGAGGGCTGACCTTTGCTGTGGGCAATGGTATTTGTAGCTGCTGCTCTTTCTTTTCTGGATTTGTGGCAAGGTGGAGAGGGCAGCCCCATTGCCACTCTGTGAGCCCCAGCACGGCTGGAAACAGGCCCTGGGAGAGATTAACAGCACTGATTTGTTGTGATGAATGGAGCCTGGGTAGCTTGCTCTTAGAAGGCAAGAAATATATTTTATGCCATAACCAAATTTGATTCCTTTTTACCAATACATTTTGAATTGCATTTAACAGCCAGATAAATGCAGAGCTTATTTTATTGCAGTTACGCTCCTCGATATCTGTATTACATGGGTCTCTATTGAACTTTACATTAAGCACAGTAGATCTTCTCTGTCAACATATAAATTAAACTGGGACCAAATAGTGTTTACTTGTCCATATCATGAATCAGTTTTTGCAGCATGTTTTTATTTTCCAGTGACAGCAGCATGAAAATACAATACCTGTGAGGCTTGTGCTTAAAGGAAGAGGTCCTGAGCTGTTACCCAGGGCAGAGCCCTTGCATTAGTGCAGGGAAATCATCTTTGCTGTAACTATTGCAGAAAAAAAGAATTGAATAGTTTATGGAGGCAGTTTTACAGAGTGACACAGAGATGGGCAGTAGGATGGACAAGGGGCCAGAAATGTCAGCTCATTTAACCCCCAAAGTATTGGGGTTCAACAGACTCCTTTGCAAACATGAGAAGTATTTATACATTGAATTGAATTCATCCTCTAACTGGAGTATTGGAATGTAGAAAGAAAATGAAAATAGCAGATTAGGAGTGTTGGACCAGTTGTTGTTTGAAGGCATCTCTTTTTGAAGTGCATGATCCCTGCTCACCTGAGTGGATTTCCAGAATTCAGGAGTTCTCATCCTTTTCCACATCTCAGATCCCTCCACCTTGCTGAGATCTCTTATCCCTGTAACCCTGTGGTGCTGGTGTTGGATTCCAGGGGCTGCTGCCTGGCTTTATTGCTCCACAGCAAATTCCAGCAGGGATGAGCTGCACTCAGCAACACCAACACTGTTCTCACAGGCTGCACCTGCAGATTGGCATCTCCTCCACTTTCAGGAAAACTAAAATAATCCAAATTCTTCATGTTACATGGAAAGGCTTCACATTTCCTGTGTGGCTTAATGATGAGTCTGAATTTATTGTGAAATGTTTGATAAAGGGAGGGGGAGTGGAAGACTTGAGTCTGGTAGAAACAAGTTTGTGTAAGCTTGGACTGTAAGGGCAAGCAAATTGCTTTTCAAAATCAGAGGAAGCACTGCTGGAATTGAAATTTTGTGTGAAACTGTGTTTCTTTGATACTCTGAATGTCTGCCTTAGTGACTGTAATATGACTTGTGTGAAGGGGAAGTGTTGGGTGTTGGGGGTTTGTCAGTGTTTGTCCTTACTGATTGCTAATTCTGAGAGTGGCAAAAAATAGAAACAGGAAAAAAAAATACAAATATCATGGGATTCCTTCTCTTTTAGGGGATTCTTCTCCTCTGCTGTGTTTGCAGCAGTGCTGTTCAAAGCAGCAGCAGTGTGTGTGATCTTTATTTAACCAGCCAGCCAGGCTGCTGGGAGCTCAGCACGACGTGTTCCTGTTCTTCCCCCTCCTGTGTGACTGGTTTTGCACATGCTGGGCACAGGCATTCCCAACATGTGCATCACATCCAGGGATCTCCAGAGCTACCGTGGCTGTGTGCACGAGCTACTGCACATGCTGGGCTCTGTCAGCACCCTGGCCTGGCCAGCACCGAGCAAGGCTTTGCACAATCTGCTTTTTAAACCAAAGCAAGGAGTGGCTGAAATGGTGGGAGTCGCTGCTGCCACCACCCCAAATCCTCCAGCTCAAAGCTGGCTCCTTGGGAAGGGAGCTCTGGGGACTCTGCTCTTGGAGCCACTGCCCTGATGGGCTGAATGAAGCCCTGAAACTGGACATTTCACCCCTACAGCTGGACATTTAGTCCCTTCCCTTTTCTACTTCAATATATGTGCTCCACTGAAAGAGGGAAAAAAAGAATTAGGTTCAGATCTTGTGGACATTTTAATAAGCATCTAACTTAGGTTGCAAATAGTTTTAAGTCTGCAAAGCTACTCTTGTGCTTAATAATAAACATCTGTGTAGGTTTTGTACCCTAAGATTTCAGACAGTGTCTGAGGAGCTCATGGCTCAGCACAGATGATTTAAAGCTCAGGTCAGTATTAATGCACAGAACACTTGGGGAAGGAAAAACAGAAAACAACCAAGGAAATAGAGTGTTTCAGGGATGACATAAACAGTTCTGAGCAGGATATGTATCTGTACCTGAATATTCTATAGAAGTGTTTAAAAAAATCAGTTCAGACACAGCAAATCCAGTATTTAAGTGTATTTTGTGCTAATTCTTTCAAGAGAAGCCTACATTCCAGCATGTCTTCATTCAGTAATTTAATTGGGATGTAGGTCTTTGAGCCAGTGGCTGATTAGAAAACATGACCTGCTTGAGAGATCAAGAAGGTAAATTGATAAATGTTGTAGCAAAGGTTAGTAATGTGTGAGAGAGTAGAAGCTGCTCTGGGCTTTGAATCACTGATCAAGGTCAGCTGCAGTTCATTAAAATCTTTAGAGATTTAGATTTGCTGTAAATATCCCACATACCGTAGTTTATCCTGTAAATCCTGAGTATTGTTGTTTAGTAATATTGCATATTATAGCAAAGGTTTTATGACAGTAAATTTACACTGAGGTACAAAGCTAAAGTTGAAACATTTAAATAAGAAAACCAGGGTGAACGTGGGTGATGAGACTCTTCACACCAGAGCACTGCCCTCATATTTTGTACTCCATTTTTTAAGGTACACCTGGCTTTGTGCTGCTGCTTCCTTCAAGTTAAATAGTTTTCCCTTCCCTGAAGTGTCTGTGGAGTTGGTTGTACACTTGTCCTGGCTCCCAGCTGGAATGGGAAGGAGCCCTGCTGCTCTCACTCCTTATCTTTGCCAGGGTTTCTGTTCCCTCCTCAGGATGCTTTGTATCCCTTTCAGGTTTTCAGCTGGAACAGGGACGTTGGGCTGTGTTTGAGGTGACATCTCAGCCCTGTGCTGAGCCAGGGAATGTTGGGCTGTGTTTGAGGTGACATCTCAGCCCTGTGCTGAGCCAGGGAATGTTGGGCTGTGTTTGAGGTGACATCTCAGCCCTGTGCTGAGCCAGGGAATATCCCTGTTTTCTGCGGCGTGTGCCGGAGCACGGCCGTGCCAGCCCAGCTCCATCCTTGGAATGGGAAGGATTTTCTCCAGTCCTTATAGGAAGGAAGCTTTTTCTCCAGTCTCTCACAGCTTCTACCCCAGCCTTTCCAGCTCCTGCATTCCCACCTGGCACTCTGCTGACACATCCTTTTCCTGGGCTGGTTATAATCCTCAGGAACTTCCCTTTTTTCTGGATCATCCATCCTCATTATTGGCAGCATTGTCCAGGTTTCTTCCTTCCCTTTCCAAAAGCCTGATGTTTGAGGGTCATGTAAAGACCTTTTTCTTAGTCTCGTTTGACCATCACGATCTGTTGGTCTCTTCCAGTTCATCCCAACTGTTGGACTTTGGGTGCTGCCACCCCTTCAGTGTCCCTTCCTCAAACTCTGTCTGTGTCCCCAGTGCCAGGTCCTGATTCCATTGGAGTCACTCATTTATCCTTTGGAGAACACACATGTGCTGCTCCCATATTTCTGGTACCTGTTCCACTGCCCTGGCCCTTCACGGTGTTGGTCACTCCATGGGACCAGCAGCACTGGAAATGCTTCTGGAGCAGAATCCACCTTCTTGTGGCAGCAGCCTTTGGTCATTTCACTGCCCATTTGCCAGCCCACAGTTGTTTCTCAGGGCTGGCCCTGTCCCAAGGCAGGCAGACCCCTGTCCCAGGGCAGCAGAGGCTGTCAGGGTGACAGTGTCCATCGTGTCCCATCGTGTGGTCCCTTCATCCCACATCCCAGCTTCCCACTCATCCCACAGCCTGACTGCAGGAGCCCAAATGTCACATGGTTTTATGTGCCCACTTCACATGGTTATATTGCTGAGTAAAACACATTTACAGGTGTTCTGGGAAGAGCAAAGAAATATTCTTTAAAACTTGACCAAATACCTTTCCTTGAGGTTATTCCTGGCTCAAATCTGTTGCCACGAGGTTAAAGTGATGTTAAATCTACTAAAAAAAGTGCCTAACAGAAATACTTTGAAAGTACTTTTCTTGAAGCATAACTGTGAATCACTTTGAGCTTAATGGTTTTAAAAAAAATCTAGAACAAAAGAGTTTTTTCCCTACAACAGCTGTGCAGTTTTATTAAAAATTTAAAGAAATCTTATGTGTCTAATCCTTTGAGCGGATGTGTAATTACTTGGCTTGGGCTCTTACACATGGATAACCTGGCTGTACTGTGAGACAAGATTCTTATGTTTAATTTAAAGAATCATGGCTGTGCTTTGGAGATTATCAACACCAAGCCTCGTAAAGGAACACAAACCCAGGACAACTATTCTGCATTATCATTTGTTATACAGATGTTACAAACCATCTGACAAGCACATAGTGCAGTTTGCAATAGTATTGACAAATGGTGGTGGGGTATGGAGAATAAAAAATGGGGAAAATGGCTTTTTGGAGGTGTTTTCATTTGCCAAACATTTAGATTTTCCCCTTGTGTTTGGCTATTTACATTTATTCACTTTAGGTGAACCTGTTGCTTTTATAATCAGTTGTTCAAAGTGAGTTACCACCTTCTTTGATTCATTGTGGTCATTTGATGTGAAGCCTCATCAGTGACGTCCTGGGGCCTGAACAGGCTGGATCTGACCTGGGCTATAAATGCAGCTTCTTTAGAGGGACTTTTGTCATAATGTAAATGCCACAGGTCAGATGCTTTAAAAATGAATATATTTTAAAGGTCCAAAAAAAAGATCATCCAAAACCAGTTGAAACCCAGTTCATTTTGCTCTAGGCCATTTTATCAGGATGTGCACATTAGGTACTTTTATCAGAATATGATCCATTATTTAAAATGGTGAAGAACTAACCCACATCTGAAATGAATTATAATCTCTTTCAATCAAGTTTGAGATATCAGTCAAAATCACCCCTAATGTGAGCAGGTACAACTCCATTGAAGTCAAGTCTGCTTACAATCAAGCTGGTTTTAGCCAAGGGACATTTTTTCCTCATTTTCTTTTTTTCCCCTTCCTTTCCCCCCCACCCTTAGTAATCTCCTTCCTATTAGTTGCATTTTTTTCCCATCACATTTGGTTGTAGTCACCTGGGTAGGACAGACACATATCATACCATTTTCTTCCATAGAAATCATGTGTGCACATTATTTTCAAAATCTGTATTACAAAGTCTTTTATCCTTTTATTAGTTTAGTACTTAAGCCCTAGACATAAGAAAGAAGCCTATCAGTGAAAATCAATTGAAATGCAGTTAGATACAGATCTGATGTACTGGGCAAGGAGGCTTAGACACAGCACAATAAAATCAATTAAAGCCTTTCCAGCCCCATAGAGTTTTACCCATCCAATCACTTTTCACACATTCCCTCCATTAGTTTTGCAAGAGGGTTTTTTTAATGTGAATTATGATGAATGAGACCCTTGTTATGAATATATAGATGGGTCATTACCCTACGAAACCCAGACTGTGCTGGTGCTTAGTGATTAAGGCTTTCTGCTGTCAATAAAGTTCAAATCCATCTGCCTCAATCTATGATAGGGAAGCTGCAGCCATTGTTGTCTAATTCACTTAACAATGTTTTAATTGTGATTTGGGTTTGTTCATCACAATAATTTACATAAACCCTTTTGTATTTGTTAATAATTTGGATTAGTCATCAAGCTTAAGGAATGTAACAGATCAAATAAACAAAAGGGAAATAATAATATATAAAAAAAAGAGGCACCAGGCCTACCCAGACAGATGTGAAGAGCAGATTAAATACTAGTTGTGTACCATGCCAAAAAAATGAAATATTTTGGGTTGAGAAGTTAAACACGTACAAAGTGCAGGTTGGAGCCCGGGCCAGGGGTGTGACACCTTATCTCAAAACTCTTTTTTCCCTTCTGGGAGTGGATGGCTTAGCTGAATTTGAATTTAAACCTTAAATCTTAGCCAAGCCAGGGCCAAGGGGCCAGACCGCTCTGGTCTATGCATGTTTATGCAAATGAAGATGCAATAAAACAAGGCTCCTTGAAAAATCTGCCCCAGTAAATTAGCGGAAAATGCACCGCCATAAACAGCTGTTGCATTTTAATCAAGCATCTGTAGAGTATATTTTGCTTTGTGTTACAAACAAAACAAAACAAAAAACACCCAGATTGCAGCAACCTCATTTTATATGCAGAAATTAACCCGTTCTGCACTGCTCAAAAAGAGGAATTCCCAGGTCACAGCTTTAATGCACCCAGGGGGTGGAAGGATGTTGAACTCGTTGACTTTCAGGATCCCTGGTTTTAATTTGAAAAGCAACATTTCGGAATGGAAGAGTAATTACAAATTTTACTTGTCTGTTATTCTTGGCAGGTTTTTGCTCGTGAAATCTCGTCGTTTGAAGCCCGTTTTATACTGAAACCAATCCAAACGGGTTTAAAGAGCGTTTCTCCCGTGCTCCTCGCTTCACCCAAATTAGAATTAATCTCCCCAAATAGTTCAGCTGCCAGGGCTGGTTAGAAAACACCCTTTCTACGAAACGTGCTGCGAAATCGTGCGCGTTGGTTTTCAAAGAGTTAATAAACACCCCGAGCTGTGCTGATCTTGTAGCTTTAGCGAGCCTTAATCTGTAAGCTTGATTACCTCCTAACCCTCAGTCGCCTGCCTCCCTCCTAACACAGCGGGAGTTTTACGGCAGCATTAGTGGCATTTTGCCCAGCTTTGGCTTTAGGGAAATCATTCAGTGAGAAAGAAAAGCAGAAGGACTGGCTGTGTGTGCTGCTGCGAGGTCATTAACACAGCGGGCCCACCGCTGCCCACCGGGCACCGGCACCTCCCCGGGGCTCTGGGAACACCCTGGGGTGCGGCAGTGCCCACCCCAAAATGATGTCCAGAAGAGGGTTCTTGTCAGGAAATCCTGCCCAGGACATGCGGGCACCGGGGTGTGTGTGTCGTGGTCCTTCTAAGAGCAATATCAGCCCAGATTTATGCGCTCCGGGCTCTCCGTGCACACGGGGGCAGACAGGAATATTTAGTGGAGTTTGCTCTCGCTCCAGGAAAAGCTCACAAATGGGAATAGCTCTTCCCCGTTGCACGAGCTGGATGGGCTTTATTTATAACGCTGCCTTGGGCTGCCCTGCTCGGGAGGAGTAATTCTGCCTCCACAGGTACGGGGAGGAGTTGTGGGCACTTTTTGGATGCAGCACCTCTGTGCAGTGGTTTTGTCGTGGCTCTGCTGGTTCTCAGCAGGAGTGCTCAGAGCTGGGCCATTTAATCCATGTGCAGTTCAAAGTGATTGTTCTTCTGGCCGCTCCCAGCACGTTTTTATGTTCCCGTTCCCAAAACTGATTTGCTTTTGCCCCCTATATTTTCACTCTTTGCTTCCAGGAAACAGCCATGGCACATCCCACTATTGATGTGCTGTTTCACAAGAAATGGTGCAGTTTGGCATCGTGCCCAAACTTAACCAGGGGTTTGCTGTTTGGCAGGAGAAGACTCTCCTGGTGGCAGGACGTTTAGGGGTGGGATGTCCAGCTCTGAACCATCCTGACACCCAGAGGGACCCTGGGCAGGGACCAGGACAGCACAGGCAGTGCAGAGGTGGAGGTCAGGGCTGGACCTGAGCCCAGATCCAAGGACAGATTGAGGTCCTAATGGGAGGTTTTCAGGAGTGACTCAATTTCTACCTGCTCGTTAAAATGCGAGATCTAAAACCTGTCAGGGGTTTTGTGTTTTCAGCAACTAATTTTGTGAACAAGCATAGACACCATCCTGAACTAAAATATGTTGTGTTCACTTTTAACCTGGGTATTCGTTAGAGGAGTAAGTAGCTGAGACCACTGATCTAAAATTAAATAACTCCAAAAAACCCCAATTCTTGGCTGAGATCTGTTCTGGGGAGAGCTGTGTGTCTCCTACTCCTCTGTTGTGTCTGAACAGCAGCAGCAGAGTTGTAACGTGCACTTTCCACTTGGTGTTTTCTGCATTTCTCTGGTGGCTGGTTAGAAATGGCTTTGGACTCACCAACATGCACTGGCTCTTCTGGCAACATATTGGCTTAGAAAACAAAACAAATTGCATGAACTCTCATTTGCATTTTTGGAAGTGAAGCTGTTTGGATTGGGAAGCTGTTGTCTGTAGTAGAACTTGGCTGTGAGGTTCTCCAGTGGAATTTGTGCCATTGGTGTGGACATGTCCCACCGTGCTTTGTCCTTCAGAGGAAATTCAGCCTTAAACCCCTCTGGTGCTCCCTGACACTGATTTAGGAGGAACTTCCCAACCAGTTGGTCAAGGACACACCTCATCATCCTCACCTCCCTGGTGCCAGGGCATCTTGCCTGTGGGCTGTAGCTCACTTGTTTGCTGTGTTTATTTAATAAAGGTTCAGCCTTTGCTGCTGTTTTGAAACAGTAGGCATGTGTTTATCCTCATTTCAGCTGTCAGCAAGTATTTCCTTAAAAATACCCTTATTCCCTCCTGTGTCATTGACTGCAGCACCTCTGGTTGTGCAGGGAGGTGAAGAACAGTGGCCAGAAGGTGCTGAGGGTACAATCCTGCCAATACATTAATACCTGTTTCTCCCTGAAATGTCTGTGTGTAATAATACTGTACAGAGAGTGTTGTTGCTCTCTGCCACCCAACCCACCCCTGCATTGTGCTGCTCCTGCTCATTTGGATGGGAATAATAAAACCTGCTTTATTTTCCTCCAACTTGAAGGAATTTTTCTCCTCTCACCTCGTGGTGCAGGAGCAGCAAAGTGTCCCTGTGTGGGGAGAGGATGAGGAGGGAGAACTTTTCTACTTGATACAGAAACAAATGCCCTCCTTAGATTCACAGCTTGGGTGACACCATCTCCTTTAGATCCTTGGAAAAGAGTGGAGCCTGTTTAAATTAAGCAGAGAAGCTGTTGCTTTCTGTTCCACTTTTAACCTCTTTGCTAGATTAAAATATATCCCAATATTCCAGGGTATTCCAGGTCAGTGTAGAGATTGAAGTCAAAGGAGAGGGTTGTACCACTGTTGACAGCAGAGTTTTATTCCAGGTAAATGTGGATGTATGTGACAAACACTGACCTGTCACATGCCTCACACCTTGTCTTTGTATAAATAAATATTGGTAGCTGAGCTCAGTGTTTCTCTACCTATTTCCTTTACAACCCACAAAAGTCATATATTTAGTGTCCTGGGTGCAGCAGTTCCCAGCAATATCACATAAATCCTATGGGAAATAGAAAAATTATATTTTCCTTAATGTCCTTCCAAGGAATAGGCACACAATGCACTGATCTGGGTTGTTTTAGGAGGCTTTTTAAAGGCTTTTTTGTTTTTTAAACAGGGTTTGCTTCAAAGTTTTAACTTCCAGCCACTGATAGCTAAGAATAAACACAGACTGTTTGCATATAAATTGCACTGGAGTTTAAAATCTTTTGATATCAGCCTGCAGTTTTGCACTGGTGTACAACCCTTGCCAGCATTTAATATCCTCTGTCTTTTCAGTGACCAAGCCATGACCTTTCAAAATAAAAGTTGCAGATCGGAAGTAACTGGCTGAGAATTAGTGGTTGGTATATTCCAGTTTACAGAGAAATGTCCTCAGTTAAAATCTGGTTCATTCATCGGTCAAACCGTCCTTACTTCCTTTAATTGAATTAAGATGGGCAAATGAGAGATGTGTGCAAGGCAGAAAAAATTCTCCTGCAAATCACTGTTATCCTTTCGATAGTGTAAAACGAATCAATTAGAAACAATGTCAAAGCAGCTTTTACACAGGCACAACTTGGAGGCAGAGAATATTTCCTAAAAGTGGAAATTTAAGTTGAAAATGGGAGAATGGAAATCAGATTTTGCAATTACATGTAATCTGATTTTTTTTTTTTGAGAAGGATAGATGGTTATTATTTGATCATATTTTATAGGTCGTTACATCTACTATAATTTTTATAACTTGTTCCTTTAGGAACATGTTAATGGACCTTTTGTCTCATCAAATGGAAGCAGCAACAAGAAGTAAAAATAGGTTTTAGCTGTTCACTGTTAAAATGCAGGATTCTGCATGGTAGTTGACAGGACTCTGAGAAATATCTACATTTTGCTGTTATGTTTTTCTGCATTTCCTGATCAGCTGGTTGTCAGGAATCCACTGTTTTCCATTGTGTGTGGTTTTTGTGCTGTTAGTGGCCTTTGCAGCAGGATTTCATAGTCCCTTGACAGGTTGGTTTAGATGATCAGAATAAACTGTTTCAACTCAGAAGTATTTAAACCTGTGTGACATTTTTGGATTGGTGGTTTCCCCTTTGTTTTTTTCCCTCTGTGTTTCCATTGGAGCCATTGCCAGAACCCAGCCTGGGGTGCTGCAAAAGGAGTCCTGTGAACCTTTATAGCCTTCATACTTTTTAATTTGAAACAATTTACATAACTTAAGAAAAATATATGTCTGGTTGCAATATCTTCAGTAAAAGATGTGAATTTCAATCACACAAACCCATGTTGTGGTGCATTTAAATTTGTACAAAATATGGTTGTATGTATTGAAAACTTCAACTATCACTCTGTAATTCTAATCTGGGTTCAAATTGAATTTACAATAAACTTAGAAACAGTTTATTGAATTAAAAACCAAGCAAATAAGACACAGTTGGGTTTTTTTTTTTAAGAGATAGGTCAAAGTTGGGGTTTGTCCTTTTGTCTCATTTTTATGCAAGGCATTTCTATAGTTTGGGTTTTTTTAAAGTTTGCTTTGGTTAATCTGGGGACAGAACAGAGAACAAGAGTTTTCACAGTACCCCACGCCAAGGACTTTCAAAACCTGTATTTTCATCATAAACCACTCAGAAAGTTTTAGAAAACAGACTGTTCATCCACAATGCAGGAGATTTTAATTGGTTTTTTGGTGCTCGAAGAAGTACCTTGGAAGGTAGAAAATCCAGCTGTGATCTAATGCTGATGTTAAACCTTCTCCATCAGCTGCCTTAATTTAGTTGGTTTCCTCCTTGGAAGCTTTTCATTTGCCCCACAAAAAAACCAGATGTAGAGAAAAAGAAGAAAACCAGCACAAACGCCACGACCACTGCAAGAAGCTCTAAACACATTAACAACAGCTTTGGAGTTATTTATTGATGGTTTTGCCCACTGGCGGTGTAAAATGTGTGTCAGTTGTCATCACCAGTAACAATTTCAGCACATTGTGCTCCTTTTTTATTTACACCAGTGGCAACATGCTTATAAACAGAGGCACCAGGGGTGGGTCAGGAGGTCAGAGCTCGGGGTTAAGAATGGAAGGGTCATCAGCTATTAACCCAAGTTTAGCAGCAAACAGTGCAGCACCTTCCAAACTCCGTCACCTTTTGTGTCGCACGGAGTTGGGCTGCGACACGGAGGGTTTGAATTCGGGGGGTTTTACGGGGGGATAGACTCTTGTGTTCTGTATCTCTGGTTTTATGGGCTTTCTGGGCTTTGCACCAAAGGAAAAGTCCTCATTTAGGGCTTAATTCCCTTCTGCTTGGGAGCAGGGGGAGTTTTCCATTGGCTTGGGCAGGAGCGGAGCCGGACACGTCACGGAATAAAACCGACGGCAGCGGCGGTGATTGAAACCTGAACTCGGGACTGGTGGGGTAAAGGCTCGTTATACAACAAAAGAAGTGAAGTTTATCTTTCACATGCAGAAGTTTTCCACTTTTGGCAGCTTTTTCAGGAATGTGCAAAGCCGGGAGAACACAGAGTCGGGGTTTGCAGCAGTGATGAGTAGTTTGGGTGAGCAGCCAGGCACGGTGAAGGGACCTGCCTTTGAGAAAGTGCAGCCCTCTGAAAACACTTCCCCCGAAGGTGTTTCCAAACGAGCTCTGAGAGGGAAAACACAGGAGTGCTGCCCAAAATATCCCAATGTGTTTGCAGAGGGTGGTTGTTGGTCCCTTGTTTATTCAGTGTAGACGCTGCAGCCTCGAGGCTTCGAGGGAGCCGAGTATTCCCCGAGGATCTCTCACCTCCTTGACTTTTATAGATGCTTTGAGTGCTCTAAGGGCAAAGTAATTTTTTATTCTATACTTTATATACTGTGTTTTCTGGAACAATCAAGGGGTTTAAAAATTCGTGGCAAGGAAAGGAGTGCAAGGCTTCGCCTCTTTCACACCCAGCGAGGAAATCCATCAGCGCCGGGAAAAGAGACAAAACTGTTCCCATTAATGTTCCCTGTATTTACAAGTTACACTGTGTTTGGAACCGTGTACAGCCCTCACCATCCCTGCACCACGGGGCACTCTGAGAGTGACTGTACCTGTTTGAAATTCCCTCTGTTCCCATCTTTTCCGTGCGTGTGACACAGCGGTGTTTCCCGGGAGCTCCCGGTGCCTCCTCTGCCAGGCAATTTCTGCTGCAGCATCCAAAGCCCTGCTTAGAAACCTTTAAAGAAAGCTGAAAATTCACAGTTGTAGTTAAACACGAGCTTAGTGTTTCCTTGTGGATTTGAATACACAGATCTAATGAATTTTAATGGGAATAAGCTTTGAATTATGTAAAATATAGTGAGATGTTCAGCTTGAACCGAACTAAAATAATCTTTTAAAGTAAGATTTTAATACACAATTTAGCTAACATAGATAATTTATACAAGTTTCTTCCAACCCCCAGTCTGTTCTGGGAAGCAGCACTTCTGCCAAAAAGCTTTTCTTTTTCATACAGAATCATGGGGGTTTGGGTTACACTGAAAAAGTTGTGTAAAGGTGCCTTTAAATTCCCCCAGTCCTGTTGTTTGGATATTCAGAATTTGCTTTGTAAATAAAACTCTCAGCCAGCCTCTAACAGAGCCTTTGCTCATCCCTGAAAACGTATGGAGTGTCATAGTCCTAAAAGAAGGATTGAATTCCTCGGCCGATACGTGCGAGATGGCACTTATTGAAAGCAGGGGGCTGCATTATTTATACACATTATATTTGCATAATACATGAAAGGAGAAAAATATTTTTTCCCTTTTTGTTCTGCTGGGAGTGCTCCAAGTCCAGCTTTTCCCCACGAAACGAGGAGTTCCCGGCACTGGCGCGGTCGGACCGTGCGGAGTGAGGGGTGAGCGGAGCAGGGCAGCCCCGGGCTCCGTGTTTAGTGAAATTGCTCACTCATTAATCACATGATTTTATGGAAATATTTCCCAGGCAAACATCAGCATTTTCAGGCTGTGTAACCTATGGGGGGAATTACAAAACGCCACGCTGGGTTGTGTAACAGGCCTACGTGTCTGGATTGATGCAATATGTGCACACCAATGGTGTTACTATTAATTTTCCGACTCAAATCCTGTGCGAGGAGCCAGATGGCTTGGGAGCATCTTGTCATCCCAACCACTGCAAACACATCTAGCCAGAAAAAAAAGAAGATTGAACTGTGATTTCACAGATTTTGCATTAGTTAATCTGGGATAGAGAGGCTTCAAAGATCCCATCAGTTAATTCTCTCAGCACTTGTGGAAATTTCTGGCACATTGTGCTAAAGCTGGTTTGAAATCCAAGCGGAGAATCACCGCCTTAAAGAAGCTGATCTCCAACATGTGCCCAAATTAAAAAAAAAGATAAAAAAAAGATAAAATAACCCCTCCCTTGTGTGGAATTGGATTGAAGCTGATGTTTGAGAAAACTGAATACTTTCAGTGTTATACAAAGTAATCGGCAAAACTGTCGGGATCTGTAATCGGTTTAATTCCAAATGCTTCTACAAAGTGTTTGCCAAATTCAAATTTTTCTGTACAAATAATAAAAGAAAAGGTGGGGTTTTTTCCTTTTGGCTAACTCTAATGCCACTTTCACCTTTGCAAACAGACCTACTAAATAATAATCACTTGCAATCTGTGAATTTCCCTCCCCTTATCTATTATTAAGTATCATAAACCTTCTGTTTGGATAATCTTGGCACCACTTTAAGCGTTAACAGTAAATTTATTTTTAATTAAATCTGTGCATTGAGAATAAAATGAGGCTCTTCTGCATACTAAACAGAACACATATGCCACCTCTACTTATTATCAAAAAATCTGATAATGCTTATGAAAGTTGTAAGGGCTGGATGGAGTTCATTGTCTGTGTCCCATTTAACTTCAGGAGTATTGGTTAATGAGGTAACAGCCAAGGTGGAGCTTCAGAAGGGTTTCTTGGGAGAATTCCTCTTTTTTGGAGTTTTCTTTAATAAAGATTAAAGCAGTTTTGTTTCAGCGCAGCTACAGGTGAGCGGGGAAGGTGGGGGTGTGTCATACACAGAGCAGTGCTTGGGAGACACAGAAAGTGCTTTTCCTTCTCACATGCATTTGAGCTGAACATTTAAAATTACCAGAGCTGGACATCCTGATTTATGATTAGTTACTCTTATTTAGCTGATTATTTAGCTGCAATCTTTTCCAAGCCCTTCAGCGAAGACCCATCAGCTCACGGTTCCACCGGAGAAAACCCAAGTCTCCAAAAACAACCCAAGAATGTTTTGACAGGAAAACTTTCTGCTCCCACCTCGAAGACGCGGCCGAGCGAAAACTCCTTTTTTACGTGTGTTTTCCTTAACCTTCTTTCGCGGGATCTCCAACCTCCCAACTCTTCTGCCGGGGACAGGAAGGCTCCGGCCGGCGCTGGGAATCTCATCATTTATTTGTTCTAAGCTCTACTTCCAGCTCGGGGCTGGGTGACTTTAGCCCAAAGGGAAACACCGGGCCGGCACTGGGCACCCATTGTCCTGGCGGGGAGCGCGCGGAGCCGTTGGGGACGCGGCAGGGTCAGCCCCGGTGTGCGGCGCCGCAAATGAAAACCATGCCCCGAGCGGGGTCAACAGCTGGCAAAGGATATGGCAATCATTTATATAAATATGCTTTCTCAAGGCCGCAAAAACAAAAAACCCAAAGCCAACAGCTGGGAAGGGTTGGAAGTAGCCCCAAGGCTGGTTAGTTCCCTTCCAGATGGGGAGGTTAGAGCAGGGCTAGCCAGGCTGCTCCACATAGACTTCCGATTCGCATTAGGAATAAAGAGAGTGCAGGGAAGGAAAAAGGAAGAAAAGCTACAAGCATGACTGCTCTGTTTTTCACCTAACTTAATCAAATAAGTGAGGAGTTTCCGAGACGGAAGGCTTGCATTTATTGGTGTTCACGCTCGGTTTTGTGTGTTTATCACGGTGTCTGATACACTCCTTAACTCTTTTAAAGGGAAGCAGATATATTCCATAGAATAGTTTATATGTAATGTCATGGTCATTTGTAGACAGATTGAAGAATCATGTGAAGATTTATGTTCCGTTCGTGTCTTTTGAGGATTCAGAGTCAGATCCAAAGGAAGGGGTGACAGAGGAGTTGCTGGTTGTGTCTCTTGAGTTCTAACAAGCAGATATATTTTATTCTTCATACAATTTGCTTTTAGTGTAACTGTGCTCTTAGCACAGTCAAGTCAAAGAAAGGTCCCCACCTTAACCACTGGAAGCAAAAACTTGGGCAACTAAGAGGCATTAAATATTCTTTCCTTCAGCATCATTGCCATCCGATGTCAGGGAAGTTCTTCCACAGTTGCTGATGGTGTTTTGTGATCATTTATTTTACATTATGACTTTTGTTTCCTGCCATCCTGAGCAGTGGTGTCGATTCTTTGACGATCATTAAGTCAACACTTGAACATCAAAATTCAAAAGTGGGACTTTTTGCCTGTTCTTTTATATCTGGGGGGAAGATTTCTGTCCTTTCTGCTGCACATGCAGATGCATAAAATCCCTCATGTCTGGCTAAAGCTCTGTTTTCCATCTGCAGTTTGTCACAGGTATCCCCACACCTGTCAGGGTTTGGAAACCAACTTACGGTTACACAAATTCATCTTTTGGTTCTGTAAATAGTTATTTGCAGAGACTAAAAGAGCTCCTGGGTAGCTGGTCAGCATTGAGTTCTAGCTATGAAATCACAGCAACATCACAGGGGAGAGATTTTTCAACCTCTGAACATTTAAACTACTTACAGTTGGAAATAAGAAGTAACGATCGTGTTAGCTGTGTGTATATATTCATGTAAGTGATATTAATTTTCTGAATTTGATCTTATCTGTTTTCCTCTTGGAAAAGACCAGTAAAACAAGGTAATTTAAAACTACCTGAACACATCCTTCCACCTTACTGTTCAGCCCTGGAGTCATAACCTCCTGACCTCAGAGGTTACAGGTCTAGTGCTCTTTATCCCCCCTGATTCCTCAGTATCTGCCCACTTCCTCCTGACATTGGAGCCTTGTTATATAAGGAAATTGGAAACACCGCCCTGTCCAGGGCCAGCAATCTCCTCCAGAGATAAGGGCTGGTGCAGGAGAGCTGGTTTTAAATAGAAATGTGTGCCCGGGGTATTTGGGGAGCTGAATTGGCTTTGCAGTGGCCAGTTAGGAATATATTTACTTAAGAAATGAGTCTGCATTTTTAGTCAGATAAAGTCATTCAATTCTTTTTTTAAGTGAAAAATATACCTTGAGACTTTTACAGGCTAAAAGAATGCATGTAAAAGTCAGAATGTAAAAATCAGAATATTTTAGAGAGGTTCTAATTCCATAAAGGATTAACAGGAGGATTAATAGAAGCATTAATAAACTTTTGAAGTTGCTACCTGAATTTTTTCCTCTTAACTCTTGTCTTTCTGGAGTGGGGTTTTGGAGACCAGAGGTTGATGTCAGAGGTGGATGGTGGAGCCAAACTCTACCTGTAAGGGCAGAGTGGAAAGATTCAGCACTGGAGGGAGAAAGAGAACAGGATAAAGTCAAAGCCAGGCAGTGTCATTTCTCCTGAAGATTTTTGCTAGACTTCTGTCTTGACAGAGTTTATTTTCTAAAGTGCCAACTTGTTTAGTGTCTTTGAAACAGGACTCAGTAGAATAAGAGCATTGAATGTGCTCTGTGTCATCTGAATGGGACAAGAAGTTTAAAGCAGTAGATGGTGATGGTGTATTAAGTTAAAGACTGTTGCATTGAGACTCCAAAGTAGTCATTAAGACATTTGCATTAAAGTCTTTCCCTTTCTATTTACAAAATAATAACTCAGATAGACAACAATAATTAAAGTATATAAAGCTTAATACATATAAGAGTAACACTGTTTGGGAGGGGCAGTCTTACTGCTGGAAACCCTCATAAACAACAATAGTTGGACCAACTGTGATAAAATTTGTTTCTTTACAGCATTTGATAGAAGCAGAAAGCAAAATCAGAGAAAATTGAGAGTATTTCAAGTGTATTGCATGCAGTGCCTGGTAGGAAGCATCCGAGACTGAAACATCCATGGGATGTGCCTTAATCATTTTGAGTTCAGAATCCAGGTCAACTCAACTTCTCTTTCAGGGCACACAACCTACCTTCGAAAAGCTAAAAAAGTCTGTTTGTTTCTCCCTGTGACAAAGTGGTGCTGGGAGCAGTGAGCAGGGAAATGTTCCTTGAGGCCGAGCCAAGGGAAACGTGGAGCTGGGCTGAGAACAGCAAAATCCATGGGCTCCTCCTCAAGGAACAGCCACCATCTGGAACAACAGCACTTCATGGGAATGGCTGAGCTCCACCAGTTCCTTTTGAAGAGTATTTCAGGACAGTTGTATTTGCTGGTAACAAATAAACAACTTCTGATTCCCGTGGACTGAGATGGGACATGTCAGGATAGTCCCTGAATATCCTGGGGACAGGAGAGGCACAAGGATGTCTCAGATGCAGAAGTGGAAGGAAGGGTTGTATATTAAACAAGGTGGCAAAATTATATTAAGCAGCAGGAGCTTTCCTTAGATATTTTAGTAGTGAAATATTTGTACGTATATTGTCTGTTAATTAATATCTCTGGTACTTGGAGCACAATCCTGAACCACATAAGATGGATTAAGGGAGGTAAAATTTAACTTATGTACTGGCAGCTTAAAAAATATTGTTGATTTAATCTCATTGAACTGCTCAAATGATCCATAGTGTTGAACAGAACCTGAGCAGGAAGGGCCAAAGAAGAAGAAAAGACTGAAAAATAAAGTGTACAGTAGCAGACATGCTGAAAGCTTCGTGGAATGAGCAAATAAGAAGAATTCATAAAATGAAACAGTAATTCCTTTCCAGAAGATTAACCAAATGGAAATGTTCAACACACAGGACTGGTTAATTAATAGTCAGGTCCATCAGTTCCCTGTAGGATTTTCCATTTAAGAGAGAGTCTCTCATCTTAAACCAGAGCCAGGTAAAATGACTGAAGTTGCATTACTGTAGCTTCATTATTTTAAGTCACACTCAGGTTTATGTAGTACTGAACTAACCTCTGGTCTTAGTGCTCTCCAGCTACTTGCTTTTAGGATAAATCTCCTCTTCCCTGTCTCATTGATTGTAGAGTTTTTGTTAAATATGATCACAATCAGACAGAAACTCCTGTTTCTATAAATGCAGTGTCAGAGGAATTAGTGCCTTGCCATGTACAGATCCATACAGTTGGCCTCCATTTATATTATTTGGTGTTAACTTACTTCATCCTTACAAATCCCCTATAAATGTAACTTCACACCTTGATTATTCTTTAGTGCTTCTCTGTGTGAAATTTATACCGTGAATATTTTTCCCTGCTAGTCATCCTTGGGTTTGAAGCAGCAAAACCAGTGAAAATAATAACTTCAGTGTAGCTTAAAGTCATTTCCTTCCTTCCTTTTCCTTGACACTGAGGTTTAAATGCACACCTGCACTGGATCTTGCTGGCAAAGCTGGGCTTTCTGTGCTGGCCCAGTGGACAGAAAGGATCCATAGTGCAGAGCAGAAAACAATGTAAAAGAATAAACTGCTCCCTCAAATTGAGTATTTCTTTATTCCTGCTTTTTCCTCCAGACATTTAACTTTGGTATTAAACTTGAGGAGCTTCGTGCTGTAGTTTTTATCTACATTTAACAGGCCTTGAGGGAATTATTTCTCATTTCACCTCTTTCCTGCCAACTGTAGTGTCCCTTTTCTGCCACCTAAAGGAAGGAGAAGTGCCCCATGGGTTCTTCCCAAAAAGCAAAACCTGTTTTCATGCCTGCAGACAGAGTTTCTCCCCCTGATTCCTGAGGCTGTGATCTCATAACAGGTTGAACAGAGGGACGGGACACTTGAAAACCTCGTGAAGTGTCATTTAAAACCCAGCATTTTAATAGGGGTGGAATAAATAAGAAATTTGGATGGAATTTTTTTTTATCATGGTTGTCCAGCATATAGGCCCCAGTCCAGCAGAGCACTTAAATCCATGCTTAACTTCAAACATGAGAGGAGTTGGAGTCAAGTATGTGCTTAAGTGCTTCCTTTGCTTCCCCTGCCAGCGATGGGGGGTTTGGGTCCTGCAGCAGCAGGTGAGTCTGGTGATAAATCTCTCCATACTATGAAGTGATTTCCTGACAGCTTTGCAACCTGAAAGAACCATTCCTGGGGGTTTTTTGGCACCAGATGAATTAAACTCTCACTGTTCACACAGGGTTTGCAGTGTCTGTGTTTAAAGCTGGGTGATTCACCTTCTGGCTGTGCCAGTCATCAGGGAGGCTGGATTTTTGGGGTCGGTTCTACGTGTGAATTTAGAGCAAGAAATTAAGGCTCCATCCCTGAGATAAAAGGTATCAATCTGTAGGGAAATCATTGCAACTGCAGAGAGTTGATGCTTTCACAGCTTGTCTTCTGTTTGGTGAACCAAACCCAAGTATTGGAATTACTGGCTGGATGAGTGTGTCACCCTGGCACGGTTTGAAATCCTTTACATTTCCCTGACTTTTCCAGAGATTTATTTGATTTTTGAAGTGAAATTTGGGATGTGAAGAAGACTAACTGAGCCAGGAGCCCGTGTATCCACCCTTTCCCAGCTGGGCTTTTGGCAAAGTGTCATTCCTGCTGTTAAACACGGTGACCTCTCTGCCTATGATTTACTAACTGTTTTACAAACATTTCCTCACTCTGTGAGGTTTGATATGTTCTCCATCCTCAACAGCTCAACAGAGTCACTCAACCACTGAGCCAAACCTGCCTTTGTTTACAGCTTTTCCGGAAATTTTCGCAGAGAAAAAAAACTTTCTCCTTTTCCAATGTTTTATTTTTAAGTCAACACTTTTCTGGGGTTTATTTGTGCAAAGCAACATTCGGGTACAAGGTATTGCACCGTGTCCAAGTGGGAATTGCTGCCTTGCTAAAAATAAATTGGGGGTCATGTGAACCAGTGCAGAAAAATCTGAAGATACCAAATATTACAGGACCTTTACATTTGGTGGTTCTTTTTTTCCAAAATATTCTGGGCCTGGATTTTTCTGAACTTTTTTTCCCACATTAGTTTCTATAATAGACCATAACGTAAAATGATGAAACACAGGAAGGAATCTTCTTTTAAACAAAATTATCAGTGTTAAAAATAACAGTCCTATTTTCCCTCAGTGTGCACTTTTTTTTTTTAATAAGGGCTTTATTTAGTAGTCTTGTTATTAGACATACCCAAAGACTTCAGTAATATTTAAGCAGCATTTTATTTCATTAAAGCTTCATTTTCCTAAAAACTAATTTGCCTCACGTGCCTTAAAATCCCATAGATTTAATTTCATGTTCTGGGCAGGGAACTTGAAACTTGGGGCTCTTTGGAGGAGGAAATCAGGCAGCTGTGCCTGTTCTTTGCATTGAAACAACGCAAATTAAAATTAGAATGGGATGGGAATGTTTTTATTACTTGTTTTCACAGTGGAGATACGTTTCATGGCAGTGAATTTGTTATGATGACAGTTTCTCAGGGTCAGGGTGGAATTTCTAGGGAAAAAGAGGAGGCAAGAATAACCTGGGCTGCTTGGAGAAGGGCACGTGGGGCTCCTCATGTCCAGGTATCCTGGCATTTCCAGGAGTGGGAATTTCTCTCCCTTCTCTCTTTCCTTTAAAACATACATTTACTTAACATATTTATAATTTCTATTAAAAATACTGCTTGTTTCAGCAGCAGGAGAGACACTCAGGCCTGCAGTAAGTCCCTTTCAGTGTATTTTATTCCGAAATAATCACATCTCTTTGATGTTTCAGAGTGAAGAAATAAAATTAGCTGCTTTATTGAACATTTGTTGTATTTTGTTATATTTTGATGATACAAAGGGTAAAAAAATTTAGAGAAAGTCGTGTCTGGTGCTAGGTGTACAGTCACTCAGGACTGGGTATTAGATTTAAATCTGTTTCCAAATGACAAACCTACTCTTAGTTTTGTTTTCAGGCCTGATCAGTCTGTTCTTTATCCCACTGAATGTGTATTTTCAAGCCTATCTGAATAATAAATTTTTTTTTGGATGTTACAGATTGATGAAGTGAAATTTAAATGACCTACAAAGGTGTTGACACTGAACTCCTGCACAACAGGGATGGATATTGTCAAAATACCTCCTTGATCTGGTTGTGTTTCTATCCCGTGGCTATATTACATATATTGCATTTTTAATCCTGTGAAATACAAGTGAATTAGAATTCTAAATCTTCCTTTTAAATGCATTAGATTATTAATGCTGTTAAAGGAAATACCCACAAATGGAATTATTTCTGGAGGGTTTGTTTGCTTGTTTTAATCACTCAGAATCACTCAGGCATCCAAAGGGAATTTCTGTGCCAGGGTAACACGTCAAAAGGAGAGACAGAACCTTCACCAGAGGAAAACAACCTTTAGAACTTGAGCAAAAATATTTTGCAAACACTTTGTGTCTAGAAATTATACTTATTAATTTAATATTTGTTACTTAATGCTAGTGTTATAATGAAAGTGAACGGGAAATGGGTTTAAATACTGAAGTAAATGAATATTTAATTAATGTAAATTAATGAAATTCAAGTCAATGAACATTTACTTTGGTTTCCTTACATATATGGGATGGAAAAAGATAAAAGAAGGAAAATAGGGGTGATGTTGAGAGTGTTAGAGCCCCACAGAGGCCCAGGCAGTGCCACAGCAGGGCATCCTGCATCCCACATGCCACACTCCCACTGGGGAAAAACCTATTTCCCCTTTCACTTGGGTGTGAAACACTGACAAATAACTTGACTTTTGGGCAGCACATGTGCAGAACAGGGGTGAAAAGGGCTGGAAGTGCCAGTGTGGAGTGTTGGAGGATCAGGAGCTGCGGCCCCGTGTTCGACTCGTGATCCCGAGGGCTGCGTGTGACTGCAGGGGGATCCTGCAGGGCCAGCACAACCACCAGCCCTCACTCACATTCTGGAGGGTCTTTGATGAACTGCTGGGTTTCCTGGTTTGTGCCTTTCCTCCAGGCAGGAAATATCACTACATTTTGATCTGATATTGTCGTTCTCATCCTGGTTTGGTTGCAGGTGTGATTGGAGCAGTGAACACTTTACATTCACTGATGTATTTGGTGCTTTTTGGTTTTCCTCTCAGGGTCTGTTGGGGGTTTTTTTCTCTCTCTGAACCTACTTTTGAAATATTGAGGCTGTGTGACCTCTTGTGCCAGGGGAAGCAGAGTGGACAAACCAGCACAAGGGCACCACGTGCCTTGGCTGTATCTGGATTTAAATCCATAATTCTGGAGCTGTTCGTCCTCCCAGAAATACAGAGAAAAACACAAGCAACACATTTGGCCAAAAGAAATTATTGATTAACCTCTTCTTAGAAAGTAGATGCCCACAAATGAAGAAACAACATACAAATCCTGACCACAGGATGAAATTTAGGATGAACCCCGATGAGGCAGAGGTGCAGGAAGGGGGGAAAGGGAAAATGCTGAACTTGCCTGTCCCTTGGTGTTGAGGACACAGCAGCCCTGGGAGTGCCTGGCTGCAGCCAGCTCACCACCCTCCACATGCTTGTGGTTCCAGGGGATGATAAAAGTAGCGTGGAGTGGTTTTGTTGCTATGGGAAAAGTGCTAAAAAAGGCTGGATCTCTTGTAGAGCTCAGATCCTTTGGGTATTTAATGTACAATTTCTGCTAAGGACACTCAGAATTATACCTCTGATTCTAAATTGCTTAAATGTTGAAACATATGGTCTTGTGTGCTGTTCACTAGGAAACAACTGGCTGTATCCAAGCTGCCAAATTCAGATAAACTCAGGTTTAGGAAAGGGGGGAATCTGCAGCAGCTCAGAGGAACTTTCAAAAAGAGGGTTTGACTGAAAAGCCAACCTGACTGACAGAAAAATGCTAATTAAACTAGTGCCATATATTGGTAACAAATAATTAAATGTTAATAGCTGAGAAGTTTTTCAATTAAAAATGAACTGTTTGTGTCCTCTTGGTTTCTTCAGGGGGGCAGGTTCGTGTCGCTGTTGGTCGTTGCGTTCCCTGCTACAGTAATCATTTTAATAAAATGCAATTATCTGCATAATTAATTTCTTTGACTGCTCTGCTGTGTCCTTCCCTTGCAGAGGCCGGAATGTCAAAGATCAAGTAGACTGGAGAAAATCAAAAATTCACATTGTGAAAGGATATAAAAAATAGTTGGAATTTCAATGCATTGGCTTCTATTTATCTCAAATGTCAAGGGCAGTGTAAAATGTATTTTTAAAATGTGTTTTTGTATGGTTTGAGCCCATTCTTGGCGTAGTTGCGAATCTAGAGGGGCCATTGTTCTTTGAGAGAGTTTGAGGGGGTTTCTTTGTACAAAGTGACAAAAAGAAGACTTGGAGTACTGGGCTGCCATTGTTCCTGTGCGGCGCTGTAAAATTTGATTTGAAATTAGGACCTCGGGGCAAGCTCTTCAATAGCCAGTTTTTATTTTCTGCCAGCATTTTAATCACTCTTGGGCTTAAAGTGGATGACCAACATAATGCCTCTATGTTTAATAGAACAGTTCATATCTTGAAGGCCAGTTAACTGAATTCAGGGATCTGTCATCTGCCCAACATTAGTCTTTTCTGTTTCCTGTCTATTTATGAAGATAGCTCTCCACTCCAGCCAGCTCTCAAAGAAGAGCAACTCTTTCTTTCTTTCTTTTTTTCTTTCTTTCTCCTTCCTTTTTTTTCCCCTCTGAATTTCTCCGGTGCTCTGACATCCCTTTGAGTGATCCCTTAAAGGAGCCGGGCGGGTGCAGCAGCATCGGGCTGGGAATGTCACCAGATGGGGCCAGCAGGGAGGGACAGATGGGACACTCAGATTTCCCAGTGAAACGGGATGACGGGAAGGGAAAAGTGATCCGTTGGCCTAAGCCTCACTCACCTCGTTGGGATTCACAGTGCAGGGAGGTGTGAGTGGGGAAATGAGAAAACCTGGGGCACAAATACAGGTTTTATAGTCCTGATGTCCAAGTGATGATGTGCTTGGGTTTAACTGCACAGTGTTTGGGTGAGATTGGGATTGGTTTGGGTGTTTGGGTAATTTGAACTCTCTGGGTGGGTTCATCCTGCTCATTCAGGCCCATGTTTGCTGGGGAGGTACCAGGCTCGTGGCCTGGCTGTTGGGTGCACGTGGTGGAGCTGGGAATGTTTGAGGGTCTGTAGGAACCAGCAGTGTGGGCAGGTGTGCCCTGGTGTGCCCTGGTGTCCCCTGGTGTGCCCTGGTGTGCCCTGTTTGTACCCTGGTGTGCCCTGGTGTGCCCTGGTGTCCCCTGGTGTGCCCTGGTGTGCCCTGTTTGTACCCTGGTGTGCCCTGGTGTGCCCTGTTGTACCCTGGTGTGCCCTGGTGTGCCCTGTTTGTACCCTGGTGTGCCCTGGTGTGCCCTGGTGTCCCCTGGTGTGCCCTGGTGTGCCCTGTTTGTACCCTGGTGTGCCCTGGTGTGCCCTGGTGTCCCCTGGTGTGCCCTGGTGTGCCCTGTTTGTACCCTGGTGTGCCCTGGTGTGCCCTGTTGTACCCTGGTGTGCCCTGGTGTGCCCTGTTTGTACCCTGGTGTGCCCTGGTGTGCCCTGGTGTCCCCTGGTGTGCCCTGGTGTGCCCTGTTTGTACCCTGGTGTGCCCTGGTGTGCCCTGGTGTCCCCTGGTGTGCCCTGGTGTGCCCTGTTTGTACCCTGGTGTGCCCTGGTGTGCCCTGTTGTACCCTGGTGTGCCCTGGTGTGCCCTGTTTGTACCCTGGTGTGCCCTGGTGTGCCCTGTTGTACCCTGGTGTGCCCTGGTGTGCCCTGTTGTACCCTGCTGTGCCCTGTTGTACCCTGGTGTGCCCTGTTATACCCTGGTGTGCCCTGTTGTACCCCAAGGTGCTCCTGCAAGAGAGGACCAAGTCAGAGCTGTAATTCATGTTTAAAGCTGTTTAGTAAATAGGAACTTGCACACAGGAGGTTTTACTGGTTGGGAAGGAGCTGCTCTGGGTGGTGTCATTTCCCCACCACTGCTCAGCCTGAGGTCCTTGTACCCCACCAGTGTCCTGCCCCACATCTGGGCACACTGTGGCAGCAGGTCCTACCCCTCCTGTCCCCCACAGGAGGTGGATGGAGTGTTAGGGTGGTTACAGGCAAAGGTGACTTTCTAAAAAGCAAATTGCCTTTTTCTAAAAAACACATGAGGATTGGAATAGATGTGCCCTCAATAATTTGGTTTGGGATTGCCCTCATGGGTGCTAATTGTGACAGTGGTGGTTTGTGTGATTAGGGAAGGGACTTCAACCACAGGGCTGTTTCACACTGACCACTAACTAGTCATTAACTGGAGATGGCTTCTGATTGAGTTAAAAGTGGTCAAAGCTGACAACCAGTAGCCCAAAGTAGAAGGGAAAATGTTTCATATCCCATTACTAATTGTGGTCTGTTACACATTACAATTAATTCCTGAGAAATTTGGGGTTACTTTGTCAGAAATGAAACAACTTCAGACATAGATTATGATATTTCAGTCAGAATCATCTGATGCCTTTGTTGTCTTTATTTGTCCTTAATGAACAGAATCCAGCCTGTGTTCCACACTGTTCCTTGTGTGGATGCAGGAGGAGAGGGGCTCAGCAGGGCTGGGGATCTGTGAGAGGTTAACATATTCAGCAGCACCAAGCAGAGCTGTTCATTCACGTTCAAATGGAGCTGTGTGGGTGGTTCCACAATGTGGGAAAGGCTTTTCATTGAAGAATCTGAATATTTTGTAAGGAAGTGAATAGTTGCAAATAATCTTTTCTGTAACGCTGAAATAAAGGACAAATGAGCTATTCTCAGAACATACTGAAGCATTATTGTCCTCAGTGATATAACAGAGCTATACAGAAAAAAATAGTCCAAACTTGACAGATTCATATCCTAATCTTTTGCTCCTGCATCGGGAGGCTGTGGGGTTTGTGTAGCTGATATCAGGGATTTCCAACCTCAGTGATTCTGTGATATAATGTAAGGATGAAATTTTGCTCTCATTATTTTACTGAGGTGAAGTTTCTCCCCTGAACTGTCTGCAAGGTCTGAAGGACAGGGCCTGGCTCCAGGAGTCCCTGTTCCCTGTGCTCCCATCCGTGCTCTCTGGCAGTGGTGCTGCAGAGATGAAGTGGTGCTTGCCCTGCATTCTGCACACATAAAGCTCTGCAGGAATTCAGGGCAGCTGCTCCAGCCCCCTGTGCTCTGGGTTCCCACATAATAAACCTTAGAGCAAGTCCCAGGGATCTCCAAGGCAAGGCTGAGTAGGGCAGCATTAGCCTTCACTAAACGTGATTAACTTTATCCATCTCCTGGTGTATTTCTTTCCAATCCACTCCAGTGCTTGATTTAATTTTCCTTTTATGTAAACTCCAAGATTTAGCTTCATTAGAATGATTGCAGGGATTCCCTGCACAGGGTCAGCTGCTTCCCTGATCCCTCCAGGGGTTTCCTACCAACCCCTCCAGCCTGGTGGTGTGGGGGCAAGACTGGAGAAGTCACTGACAGCAGGGCATGAAAGAGCTGTCACAGGGAAGTTGCTCAGACAGGAAATCTGGTAGGAATTCTCCTTGGGAAAATGAGCAGCAGGTTGGGTGAGGTGGGGAGGAGAGGAGCTGGCCCTGATGCTCAGGTTGGGATCTCTCCTGGAATCCACACTGGGTGAGGTTTTCCTGAGCATCATGTGGATTAGACCATCATTAGATATTATTATTCTTTTTTTTAATCATTAAGGATTAGTTGCAAAATTATTTTGAAGAGATTTTGTAAAAGCAGGAGAGCCCTTATTCTGAATTACCCACTTTGCCTGTTCCCAGAGCTTATCTTGTGCTACACAAGCCTTTATTTCTTTTTACCTTTCCTAACAAGTTCAAAACCCAGCCACAATTGTTTTCAAGCTTTAGGAGGTTAATATTGTATAGACCATTTTAACCACCATTTTAAACTCGTTTTCTTACCAAAAAAAAAAAAAGAACTTCTGGCTTTTTCCACAATATTAGATCTATCATATCAGAGTACTTTATTGAATATTTTATTGACCGTCTGCTTGCCCTGTGCTAACCTGCCTGACATCCAAAGTTCCCCTCTCTCTGGAGATGCCATGTCAGTTCCCATTAAGCAGCTGAGCATGAATTTTCCCTTCATATTTCCTGTGGATAAACTCCATCCCAGCAGGAGGACACTGGTGCATCACAGGCACATCCAGCTCTGGCTGTGGGGGGATTTAAGGTGGTCCAGGCCAGGGTGGGCTCCCCAGCACCAGGATGTGCCCTCTGGGGTTTGCATCAGCATTTTGTATAATTTTGCTTTACACAAATGTAAAGGTATTGAAGAGGAAAATTTCTTCCCCTGGCAAGTTAATTACTTGACTTCTCATAGAAGGAAAGCTGGAAGCAAAAGGGCAGAGGGAAGTGCATCATCTGCTTAAATCAGGCAGGAACATGGGGTTGATGCACTGAGCTGTTGCAGTTACAAGGGCATTTTATCTGTCTCAATTCATTTTTCCAAAATTTTTTATCTGTTATTAAGATTTGATTTTGCTTTCCATACAGCTTCCTTTTTAAATTGGATAATATTTACATTCTATATTTTCTTTCTTCCTAGAAAAAAAAAAAGAAAAAAGGTGTTTTGTCACTGTAGGGTTTTATGGCCATATAAACACTCTGCTTAGAGTCTGCTTTTGTTGGGCATCAGGCTGAGAGCTCTGCACTGAGCCTGCTGCCCTCTCCATAATGTGCCCATGGTTTTTGCTGTGCTACGTGACATTTACTAAATAATTTTAAGATGAAGAAGGTATAAATCTTTCATAATTCCTTAGCTGACGTGGTTGAAATAATGGACAATGTCATTATGTGCTCCCCTTGTATGCAGTGATTGTTTGACAGACATTGTGGCATCTCAGAGAAGCATCCAGGGCAAGGGGAGAGAGAACTTTCCTCAAAGCCATGAAGTATTTTAGGCCACCTTTCCTGGTGGGTTATTTTAAAATTCTTTTTGAAACAGAATCTCACAATACTGAGAGAATTTGTTTTCCTACAAGGAATAAGAATCCACACAAGAGCCTACAACTCTACCTGAGCTCTGCTGTTCTTAAAAAGCTCTCAGAAAAAAAAAATTAAAAAAAATTGGAAGAACAGACTGTTGGGTTGTGTTTCTAAGTGTATTTTCGTTGTGGTGGAGTTGAAGAGGTGAACAGACTTGGTTTAGATTAAATGACTGTGACTGCACTGTCCAACAGATCTGTGTTGGCAGAAATGTGTCTCTAACTCAAAATGCAATAAGAAAAGGAGGAAATTTCATTTTTTTTATCGTGGTTATGGAGGTCTGTGGAGAAGGGGGTCTGTGGGGTGCAATCCCTGGGACATGTATGGCTGAGGCAGCTTTGGGTTTTTAATGCCTTTCTTTTCCAAACTTGGTGTCAGATGTTGCAAGTTAATTTATTTTCCCATTAGTTTTTGCTAATGATACTAAACCCTTTTTTTAAAGCTTTCCTAATTAATGATCTTCTTGCTCCCAAACAAAACCTATATTGTCTTTGAGAAGTGCCTGAGTATTTTAAAAACAACGGGCTGTTGGTAGGTTTTATTGCCTCATGAATTTAGGGTCAGCACACCTATTATTTGCCAGAGTTAATTTGTGCTGGGTTATTGACTGTCGGCTTGTTGGGGATATCTGACTCTAGTGAAAGTTACACTCATCTCAAATGCTTGTAATTTTATTCCCTGTGCTCTGGTGCCACAATATTTAGCTAATAAAGGAAGGGCAACAGTTGTACAAAGGCAGGTATTTAACTTCAGGCTTGTGAGAGCAGGGGAGTGAGACTGTCATTACTCTTGATATTCCTTCTTTCTAGCACTGAATGGTTTTAACTTTCCTTTAGATAAGGAGAGGGGGAAAAACAACTTTATAGAAGTGAGAATGTACAAGATATTTAGGATTTGTAAAAGTGCCTAATTAGGCTTTTAGGATACTGTGGCTGAGCTCAGGGCTTGTCCAAGGGGAAGTTTGGCCAGTTGCAAAGGGCTCAGCAGCACCAAAATAACCAGCCCTCCAAAGAAAGATGGAAGAGCTCTGTTTTATGTGTAACTTTGTATGTCAAGGTGAAAATACACCCCTTGGACTCTCCAAGCTGGAAGCACAACAGATAGGAAAGTTAGCAGTTGGTTTAAAAATTCCCTAAGAAACCAGCCCTTTGGTATTTGCAGTTCAGAACTAAATTGCAATCCTGTGGAATTGTTACTTCTGGGTTTCCAAGTGTCCACTTCCATCCCAAATCTGAGCCATCTGTCCTTGGGGGGGAAAAAACCATAGGCCTTTTTTACAAAGCAGCCTTCAAATCCTCAATCCAAGCCCAAAGTCTCTCACTGTGTCTTGGTACCCAAACTTCAGGCCATAAGTAGGTCCTCAGCAGAATCCAAATTAGCACCAGGAAGTCATGGCCTGAAATGTGGCAGTTGGAAAATATCCATTTATTCTGCAGGACATGCTGGGAAATCCTGTTTCCCTGCAGGAAATTCAGAAGAGTGGTCAGCTTGATCCTGTTCTCCCAGTATTTTCCTGATCAGGTATTTTTTATATGCTCCAATATATTATTATTACTTTGTGTGAAAGTAATGCATTTCTAGAAATAATTTTTAATTTGTTCTGGGCTGACAGAAACACTTCCAGATTATTCCTAAGCATCTCTGCACATCCAGGGTGCACCTGACAGAACATTTAGCACAGTCACTTCCTATTAAACAGGGGATGGATATTGTGACCCCCAAAGCCAGGACTGCTGAGCAGATGACAGTCTAATTCTTTGCTTCATTCCCACTGAGCTCTCTGGCTTTTGGTTCTCTGCAGTGGATATTTACTGCATGAAAAGGAGGAAGAATCTGATTCTAGTTTAAGGCAAGTCTAGGACTTTCCCTGCCTGCCACAGCAACCCTGAGGAGGCATCTAAGGAACTAAAGCATCTCTGATTATCTTGCATTTATCTGAGATGCACACGATCTCTGTCGTGGCTGCTTTATAAATAACCACCCCAATCCTTCCCAAATTATTTTTATTAGTTTTTAGTGGGTGTATAGTTTTTAAAACTGGAAAACCAAAAGCTGGCTCTGTTCATTTTCTCATGAAATTGTAGCCAGAGCAGTAAATTCATAGCTAAGCACTTACTCATTGGCTACTGTATTATAAATAACTCTTCACCTTGGCCCTGTTTCTCCAGCCATTATTCACTGTGAGTAATACTTACTCATAAGCACAGAGTAGCAGAGAAGTAGAGGATTCTGCTGTCATTACTCACAGTTTTAGTGGCACATCAGGAGCTCCATTTTCAAACAAGGCATCGCTCTCCTCATGAAGTGGCAAATTTTCTTGCCTGGTAGGACACTACTTGCAAAATCTACCCCAAAGAATTGAAAATCAATCAAAAATCAAAGCAGAGAAAAGCGAGGAGAAGCTGTATCATGGGATATTATTGGATATATTATGGGATGTGTATTATGGGATATATATTCTGAGATTATGGAAGGGCATATGCCTCAAAGTGGTGCTGTGGTGGGTCCCTGGGTGCAGCTGAGGAGCAGCTGGGAAGCACTGGTGGGAGAGCCATCACCTCCTCCCTCCTGCCTTCTCCTTCCCCTTCCGCTGCTGTGCTTTCAAAGTGTAAATTAACTTCCCAGTTCAAAGCTTTTGGAAAAGATTCCAGACCAGAGGTCATCTTTTCTGGGTGGTTTATTGGCTGGCCTGTGTTTGCCCACATCTCCAGTGTTTACAGGCTGAGGGAGTTTATGAAATTTTGATGTAGGAATTAGGTTGTTGCTCATCTTGTACTTCCTTGCTCATATTATTGACAGTACCAGTGAACTGCTGGAGGCACATGGTATCTCAGTGATCACTGTGCTATTTCAGCTCTCCACTGCTGACAACATCAGAAGTGTTTTAACAGGGTTTTAATGGGCAGCCTCTGTAGCTCCTTGGAGGGTTGCAAAGAGCTGCTGTGAAAACCCTTTTGTGCCGCTCTGAGCTGACGTGCCCTCCTTTCCTTCCTCCCTTCCTTCCTTCCCTCCTTGCCTTCCCTTCCCTTCCCCATGCAGTGCTGCCTGGCTCAGTGCTGCCAAGCCCTTCTGAGGTGGGCCAGGCACTGTGGACAAGTTCCTGCACCTTCCAGGGGAGCTGTGAAAAGTCACAACACGGTTGTGAAGCCGCTGGGAAGAGCAGAGTGAGGAGCCCCAACCCAATCTGTGCTCACAAATCCAGCTCCTCCAAAGAGGAATTGTGCAATACACCAAGGCCCAACATGGTTTTGATGAGACCCCAGAGCAAGACTTAAGGGTTTGGGCAAAAACAACCTTTATTTTTTTAGCAGAAAACAAACCAGGGTGGAATAAATCCCCTTTTCTCAAGACAAAGCGTTGATTTGATGGCAGCACTTTCTAGCTGACTGGTTGCCTTGCTCTGCTTGTTACCAGAAATGAGGCTCTGGGCACAGCTTTCTTTGGATGATGGAAAAGCTTTCTCCTCCCCATTTTGCTCAATATAACTATAATGTGCCCTTTATCACACTTCAACTTGAGTAATCCCAGTTTAGAAATAGTGCAGAAATACCCATGGGAAAAAGCACGAGAAATGTACATTATAAAAAACATACAGGCCAGGCTCAAAAGATCCACTGACATGTAAATTTAATTAAAAAATTAGAGGTTTTCAATGAGGGCTTGTGTCTTCAATTTACCAGTTTCCATGACTTCTTCAGAAAAAGTGTTTCTTTTTTGCATTCTTGGTGGAAAACACGCTGAGGGCTATTACAGTCTCCAAGAAGAGCCTCTATTCTGTGTCACAGGGAAAAAAATAAAATTACCCAAAATATGTACACTTGAAATAAGTAAGAAAAATATCCACTTTCCTGTTTTGCTTTATTTCTATCCTCTAACAAAAGTTAAACTTTCCAGTAACCAGCAGTGCATGAAAAAGCATGTCCTAACTGTGTGAATAAGTTTCCTTTTGATTGCATGTGCAAATTTTAGGGTATTTTTGGTTCTTTCCATAAAAGATGTGTGAGATTGGATAAAATAGTGGTGAGTGGCCAAGTGGAAGAAGAGCTGATGGCCAAAGGTAGAGGCTGGTTATAAACAGGGATCATGATATAAAATCACACTGATTCTGGCTTAAATAAGAGAATCCCAAAGTTTTGTTGAAAGTTATGAATTGCTGCATCTATTACATGTTTAAAAGAAGAAATCCCATCACACCTTCCTTGGTGTGATGTCCAGAGAGAAGCCAGGGTTGTTGGCTGGTTAAATGTGCTAAATCCAGAGATTCTCCTCAATGTCCTCAGTCTCAAATCCTGAGTGAAAATAAAACTTGAATCTCTTGGCTACTAAAACTTAAAAGGAAAAGCTAAAGGTCTTTGGAACTCGCTGGGATTAAATGCTTTTCTTAACTCTATTCTTCCATCTACTCTTCTTTCAGCAAAGCCATCACAAGCTGAACCACTCAAGTATCAGTGTACTATAAAAGCTATTTCTGCTTAATACCCATTATTTCAGTTTTTAATGCACTAAAGGCATTTGTGGTGCTTTCTTAAGCTGCTCAAAGAACCAAATCTTAGGTTCAGAGAAAGGAAAACCCCTGGTCTGTGGGATTTCAGCCCCCCAGGAAATGGAGGAGCCATTCAGAGCAGAGCTCTGACTTTCACACTTATTTCTGCCTCCAAGCTTGTGGGTTCTGCTGCAAGTTGAAGCACTGAAAACCACTGTGGTTTTTGTTTCTCTAACTTAATTAATAAAAACAATTCATCAGTAGCTGATGCCTTTCACAGTGGTTTTTCCCTGAGTCAGCTTACTGGAGAAGAGGTTCATTATAAATTACAATTAGCAAAACAAAAAGAAATAGGCAGAATAAAGCTTCTGATGTGGTGGCCTTCTCTTAGCCTCGTTTATTTGAGGAAACTTGTAGCCAAAATGCTGTAATCTCATTTATATACATTGCTCAATGTACACAATGAAAAAAAAAAAGTTTTAAGTGATTTATGAGCAAGAGCAGAACTTGCTTGGGGATTATTTGTTTGAAATTCCAGAGGTTATTATCAAACCAGAAGTTTCTAAGATGTACTAACCTTGTATGTGGAATTACAGAACCCAGCAGTATTTTTTTGACAGCACTCTTGGAGTGGGAGAGCTTTATGCTCAGCTTTATGTTCACGTGGATACAGACTGCAAACATGATGTGTCTGTGCACAAGAGCCCCCAGGTGAGGGCTGTGGGCACCTGCTTGGTGATGACCTGAGACAGGGGTTGCTGGAGGCTTTGGTGTCCCTGGAGCCTCAGAGCCACAAATCAGAGCTGAGTGTCCTCCTTCTCCTCCTCCTCTTTCTTCTCCTCCTCTTTCTCCTCCTCCTCCTTCTCCTTCTTCTCCTCTTCCTCTTCCTCCTTCTCCTCCTCTTCCTCCTTCTCCTCCTCCTCTTTCTCCTCCTCCTCCTCCTCCTCCTCTTTTCCTCCTTCTCCTTCTCCTCTTTTCCTCCTTCTCCTCCTCCTTCTCCTCCTTCTCCTCCTTCTCCTCCTTCTCCTCTATTCCTCCTCCTCCTTCTCCTCC
>WEIV01005657.1:11514-131208 GCA_013390005.1 Calyptomena viridis | reverse complement strand
TCCTTCTCCTCCTCCTCCTCCTCCTCCTCCCCTCATCCTGCCAGACCCAGTGCCAGGTCCCAGAGTTGTGTTGCACTTCAGGATGACAGCAATCCATGTGCTGCTGCTTTCCATAGGGTTGGATCCTGACTAAGGGGAGAGGATGGATGGAGTGCTGGTTTAGGTTTATTACCATGCAGATTGTTTGTCACCTCTGCTGCTTCAGTTGCTGCTTTGAAATTAGTCCTGCATTAGTGTTGTGCCTTAGGCAAGATTTGTTTGCTGCTTCCCTGTCCGTGTTACTTCACTTGCTTTTATGTTCACTTGGATCTCGTAGTTTTGCTCTGCCAATTTGGATATAATTGTATGAAACTTGGCTTTTGGGTTTATCCTGTAACCTTTTCTCACAGGAGCCAGGCTTTGCCCTGCAGAAAGACACTTGGGGAATAAAAGGCATTGGGTTGGCCTTTAGTTACTGAGTTTCCCCTAAACAAAAATGTAGTATTTTTAGTCTTGTTTCTTAACACATTGTAAATGAGATCTTGTAAACAAGATCAAAATCAATTAGAACTCAGAGACACAATCATTCAAAAGGGTGAATCTGATGATAGTTGTGGATCCTAAGGTTGGACTCAATGATCCTTGAGGTCTTTTCCAACCTGAATGATTTTATGGTTCATCTGGGTGCACGATGTGATTTCAGCAGGGATGTGAGGATCTGCCTGTCCAGGCAGGTTTGATTGTGCAGGATCAATACAGAGAGATTTCAGGAGTGAATACATCAACTGCAGCAGTTCCTGTAACATCACAGAGCAGAAAACAGCCTAGGATTGCACAGCTTATGTCACTGCTTGAACTCCCTCTGTCTGCTTTCCTTTATTTTATCACACATGTCTGGGGACAGACAAGGTGCTGCACAGCCAAGGGCCATTTCCTTGCTTTGAGGTTGGGATTTGCTTAAAAATACACCCTGTGTGTAACTCCTTAGGTTAATTGACCAAAAATAGTTGCTAGAATTTCCTTACATAGCATGTGCTTCTTCAGCACGTGAAGCTGCAGGGGCTTGATTAAAAAACAAAAAAAAGGAAAATAAAGTGTGTCTTGTGCATCCCTGTGAGGGCTCATGCTTTAGCTGTGGGACTCCCAGGCTGTCCTGGGCACAGCACCCATCACCCTGGTACAGGGTGCCCAGGCCAAGGCCACAGTGACAGGAGAAAGCTGAGCCTCTGCTTCATGCTTTGAAATATCCATTTGTATTTATGGCCTGATCCTGAAGGGTATTAAATGTATAAAATATGTATGTTTAAGTGATGTATTTGAATCTTAAAGTCACTCTGCTGTTAATGTGCTTTTAAGTGTTTTCATGATGATGTGCTTAGGTAGGAACAAATTGGCCTTGTAGGAAAGTGTAGGGAAGATGAAATTTAGGATGCCTTGAGCTTCTTGAGATGGATTTTGCAGCAGGAGGAGGCAGGGCTGGAGCAGGGCTTTGCTTACCAGGTATTTTGCCTCCAAGCTCAGTAAGGAGCTGATCAGTGATGATTTTGGCTTTGGCAGAGGCCTGAGCAGCTCGTGGGGAAACCTCTGCCATGGCTGTGTGTTCCTCAGTGACCAGGGATGAGGAGACTCATCTTGCAAATATTTCTAGTCACATGCTGCAGAGCGTTTTAGGCAAATTTTGTTTAAGCAGCTGTTGGATGAAAACTATCAAAGCTCAGTTTTGTTCCTGTAGGTCTCGGAATATTCGTCATGGGTTCCTGGGGCTGAAAGCAAGTCATGTGTGGCAAAGCCACACTGCCAGGCTCTTGTGCTCTGCAGTGGAGAGGGAAATGAGGATAGTCCCTCTCTCCCTTTACTTCCATGACTGTGTCTTCCTTTATTTCCATGCACTGAGGTCTCGCAGTCCTGGGACTGCCCAGATCATTTCTAAAATGCAATATTTACCCTATGCCACTTATTACCATCTGCATCCTCAGTGACAGAATTGATCCAGTTGGTGCTGCTGCACTTTTAATGTTCCCTTTTATGTTCATGTTTGTTCCAACAGAGTGGCCACTAGCACAGACGACTTGAACTTGTATCACCCGCAAACTGACAACGCTGGAGCCACCAGTTTGTCATTATCCCTACTAGTGTATCTGATTTAATTTTGCAACAGTGGATTAATTCTTAAAATTGCAGTGCTTTTTGCTCGTTAATGGTCAGTAAATGATTCAAGGGCGGGGGGGGCGGGTTGGTGGGGGAATGGAATTCATCAGTTTTGTAGTCGTTTTAATTCTTCTAGTTTTAAGTTGTTCTATAAATATGTCTTTATGGATGTAGTTTTACTAGCTTAAAAACATCTAATTGAAAACAGTTGCTTAAATCTCTTTGGATCAAGGAGGCAGTAATAAGCAAAGAGAGTATCTTATCCCTGCAATCCACAAACGCTTAGTGACTGGTATACTCAGTGCATGTGTAATCAGCTTCTTGTTTCATCTAAAAACCTTAGCTCTTTTGGTGTGATTTACTGCTTCACCAGCAGCATGGTTTTCCTGGTCTCTAAGATTATCAACTAGTGAAACAAAATATTCACCAAAATGGCAGAAAGTACAGAACCCTTGGTAAAACTGTTGCATTCATTTCTGCCATCTCGCTGAGAGGATGGTGTGTTGTGGCATAGAAAAAAAGGAAAACAAAAAAAAAAAGCTTGATTTGATTGCTGTAAATTAACGTTTTGTTGTACATTATGTAATGTTTGCATCAGGCAGGGCTGATCTCTGGTGCTTTGTAAGGCCCCCAGCAGATGAACCCAGAGCTCTTAGAGGAGATCAGCCTCTGCATTGACCTATTGATGCTGCTCGTGAGTCCAAAACCAATGAGCTCCAAGGGATAAGAGCTGGGATATGGATACCTTTGCTTCCTGAAGCAGCTGAATTCTGGGGGATGGGGTTTGGCAAGGGGGTTGTTGCTGTGATTTGGGTTTGGTGCCTTGTCTGCTGTTTGTTTAATGTCAGAAATGTAGGTCCTTTGTGACTGCTGAGATGGAATGACTGTAGATCCTGTGCATGATGGTGGGATACTTGGATTACTTGGAACACTCTAAATTATGCTGTTAATATATTGAAACAAAAATTATTGATGACCACTCTGGCTGTTGGCCTGTTTTTTAAAGGCTTGTACCTGCGTCCCTCTGCTCTGAAATGTGGTACCATTTTCCAAAGGGATCCTCACAAAGTGCTCCACCAAACCTCAGAAGTCTATAAATGATACATGGCTCGTTTCCAAGCTGGGAAGCAAGGAAAAGAAAGCCAGTCTGTGCTGGTGGAATGCAAAACCACAAGTTTTTCTTCTTGCAAGTGGGAAGTAAAACAGGTTAAATTACGTGATCTTTAGTGATCCTTCTTTTGAACATCTGTGTTCATTCATCTGGCTTGGACTGTCCACATGGTCAGTTGTAACATCTCATTAGGAGTCCTAATTGATGGAGGTGGTAATTTCATAAATTGCAAGCACACATTTAATAAGATTTCATGTATCCTATTCCTTATTGCTTAAACAGGCAAACTGTGACACAGATTTCCATGGGAAAACTCAGAAAGTTTTGTCATTTTCCTTTTATAGTGATTTTATTTTGAGATGTCCAGTAATTTCACACAACTTCATCAGCTGAAGGATTAAAGAGCTGTGGCAGCATCATAATATCTCAGAGCATGGGCAGGCTGCCTTCCCACAGGACCAAGGAACACACACTTGTGCAGCATCTGCCTCTTTGTCCAGGGTTAAAACTCAAAGTTCAACCCCTGAAATTCTTTTTTTCCGAGTCTTTTTGATAAGCAAGTAGCACTTCACACAAGGCCATTGTTGAAAATCCCTGGTGGTTTGGGGGGTTTAAGAAATGCATAAGTGTGTTCTGCCCATCTAAAAGCCATCCATTACAAAAAATAATCAGACATCCCTTTTTCTTGTACATTTGTGTCATTCTGCGAATCAGAAGCGTTTTATGTACTAAGGGCAATGTGCTTTGCTTTTGGAATTCCTGAGGTTCACTGAAACCCCGGGGCACAGTTTGTTCAGGAGACCTGAGGTGACCTGTAAGTGGGAGCTGCTGTGGCCCTTTGCTGCTTAGCAAGATCATCTTAAAGAGAAACTCAAATACAGTGTCCAGATATAATAGGATAACAAGATCATTTGGAAGAGAAATTGAAATATGGTGTCCACATATAACATGATAACATTTTAATCCAAAGGGAAAACCACTATTTTTATATTAGTTGACCTCTTGAAAGCACATTCTTGTAGCTCTCCTCTAAGATGGGCAGTTTCCTCATTTGTAAATGACAAATCTGGGATGGAAAAAAAATTAGGTGACTTTTCTGAAAATCCCTGGTGGTTTTATGCAAGCAGGACAGGAGCTGAAAAGTTCCTGTGCAGACTTTGGATGTGTGTTCCTGCACACAGCTTTGGGTGCTGAGCTCTCTGCAGGCTGGGAAAGGTGGAGGAGAAGGGAATATCTGGTTTGTGGATTGCTTTGGTTATGATGATGTGCTGTCTCATTTGGGAACCAGCCTTTCCACTCTTCTGGACTTCAAATAAAGCCTTAATTTTCCTCCTAAATCCCAATGATTGACTGTCTATAAACACACTGACAGTCTCCAAACTAACGAGGAGGAACCTGCTCCCTGGCCATGTGCTTTATTTCCCATGGAAAGCAGGAAACACTGTGTTTGAGCTGCTGAGCTGCCCTGGGACAGAGTTCCCTCCTCTGGTGGCATCTCTTCTGTCAGTTTAAGGCGCCTTAAAATTCATCAGGAACCTTAATGGTGGTTCTCTTGAAGTTGGATTAATTTTTAAACCCTAAGCTCTCCCAGCTTCCCTCAGAGGGTGAATCTCTGGGTGGGTTTGGTGATGACCCTCTGCATCACTGTGTGTGTGCCCAGAGCACGTCCCTGGCTGAGATGCAAAATGGAATTCTGGTACCAGTTGGGAATTTTGTGGAATTCGCTTCCATTTGACAGCGTTTCCAGATGGAAAGGAGCAACTGTCTGTTCCTGTCCAGGGCCATTTCCAGTCACTTCAGCTGGGTTTGGGGTTGAGGAGGGGGATCTGCTGCTTTGTTTTCACAGTGTGAGGACAGATGTTATTTCACTGCACTATCTGGGAGCTTTTCCTCATCCCCCAATTCTGTTATAGGTGCTTGTCCTTTGAACCGAGACAAATTCCATTGGAAGTGTTAGAAAGTTACTTCCATTTCCAGTTATTTCAGTGCTTCCTTCTTTCTCTTGCACGGTGGGTTAGAAACGTGTTAAAGCCTGTGGTAAAGTAATTTATGAAGGGCAGCTGGAGTTCAAAAGGTTCAAATATACAAGTTCAGTTCCAGCATCGTTTGGATCTTCACACCTCAATGTCCCAACAGAGAAACTGGATACTGAGTTTTTACAGGTTTTACTGTAAAAACTGAGCCCTCCAGAACTTTGAGTAACTAATGGATTTTGCAGAAGTGATTTGACTACCCTGGATGTCCATTAGCTGGTTTGCTTTTATGTCTTTGCTGGAAACCTAAATGGCTTTTACTTGCACTTTTTTACTAGTTATATGTTTGCTGGAGATGTCTTTTGTATTTCAGTAGCCGGTAGGAAAAAAGGGATGTGCTCAAAAATGGTAGGAGCATTTAATCAGAGTCTACCCTAACTAGAATTTAAACTGTATGTTGTCAAGAAAGTTTCCATCTGTAGCTGACCAATCCTGAGCTGACTACGTGCAGTTTTAATCTTCTGATTCTTGAATTCATTCTTTTTTGTGTGGCTTTGGTGGTGTTAAAATTTAATCCTCAGCAGCTACATTGTGTTAAGTCTATATTTCCCTCCTTTCCGTGCTTGTCCTACTTTATTACTGTCAATGGATTTTGAAATAGCCTGGGAAAACCTGTGTTTTCTAGTTTGAGGACAATTGATAAAATACCTTTCTACCACATAGGTAGTTTAAGAGAGTTTCCTCTTGAATTTATTGAGCTGTGAGACACTGGGTAAAATTAATTTTATGTAATACACTGATCCTGTGAGGTGTTCACAACTTTGATGGGCAACTCTTAAAAATATCTTGTTGATTTAAAAGAGTTGTTCATCATTATTTTCATCACATGCCATTCATAGTGAGTTTCTCTGTTACACCACCAGTGAGAATTAACTCTGTACACTGATATGAAGAGCAAACTTTTATTCTGCATCAAAAAACGACACAGAATAAGAAAAAAACCTCAGAAAAACCTATAAATTTTCAGGTCCACGTGCCAATTCTGGAAATTTTACACGTGGAAAAAGTGGCTGGCACAGCAGGAGAGGAATGATCAAACCACTTCCACTTGGAAGAGAGGGCTGGGCTGGGCTGGGGGTGTTTCTCCAGGTCAAACCAGCACTTGGGAGGAAGGAGGTGTTGGAGCTGGGATGGTTCACCACACAAGGGCTTTATTTTGTGGTGGAAAATCTAATCTTTCCGAGGCCATTTCTCTTGGGTCTAAGTCTGAAGTCTGCTTTATATTGAGAGATTGGCATGAAATCCACAGCACTTAAGAGGATAAAGGCCTTTGTCTCCAAAATGTACATTTTTTTTGGAACTCTAAAGGCAGTGGAACAAGAAATGGTTTTAAGTATATAATGTTGAGATTCAACCTGTAATCCTTTCTCAAGTAAAAATATGTTACAGATCAATTTTATTGATTCATACATTTTTTTTCCATGTGTCTGAGAAGATTCACTTTAAAAAAAGGAAACCTTCCACATTTAATTAATGGTTAAATAATTTAAAAAATTAATTATTACTTATAAGGACCTATTGTTACCAACCAGAGTGACATCTTCTGGTTCTTCTGCAGGGACAACTCGATTTTTGGGGAGACTTTAAAAATAAAATAAAATACCATTTCTCTTACTGCCTTTCTCATGTACATGGTCATTTTAAAGGACCCCAAAGCCTATTTGTCCATGAGGACATTGAGCAGCTCTTCAGCTTCAAGATGTATTAAATAATAATTTTAGAACTGTTGTGCTGTAAATAACCTGCAATATCTGAAGCCTTCCCTGATAAAAACATGAAATCATGGGAAGAAAACAGGGCAGGGTGAGGAAGGGAAGAGCTGGTGAGACAAGAAGAGGTGGTGCAGTTTCCACACAGAGAAACAAAATCAAGAGGAGGAGGAGTTGAAAGGAATGAAAAGACAAGAGACTTATTCAGTAAGTAAATTAGAAATTATATCAGATAAATAGATGAAAACAAGAGCAGATCCCTGACTAATCTAAGTCATTCTGACTTAAATCAGTTTACACGAGCTCAGGATCGGGGCAGACTGGCTCAGACTAATTTTTTAATTTTTTCCAACTTCCTTGCTTTGTGTAGTTAAATTCGATGTTTTCTGACTTTGTAAATTAATATGCAGCAGAAATAGAATTGGCACAGGAACTCACACAGAGAGAAAAGTGCTAAAATAGATCAGATGGCTGATGATCTTTGCTGTCAGAGCATCCCAGCTGTGAGTTTGTAAGTTATAATGAACATTTACGTGGTTACTTTTATCTTGGGTGGACCAGATACCCGACCTGATGAATATTGACATGTCTGAAGGGAGATAACTTTGATTTTAATCAGTTGAGGTTCTGGCTCAGTATGTGCAGTTGTAATTTGCTTTGTTCCACCTTCGTGTATTAGAATCTGTAGGTGGAGATTATTTGAATACTTTGATTTCTATCTATCTATATTCTTCAGACTGAAAGAGTGAAGGTTTAGATGGAATATTGGGAAGGAATTCCTGGCTGGGAGGGTGGGGAGGCCCTGGCACAGGGTGCCCAGAGAAGCTGTGGCTGCCCCATCCCTGGAAGTGTCCAAGGCCATGTTGGAGCAGCCTGGGACAGTGGGAGGTGTCCCTGCCCATGGCAGGGGGGGGATGGGATGAGGTTTAAGGGTCCTTCCAACCCAAACCATCCTGAAATTCCATGTTTCTATCTCTCTGTCTCCCCAAACTGGCCAGCACAGGCAGCCCCAGCCTGTGACAATTCACAAGTGAGTTTTACTCCCCAAAAAAGCCTCCCACACAGGTATTTCTTGTGTTTGTGGAAAGCAGCACCTCGTGAAGCTCCAGGCAGCTTTATGCTCTGTGGAGCTCAGGTCCCTTACCAACACATATAAAGAATTAACAATATTCTCCTCAGTGCCTCATTCTGACAGTTGGTTTGTTCACCAAACACTGATTCACCTTCAGGGAGATGTAACATTTAGAGCAAATGATGTGCACCNCTTCATTTGAACTTGGAAAGAAGAGTTTGGAATTGGGGGGGGGGGGGGGAAAGGGAAAGAAAAGAAAAAGGGTGGGGGCTGGGGGGAGAAGCTCTGATTCTGTGTTACCGTAACAGAAATCCTGGCAAAATAATCCTCCTCTTGTGCACCAGTGTCTGCTACTGCTGCGGGTAATCAGCTCACATGACGTGCCTGCAGGCTAAGGCTGGCCTGGCCTTTCTTTCTTCCTTTTTGCTTTCAGTCCATATTTAAACAAAGGCTGATTATCCAAACAAGAATTTGGACTGCATCAACTAGGCCCAGTTAAATTATAGTTAGTAAAACTTGGCACCTTCCGAGCTTGGAATGTTGCAATTACAGCTGGATCCTCGTTTGGTAGGAGCTGTACAAAGTCGTAAAAAGGGAGATTTTTATCTTTATAGGACAGAGCTTAACTCTTTGAACACAGAGAAGTAAGTGCTCCTTCCAACAGTTAGTGCTCAGAAAAACTATTCCAGGCCAATAAATGGGATAAATAGTTGTATCCATGCTCAGGTATCTGTGCTGCTGTGCCAGAACTCAGGTGGGAGCTGTGGCACTTGGAGTGGATGTTCATTATCCTCCAGGATTTCTCTGAGATGAGAAACAAGAATACAACAAACAATTTTTGTTCCTGTTTCCTTTTTGACAGCATTGCTGTGGTTTTATTTAAAATTCTCTTCTTTTTTGTATTTCCTGTTGCTGTGAAAAAAAAATTGTGTCCATGTAGGATCTAGGTGATCCCTGGAATTGCTGGGATTTTCACCTCTGGAAAACTGTCTTCAGTACTGATTTCAAATCCTCATGGGGCTGCTCTGGGATAGGGAGGAGGCAGAGGATGTGAGACAGAAGTTGGGTTTCATTTTAACAAATTGCTGTTGACCATTCCAGCCTTGTTTTCCCTTCTCTCCAACAGAGAGGGATTGGCTTTGATTTGCCACTTGCAAAGCCAAACTTTGGCTTTCTGGTTGTGTCAGAAATAGCTCTGGTTGCCAATCAGAAAATGAAAGTTCTTCTCCTAAAATTAAACCAAGAGACCTTACCATTATTCTAGAACAAATCAATGCCTTTGCATTAATTCCCATGGAGTGGTTCCAATTGCCAGCTTTCCCTGACCCACCTGATGGGGTTTGTTGTGCACAGATTTATCTCAGCTTCTTTTTTAAGAAAGCATTTCTTGTTTGCATTTTCTGAAAACCTTATTGGGGATTAATGATTGCAACTCAAGCAATCAGGACTACCCAGAGTGTTTGCAAGAGCCCACCAGGCTGTACCTGGAGTTTTGTCTTCTTTGCATAGAACAAAAGTTCACATTCATTAAAGCATGGAAAAGTTAATTTCCTTTACCATGTTTCAGTGTATTTTTGTCCCAGCAGTGACAAAAAAATATGGATAATGTGGGATTGCTGCAGTCACGATGCTGTGGGAGTTTGGAGAGCAAGGAGCAGGTCTTTCTGAATGGAAGGACACTGGTTTTCCTGCACTGAAAACTGAGAAGTTAAAGATTTTTCATCAAGATAAACTTGCAGATTCATAAGGTGCAACTTAGTCTGGAAGGAAAGATACCAACTGGAAGTAAGAAAGACCTAAGGAAAAATTGCGAGTTAATGTTTAGTTTTTTATTACTATTTTAATCGAGTGACTTTACACCGTGACCTTTCCAAAGGTGGCTGTTTTCAAAAGGGGGATTTGTGGGAAGGGCTGGAGTGCAGGAGCTCTTGGATTTCTAGTCCAACACTCAGCATTTTCCATGGTTGTGGCTCAAGGGAGAACTTCTCTGTCAGTAACCAGGACTTTGGGCCACTTGCCATGAAACTCCTGACTTTTTGTTGGGACTGTTGAGCCTCCAGACAGTGCAGGAAGGGGAACCAAACCTGCTTTCTGAGGGCAAATACTGGATTTTGTCTCCTTGGAGGCTCCCTGCCATGAGCATTGGAGGCCATCAAGGGTTTCTCCTCCCAACTGTGGGGAGGAATCAGGTTCTCTGTGTTCTCCCAGTTCTCTGCTTTTTGCTCAGTTCTCAGCCACCACTGAGGAGCAGCAGGGGTGTCCCCAGGTGTCTTTTCCCTGAAAATACTGAATTTCATCTGCTGTCCTTGCTTTTTGTATTTTTGTATTTTTCTCTTATTTTTTGTATTTTTCTATTCTGTATTGAACAGACTCAGTTTAGGGCACAGTGAGATGACTGAGGTGGTGCTTGGCTGATTTAAGGCACCCAGGGTTACAGCCTAGATAAAAGTGTCCCCAGGACCTGCAACATCCATCAACAAAAATGATCCACGAGGCCTTGCAGATGGAGCTGTTGACAGAGGGAATCTCAGATTTTAGACTCTCTCTTCAGACAGTCTGAATATACTTTCAGCTGCCAAGAGGGAATCAACAGGAGTGATCCATGGATAAATGGGAGGAACAAGCTCTGTCTGCAGGAGGGTTCAGTCCAGCAGCTTTGCTTTTCAAATATTTTCTGCATTGCTAATTCAGAAACAATCCTGGATCAGCCTTTAGGTAGCCAATATTGTGTTCAGAAATTATTCCCAGTCTTAATTTTTCTCATCTGTGGCCTCCTCTAATTCATCTTCTCTTTTTCCCTCCTCCTCTGTAGGGTGGATTAATTCTTGGATCAGTGAGGGAGGGAAGGAGGGGAAGCAGGGCAGCAGTTGGGTGCCATTGCAGAGCTCTTTTGGAACTGTAGTCCTTCCCCTTTTTATTTCTTGAATTGTGAGTTTATTGTGGATTACATTCACTTTAACCTTAAAACAGTTCAGATCAAATCACAGAAAAAGAAGAAAATTCATGGTGGAGGAGTAAAATGAGAAGGGATTCTTAGTAAAATTTCATGGGGCAGTTACAGCTGGTCTTGAGGGAAAAAAAATGTGTTTCTTATAGAGCATGAGCTATATTCAAAAATGGCCATTATTTAAGAAAAAGAGAAGAAAAGACTTTGAACTATTTTGATGCTGTTTCAACAGAGCCACTCTTGGTGCTCCAGATGCATTATAGCAGAATTATTTGAAATTTATTTAATTTTAATTAATATTACGTGTTATAAAATGCTTTTCTCGAGTGTAGAAAAACCAGTTACAAATTTTACTTTTTATCTGTGTTTTGATTTCATGGGAATGGTTGATGCTCCCACAAAACCAGCTGTAGCCTTCTGAAGGTAAGAGGGGTGCAAATGGTTTGGGGTTTGTTTAAACCAGATTTCTCAGTACATTGGATTCTTGGGTGAATGGAACAGCAGCCAAGTCTGTTGGTTCTTGGAGGTTGGTTGTTTGTTGTTTTAAGCTTAATTAAAGTAGCTTTTGCCTTAAAAGGAGAAGGAAAATTCCATTTAAGTGTGGGTATCTGTGATAACTCTGTATTACAGCTTTTTCTCTCACACATTGTGTTTGGAATGGAGGTTGACATAGATGGCCATAGCTGAAAATAATAATAAGGAAATTCTATTTATGCCACAAGTTAAGAATTCCCATCACTGGCAAATCCTAATTTACTACTTCATCTGATTTCTGATGGGAAAAACCTAATTGCTTTTGTACTGGAAATAAAGTTGATTGAACTCAGAGTTTTTCCAGTGGCTCAAAAGGTTATTTCCCAAGCAGAGCTCTTTTGTGAACTGCACTGGTTTTTAATTTATCTGCTTTTTTCAGCAGATGAACATTCAGTATTATTATATGTAGGGGAAGGGAACCTCTTAATTCTGCTCTGGGTTGGATGTGCTGGGAGGTGGGACATTGTTTGACTTCCAGAACTTCATGTGAAATCTCATATTAGAGATGAGATGGCAGAAACTTCCTGGGGGTGAAACTGTGTGATAAAGAGATCAGCAAAATATAATTTTTGTGGGGTTTTTTTTGTTTCATATCAAGCTTTTCAATTTCTTTCTAGAATAATACACTTAAGGATTCCTGCTGCCTATAGGAACTGTTCAATCAGTATTAACATGCAACTTGTCAGGAGCACAATCCTTGAAGGTCCCTGAGCTTTGAATAGAAAATGTCATGAAAAACAGAGATTTATTCATGTTTTTGAACTTTCTAAAAAATTAGAGAATTTCTATTTGGTTTAGGAAGCTAAAAATTAAAAATTAGATTTTTTTTTGCCTTTTGATTTCATATAATCAGACAGTTTACTCACATTTATTCCTTGCAATAATTTCAGTTGATTTAGTAATTTCAGTTGGCCCAAGTTCTACCTGTTGGTGAGAGGAGAACTGATCACAGTGAGAGCTGATCATAGGCCATGAGCTCTATCATTCACCACAGTTTTCCTTGGCAACCTATTTACCATGATCAGTAAAACCCAGATTTTCTTGTGGGATGTCCAACTCTTCCTGGGCAAATTCCACCCAACTTGGAGCCTTGTGCTGCTGCAGGAAACCTTTGCTTTGTAGCAATCCCAAGGAGAGAGGCTCAAAGCAAGGGTGGTGTTGCTCTTCAAACTGTGAGCAACCTTTCCAAACCTCAAGGATTTATAGCAAAAGCAGCATTTTAGAGCTTAGGTGGCTTTTCCTTTTACCAGGGCCTTTTCACAGCACTCTGGCAAATTCTGTTCAGTTATTTCAACCACCATTAATGGATCCACCCTTGGAAACAAGTGCCATGAGTAATGGGCTGGGGTTTGTGCACATCAGCACTGAGAAGTAGCACATTGCTGAAAATGAGTCAAAAAGACACAAATGGCCTTGGTTGGGTTTGCTTTACAAGTGGAGGAATTACTTAATTGGTGGAATTACGTAAGTGGAGAAACCAGTTGTTTTTGTAATTATGGTAAGGTTTTTGTCTGCCAAGACACTTCCAATGCAGCAGGTTTAAACTGATCCAATTAGCAATGAAATTGGGGTAATTAACCTATCCCTTAATGAAATGTGTGCACGCACACTGCTCTCAGTCACTGGTTTGGGGTAGGGATTATTTCATTATTCTATTGCAGGAAGCAAATTTCTTTCCATATAATCTATATTTAAAGCATTTAGAATCAGAGAATCATTTAAATTGGAATATATCTCTAAGGTTATGGAGTCCAACTGTCCCCCCCAGCACTGCCACCACTAAACCATGTCCCCATGTCCCACATCTACATGGCTTTTCAATCCCTTCAGGGACAGTGACTCCCCCTCTGCCCTGGGCATTTGTGCCAGGGCTTGATGACCCTTATGGTGAAGGAATTTTCCCAGTATCCAACCTAATAATTCCCTGGTGCAGCTTGAGGCCATTTCCTCTCATCATCTTGCTTGTTACTTGTGAGAAGAGACTGATCCTACCTGGCTTCCCCCTCCTGTCAGGGATTTGTAGAGAAGCAGAAGGTGCCCCTGAGCCTCCTTTTCTCCAGGCTGAGCCCCCCCAGCTCCCTCAGACATTCCTTGTTCTCCAGCCCCTTCCCCAGCTCCATTCCCCTCTTGATGAGACTCAGGTCATGGGGTGGAACATCACCTTGAGGAGAACTTTGGTGATTCTTGGGCTCTGTGGTTTCTCATGGCTCTGCACCCCTTGGAGGGATGAGCCTCCAAGATTAACTGGCACATGGAATAAATCAGCTATTTTTGATAACACTTGACAGGGTTCCCCATAGTGTTCAGTGTTCAGGGAACAGTTCAGCAGGAGTCCCCCAGGATTGGTGTCACTGCAGAATTCCAAACTGCCACAAGAAATCCTACAAGACAAGGAGCTCTCTGGAGAAACTCCTGTGTGCAGCACTATGGAAAATTTTACTCAGCAGTTGCCTTCCCTTGTAGCTGATTAATACAAGATTTCAGTGTTCCCAGTCCATTAATCTTCACAAGCACATCTGCATACTAAAAAATGTTTTTAAAAACAACATAAAAAAAAAATTACAGGCGCTGATAATTTTGAAGATAAAAGGAACTGAAAGAGCAACGATAAACTGGAGTTCACTTGCATTATGTGAATCCCAGGCCAATGTGAGAGGGAGGCTTTGCCACTTCAAATATTGCAATTGCATAAGAGGAAAATGTTGAAAAACGGTTGTTCTCCAGGCACTGTGAAATATCCTGGCCTGCATTGTATCAAGTAATAGTATCTTGCAAGTCAAAAATATATTAGGGAGGTGTTAGAGACAGCACAGAAGTTGGAGGTAAAGTTGGGGGGTTGAGAAAGTTAATTATCCTTAAAAGAAACAAAGAGTGAAGGTGTGTAAGAACCAAATTCTAGGAGAGGAGGCTTTGGGATTTAAGGAGTGCACAGCTGAAACTGGGAGAGCTGCAGCAATTCTTTTCTTGCACATTTGTTGATACAAACAGGATAACAGTGATGTCCAAAATCCTGATATTTCCTGAAATGGAGCATTTTAAAGGTTCCCTTTGCCTTTTGAAACTGCAGCTTAACGAACAACAAACGCCATGGTTAGTTTTATAAGCCTGGATTTCTATTTATTTTATCAAGCACTTTTCTAGTAAAGAGATACCCTGAAAGCCTGCCAGGTAACTTTGTGATCCCCTTCCCATTTATCCCAGAAGGACTAAAAGACCTTATTGTGCAGGGCAGCATTTGCTTCAAGGGAGGCAACTCAGCACAATAAACCCTCCTGGACTCTGCTCCCCTCTTCCAGGGGGGAATTGTGTTGTGAGGAATTTGGGACTTACAATTCAGGCAGGATCTTACCACAAACCCACCTTCACTCAGTGGCTTGGGCTGGGACACCTTGTGCCACCTCCAGCAGCCACGGTGGGCTGGGGGTGGCTGTGCCATCTCCAATGCCAAGTTCCTATATTCCTATATCCCTTCCCAAGCCCTTCCAGCCACGACAGGAACAAGACACTGAGAGCAAACCAAGCAGGGAAGGGCTGAAAATCTGGGAAGTTTGGCTTAGCCCTTATTTAGGTCAGATTTTTACCAAAAGTAACTGGATTCTAAGTTCATTTGAAGAACTAATTTTCTACACCCGAGTGTTTTTATAGCGAGGGGATGTTGTAAAGAAGTTGTTTATAATGGAGTTTATCTTAGATGTGGAACTTTTTGCCAGCCTAATATCAGGAACAGTCTGGAAAAGCCTTGCAGTGATGGTAGCTTAAGGAAGGGGACCAGGGTAGGGGAGAAAACCTAATAAAAATAGCTGAGATCATTCAACAGTTATCAAGAAACAGATACTGCAGTTTTATAACAGAGAGCACTAAAAGTATATGCACTCTTAAAAGGCAATTAAAATGTATACTCCAAAACTATAAAACATTTTCTTTTCATCTGGAACATTGAGGGCAGATTACAACACATTAATAACGTTTTGTTTACAGTTCAGTTTCTGATGGCTTCCAAATGCAGTCTGTGTAGATTAACCAGAAGGAGTCCAGTTCTCTTTTAAGAGAGCTTGTAAAGGAAAGCAATGTGGTAAGATTGTTATGAAAAGCTGGTGTATTTAGGAAATAGCACTTAGCAGGGTCTCTCTGAATGGCTGCCAGGTCAGGAAGCTGAAGTGCAAGGCTTGGCCCTCGTTCAGGCCCCCCAGGCCCGGCTCCTTGACCACACAGTACGTCAGGAGCATGTCCCGGCGAGCCAGGAGCCCCACCACGCCTCCGCCGCTTGGCACACGCAGTTTCACATAACCCGGGCCTCCGAGGGGAGGGAGGCACACCGGGGCCGAGGGGCCGGGCTGCTTGTTAAAATAGAAACGGGTAAATAAGAAAAGCCTGGGAATGGAGCGGCGGCCCGGTCCCGCTGCCGCGAGGGCGGCCGCCCCGCAGGGAGCCGAGGGGACGTGGCACCGGCTCCTGGAGCTCCCTGGGGACCTGTGCCAGCTGTGCCTCTGGTGAGGGAGAGGAGCACGAGGACATGGGCCCGACAAGATGTGGATTAAACTGGGCGTGTGGTGGCAGGACTGAGGGGAAGGGCGTGCAGCTGAAGGAGAGGAGGTTTAGATGGGATACAGGGGAGGAATCCTTCCTTGTGAGGGCAGTGAGGCCCTGGCACAGGGTGCCCAGAGAAGCCGTGGCTGCCCCATCCCTGGGAGTGTCTAGGGCCAGGTTGGAGCAACCTGGGATAGTGGAAAGCGTCCCTGCCTTGGGACTGGATGAGCTTTAAGATCCCTTCCATCCCAAAGCATCCTGTGGTTCTCTGAAATATGCAGACACTGCTGTGTGAGGGGAAGCGTGGGCAGCTCAGTGGCACGGCCGGGCTGGGAGCCCTGGGGATGCTGGTCAGAACCTCCTCCAGCTCCCAGGCTGGTGTCAGTTGGGTCATTTCTCCAGCATTCCCTGTCTCCATCAGACATTTGGATGGCAGAAAGGGGAGCATTGGCCCATGGGTGAGGTGCCCACCAGGTTTGGTGCTTGTACAGGGTGAGGGGATCCACTGAGATGGATTTCCTTCAGGTGATCATCTTGCTGCTTTTTGTAATCATAGTGATGAGAGCACACAGCATTGGCAGAGTGTTAGTTTAGTTTGTGATATCGTGACTGCTGGGACTCCTGGTGACTTTTTCGTTGCTGTTTTCCATTAGGAAAAGGTCAAAATGGGACTCACTGCTGACCCAGCACACAGTGTCCTTCTTCAGGATCTCTCTTGCCCACATTTGCCAGCTCTGTGGAAACCCCCAGGTGTTAAGGACTGAGAAACTTTATTTTTCTGAAGTGCTGCAATGGTATATTTTATAATAAATGCCAAGGGAACACAATTGCTCTCCAATCACTCCTTCACAAGAGCTGTCCTTTGGCTGTGCTTTATTTCACTGTGTAACTAAAGCTGATCATTTGTACAGGCTGTTTTCAGGGCTCTCAAACTGCTCTTTTGCCCTTAGAAACGGATCCCCTGGTTAGAAAAATCTGCTTTTCACAGCCACGAAGTTCACTTCAAAAATATTTTTACAGAGAAATGGAAGGGGATAAAGTGGTTCCTTTTAACACTTGGGTCACTAATAATTCCTGCCTTTTCTTGGAAAGAGCCCTGGGTATTAGTGACATGTATGTTATTAGTAACTCGTATGTGTGATGGGAAAATGTACTAAATTGACATTACTCAGGGCTGAGTGATTATACACAAAATTCAGTGTGTGTGAGAGGGGAACTTCAGCTTGTTCTTGGTTTCAGACAGTGACTCATTAAGCCACCCTAAAGCCTCGGATATGCAGCAGAAGACTCTGAACGTTAACACTTCCATTCTCATCTCCATAAATGAGGATTTGAACACATAATTCCCTGAGATGAGTCTATACCTCTTGATTTTTATTTCTAAATCTATGCTCAACTGGCAGATGTTAGGGAATAGCTTTTAGCATTTTTTCATTTAGATTCTGATTAAAAGATACGGGTTTGGTTTTTTTTTTTCTTAAAACCAGCAAAACTAATTATTCATGAGCGCAAAAATCATCATCCCTGACTAAGAGATGTCTCAGATGAGGGTCAGCAGCAGATAATGTGAGGTCTGCAACAACTGTGTCCCAGAATGGTGTTTCTGGATTTCATTATCTGCAGGAATAAAGGAGAGGAGAAAGTTCAGGAGCTGTTGCTGCCTCTGCTCTCACCTGGCCGTGCTCAGATCCCAAAATCTGCGTCGGGGACAGAGGGAATGTGGGTTTGCTCAGAGCTCTGGAGTTCCTCTGCTTCCATCTCCTTGGCTTCAGGTATCAGGGCATCATTCCCAGGCACTGAAGAGCTGAGGAGTGGGAAGGAGCAGGGAAAAAATGTTATTTAAGCTGATCCAGGGTGACTGAATTCCTTCAGCTGCCTGTGAACTCAGAGACCTACTACTGGAATAACAGTTTTCCCATATTTATTATTCATATCCTGCCCAGTTACTGGTTATTTGTCACCACACCTTCATTACTGTCAGGATGAAAACGTATTCAGTTTCTCTGCTCTATTCCTGGTTTCTCCCTGATGTTGTGCAACACCTGAAATCGTGATCCTGTGGGCAGTTAGGGCAATGTGGAAGGATCCACACTTGTACCATTGTGCATTGTCTAAAATCCACGACTCGGAGAAAAACAGTGTATCTGATTTCATTAGCCAGGAGATCATAATCCAATTATTTTATTTTTAATTTCTCTTTCCTGAGCTGTTTTGCAGATGCTGCTTTTTGGCCCTTTGACAGCAGCCTTTCAGCCTTCCTTATGAAAATCCCAGATTGCAGCCTTCCGTGGGGGTATTTCTTGAGTTATACAGTTAACCTGAGAAGGCAGAAAAAAGGCCTTATTACATTGCTACAAGCTGCCAGCTCCTTGCTAATATTTTAAAGGTGTGGGTGCATGTGTTGCTCTTGTGTAGTATCAGTTCTCTGTGATTTTGTAAACAGAGCCCTGTGAACCCTGAGTCCCCGAACTGCGGGGTAAAGGCAAAACTAAAATTACTCATTTAAGGTCATCTGTTTTTACTGACACACCAAAGGTCCAGGAGAAGGCGTGAGCAAGCATCATATTTCTCAAATACAAAATTTTACAGTGGGAACGTGTTATAAAACATTCTGCCAGTGTTGTTTCCCTTGGGATTTAGAGTGAGAGACATGAAGGCTGACAACTCTCTTCCTGTTGTAGGTCAGAGCTTCAAGGAACTCTGTAATCTTCCCACCAGCTTTACTCTCTCCTGGAACTCACGGTTAAAATTAGATACTGGCTGAACTTTAGCAGTTCAATTTGAAAGCTTTTCAGAGGCAAAGTAAAACAACTGCAGAGGGGACTTTTCTCACAGTGCCATTTTGAGAACCACTTTGTACAAACGTCCTTTGCGACCCGCCGGGTCCCTTGCATAGATGTTGCCATAAATCATGATTAACAGCACAGGCAGCTGGGCATCGTGGCAACAACCTCTGTGTGTACTTTGTCTTGCCACGAGGTCTCTTGCTTTGGGATATTATATTATCTTTTGGGTCGGGTTTGGTGGTTGTGTTTCCCCTCCTGCCCCACGCTTCGGCCGTTTGTGCCCCAGCAGAATGTCAAAGATCAAACAAGCAGGGGGGAAAGAGGGGGTGCCAAGGCCTTACAGTACGTGCTGTGAGTTATGAACTGCCAAAGCAGGAATTAGGAGCTGCAGGGGCTCGGGAAAGCCTTGCCATCCAGTCCAGGAGGGTGAGGTGTTCTGCTTAGTCTCTGCTGCAGGATGCTGTGCCCGTCCCGCTTATAACCCAGCCTGCCTTGATTACCCCTTTTATTCAGGACTCAAAACAGCTTGTAAATTTTTTTATCATTCCTTCCCAGATTGTGTGGAGTGCAGTGTAGCCTTCGCTTGCCTTTTCCCACATCTGTTTTCCAAACTCATTACTTTCATGTTATTAAGTTCATTTAAAGCGCTGTGTTTATTTCCATCCCCAGAGTTTATTTTTTATCTTCTGAATTAATGCAACAACTCCATCAAACCATGATTTATTTTAGAAAAATCACCATCTATCAATTTTTCCTGCATATTAATTGTTGCTAGCACTGACTGTGTGCAGACTGATACAGCACTGAGGAGCTGCTGTTCTGTGTTCAGAGATGCTGTGCTGGGAATACTATTTGTAATTTCAATTACTTGTAATAATAATACAAATACTTACAGTAATTTAGGAGGACACTCTCCTGAGGAGAGCTTTTGTCCCCTACTTGCTTTCACAGTACCTCACACAACATTTGTCTAATCCCAATTGAACCCAAGAGCTTTTCCTTAATACAAATATTAACCTGAGCCCGTGGCCAGTCTAACAACTGTCTGAGGATGCTGAAATGTCTGTGATTATCACTTGCCAGGCTAATCATCGTGTCTATCTCACTCTTATCTTGTTTTTGGCAGCTCTGTGTGCTATTTTTGCCACCTGTAGTTTTTCTTCCCAGCAGGATGTTTGGGGTCTGGCAGCTTTTTTGGTCTGTATTAATAAAATATTAAAACATTTGCTTGGGCTGAGACTACCAGGTGCCTGAGCCATGGGAATAGTAAGTAGAGATCACAAATCCCACACAGGGACACGAGGTGGGGTTAGCAGAGCTCTCCTCTATTTAATCCAGTTTGGAATTCAAGATAAGGAATGCACACCCCCCCCATATTATCATTAATTCTCTTTTTTTTCATTGCAACTATAGACACTTCTTAGAGATGAGAAAATTATGGATATGTGGTTACTCACCCTTAAAAATACAAATGGTGTTGGCTGCAAAATCTATGGAAGAGGGTTTTTTTCCTGGACTAAATAAGGGAGGGAATGTGCTCTCACCTGGCACAGTGGCTGTGCTGCCAGCCTTGGGCTTTAGGAGAACCAGCCATGGCTCTGTGGGCTGAATTCCTTTGGAATTTGGGAATAGTTCGTTACCCCAAAGGTGATTTGGGGTTCTTTGGGTCAAAGTGTAAATCACTGGAGATTTACAGCTCTTTGTGCATAAAATGTCCATCCCCAAAGGCCTCCTGAAGGGATTCACAGTAAACTTCTGACTGTTCTCCCTCATCACTTCCCACAGAGACTAATGCAAAGTGGTATCAAAACTTGCAGTTTTCTCCTTGTCGTCCTCAGGTGCATTATTATTTTTTTTAATTCAAGATGAAGGCACTACACATTTTGGCTTAGAAACATTTGCTATCCATTAGTATCCAGTAATTTATATTCAAAGTGCAGGAGAAGCCTTTGGCAACTGTAAGCAATTGCTGCTTATTAATGCCAAAGCTGTAAAAATCCAAATAGGAAGTCACTGCATAGGTTCTGAGTGTTAGTGTTGTTTACATTCCTAATTTGATTCACATATTAGCCACAATTAATGTGCTTGCTGGATTTCAAGCATATGTTTCTTCTATCACAGAATGCTTTTTTTTTTTTTCTTGTGCTTTACTCCAGATTGTTCCTCGTTGGAAAAGCTTTTAACAAATTCAGGCAGTGGGAAAGAATTGTGATTTGCATTATCTTAGGGAATATATTTGTTGGAATAGGATGGGGATGTTCTGCTGGGCACTGGTGTGTTAGTGCTTCCTGGGGTTCTATAAATGTCCAGCTCTGGTTGGAAGGGAATTTTTTTGAAATTTGCCTTTTTTTCTCTCTCAGGCACTCCCAGATGCACGTGGGGTTCTTGATTACAACTGGAATAATAATAATGATAGTTCCCTGTGAATAGTTCCCTGAAGTCTCATCCATTGCTTCAGTCCTGGTCCTTCCCTATTCCTGATAATTCCTTCTTTCTCACCCCACCCCCTGCTCTGAACTCCCTCATCCCCCCATTTTCTTTTGTAGCCCTGTGGGCTATGGAGGGATTAATTGTACCAATAAACACAACTTTATTTTATGGTTTTATAGCATGATTAGCTATCAAATACTCTGTGCTAAAATAACATTTGCTAGGCTGTTTCAAGACAAAGTTTTGTTAGGCACAGCAGGCTTTTAATCCCTGGAGGAGTTCAACTAACTAAATATAATATTAGTTAACATACTTTACTGATGTTAAGAAAATACTTCTGTGCTACTAAGAGATCCTTAGTCGTGGTATTCTGTTCACAGTAATGGCTCTTTTCCTTTGTATGGGGTTTGTGAACTGATAGAACAATTTGGTTGATTACTCTGTTCCTTTGTTTGATGGTGATGGATATCTTTTATTGGAAATCCCTGTTAGTGTTACAGGCAGTGCTTGATTGTGTCATCGTGCCATTAATTGAGATATTGTAGGAAATGGTTGTTTCCATGAGCTTTGGAGAGCTCACTTTTGGGAACAGCACTTCATCCCTCTTGTGCCATTTTTCCACTGATCTAATTCCTCCTCCTTGGTGGGGCAGGGGAGACAATTGCCTCGTTCCATGACAAATCATGGAATTTCAGGATGGTTTGGGTTGGAAAGGACCTTAAAACTCATCCCATCCCACCCCTGCCCTGGACAGGGACACCTCCCACTGTCCCAGGCTGCTCCAACCTGGCCTTGGGCACTTCCAGGGAGGGGGCAGCCACAGCTCTCTGGGCACCCTGTGCCAGGGCCTCCCCTCCCTCCCAGGGAAGGATTTCTTCTTAATATCCCATCTAAATACTATTAACACAGCTTGGCAATCAGAATTTCTTATCCAGTATCCAGAATATATTTTCCCAAGAAAATCAGAGTTAAACTACAGAATAATCTTCCAAGTGGTGACAACCTCATCATGTAAGACACGTATAAAATGAGACAAATGTCTTTGTAGAGAACAATTGTGTGGGGGGGAGGGAGAGGTGAGATGGTCCAACAGGACCAAGGATACAATTTCTGTATCCAGACAGATTTTATATTCAAAACCACATGGGGAAGGTTGAACCAAAAGCCAAGTAAAGCATCAAGAAATACTCGAGCGGGTGGGTGTCCCTGGGGTGGATTGTCTGTGATCTCCAGGGCTGGTCAGTGCTGACTGTGGCTCTAAGATTCTTGCATGTTAAGGACTCTGAGAATAAAACTATCCCAAATCTTCCAAGTGACCAGATTGTTATAAAATCCATGAGTCAGTGGCGCCTTTCCTTCTGTGCTCATAGTGTTGAACCGCCCTTCGTGCCATGTTAGAAACTCATATGTTTTGATCTGGTGTAATCCAAACGTATTTAGTCTGTATTTTATTCCCCTTTGTAAACACGTTTTTTCCATAGCTGCAAATGTCTCCACAATTATTTGTTTCAATTTGTAAATTGGACAAAAGGCTTTAATAAACAATGTCCTCAGGCAGCCTCTCCTCTCCTTCTCAGGAAGGAACACAATTTCTAAAACCAGCCGTTTCTAACTCTAAACTCGTTAGAAATTCAAAGGGGAGACTTCCACCATGTTGTTCAGCTTGGCCATTTACAAGTTCAAAGCACTTTTTGCCATGGATAAACTGGGGAGCTGAATTTGGAAATAGAGTTTGCAATTACAAGTTGGTATTTCAGAGCCTTGGTCTCATCCAAAACGTGGCCCCGTGTGTGACAGTAAGAACTGGCTGGAGGGGACTGTAAGGCTTGATTCATTATTCAGGTACACTCTGTAGCTGACCAAAATGCTTGATTTTATACTTTGGATCTCTGCTTATAATTGCTAAGCTGTAATTAGACAAGTCTAAGCTCCATCAAGCAGCTCCTGGCTATGGATACTGTAAACACAGGAGCTTGGATGTCATGGAGTGGGATGGGAAGGAGATGTATGGCTGCAAACTTTGCTGAAAATTCAACCTTTTTGTAGGATTCTGAGTCCACAGCTGTTTCACTGCATTTTGGTATCTGAGACAGTCTTTAGCTTTCCCAGATCCTAAGGAATTTGAGCAGAATTCCTGATTCATGCTGTTTAAATCACTCGTATAAAGTGTACAATAGACTTACACGTGTGTGTTGGTAACACGTAGACAGGAATTAAAGCTGCCAAACATTGGAGTGGTTACAAAAGAAAGGAAATGTGCTGGTTCAGCTCATCTCTGGAGGACAAAAGATGTTGTGAGGCTTTCCAGGGAGAAAATTACAACAACCAAAGCCCAACCAGCACTTAAATCTGGCTACTGCCATAAAAGACACCAAAAATTTTTCTACAAAAAGGAAAGTGAAGGAGAATCCCCATCCTTTGTTGGGTGCAGGGGGAAACACAGTGACTGAGATGAGGAAAAGGCTGAGGTGCTCAATGCCTTCTTTGCCTCAGTCTTTAATAGTAAACCCAATTGTCCTCAGGGTACTCAGCCCCCTGAGCTGGAAGAGAGGGATGAAGAACAAAGCCCCCTCTTTAGAGGTTAAGGTTTTAATTTTTCTTCCATCACAAGACATTTAGCTACTGGATTTTGACTGTAGAGCAGAACTGGAGAGAGACAGAACAGTGTGTAAGTTTGAACTTGTCTCTCTCTTGGTCATTGTTGGCTGGAACTTCTCCTTAAGCACATTTTTAGGTGTTTCCTGACTGGCACCACAATGTGTCACCACTGTCACCACAGGTGTAGAAGAACAGATATAATGGGAAAAGTTCTGCACTACTGATAAATTCGGGGTGTCAAACATCCTCCTGCTCAACAGCAGTAGCTTATTGTGTCCTTTCCAAATCACTGCTTGAGACTTCAAAACTGATTTTCAGTAGAAGGTGCTGGGGGTTTACTGACAGATCACCAGCTGGTTTTCCTAACCCTTTATTGGATAGAAATTTTTGGTACTCCTTGGTACCTGTTGCAAACACACTGAGCTTCAGCCTATTTATCTGCCCATCTAATCCTTGGTTTTCCTGTGAACGGGAGAAGTGGGATTGTTTGTTCTCTTACACTGCCTTTTTTTTTACTATTATTAGCCTTTCCTTGGGGAAGGAACTGATTTATAGTAATATGTAGATTCCACATCTGTGGTTCTGTGCTAGGTGATACTGTCTTTCTCACAAGTCTCGTGCTCATTTTGTGCAAAATGTGGCGTGTGAGGGATTTTTTGTTTTGGTTTTGGCCAGATTCTTCTCCCATTGACTTCATTGTTAGTGCTAATAAAACCATGGGAAATGTTTTGATGGGTAGGAGATTGCAGGGACTTGAGGTTTAAGCTTTGATACCGTGTTGGCTGCTGCACATAATCTTTGGTAAACCAAAGATAAAAAGCAAAGCTTGTTTTAGAAAGCCATGGGCTTTTCAGAATGAAGCTTGGCAAATTTTGATACTCACTTTGTCAAGTATTTGTCCACATATCAGTTGTTTTGTGCCTCTGTTTACACTCATTTTGCCTCTGGGCTTGTTTTACTGAGTCGAATAAAGTGTTTATTATGTGGGTTGCAAAATATGTTCCTAATGGTGTCCTAACCCGTGGTGCCACAGTGACTGGGGGCTGTTGGGATCTCCTGTTGTGCAACAGGGAGTGGGGCAGGTAACCACAACCCGTGTTGGCTTTCCTTTAGGGAGCTGGAGGGTTGGGGCAGGGCAGGACTTTCTGGGCTCCCTCAGCTTTAACTGTTTGCTTGGCTTGGCTGGTGGCTGCTGGCACCAAGAACTCAAAGAGATCTTGAGTCTCTTCCATACCCAGAGCCCCTCTTCAAAAATTAGTGCAAATTGCAGCAGCTCCACGGGCTGAAATCTGAACCACGGCGCTGCCGAGGTGGTTTGTCGTGCTCGTTCTTTTGGCAGATTTTGGGGGGGAGCTGGTGGATAAAGGTCCTCAGCAAAGCAGCAAAGTTCTGCTTAGCCTTTGGCCTCTCGTTGGCTTGAGGCTGCTCTGCTTTGTAGCCTGTCTACAGCAGTTCTGTGCAGGCTTAGTAAAATTTCGGCTGAATTAAAGATGTATTTTGGGATCTGTTTCCATCTCGTGGAAGATGTGGTACTTCTGTGGTTTCAGGAATATCTCCCACATGTCAACTCTCAGATTGCTCTGGGTGCTCAGGAACTTTTTCACTTATAGAGAGCTCTAACTAAGGCTTTTTTAACAACTCTTACCTAGTGAAGGCTAAAGAATTTATTCTAAAATAGGAGATCCTTCCAGAGCCAGAGTGCCTCCAGGAGATTCTCCTAGAAATAAATAACGCTGGAAAAGTTTGCTTTCCTTAATGCAATAATATGTAGGAAGGTAGGTCTTGTATTAAATTAGTTTATATGTGATAAGATGTGATTATAATAAAGAAGAAGATTTATGATTACTATAAAAAGAAATGTGATTGTATTATAGTTTAAATAAGTTATTTGCATTTCAGATTTATTTTGGAGTAGTGTCTTTAGGCACCAGCTGTACACTGGGTTCATATGTGCCAGGAGCTGTACAAAGAAAACAAGATTATTGCTGCTTCAGGAGCCTTGAGGGAAGTTGTGGCTTCCCAGGTTGTATCACTTCACTCTGCAGAATAAATGTACAACCTTGTCCTTTCACTATTAGCAAGTAAAAATTCCTTTGAGAAGCTGTGTCATGATCAAAACCTGGAGGGCTCTTCAGTGGGACTCCTAAGAGGAAATTCTTTTTCCCCCACCTTTAATTTTTTTACATTTTACAGTCATGTTAAGCTCAGCCTTTCATCCCACAGCAGGTTCAGCCGAGATCCAAGGCTGTGTAAATAATGGAGATGGAGTTGACTTGGATGAGGTGCAAATTGGGCTCACAAGTGTGCTGGGGTGGAGTGATTTACATTCTCTAGTTACAGCAGTTAATTGTGGGTGCCCTGATAAGCCCCGTTTACTGCCGGATCACTTTGTCACAGGTCTGCTGAGCATCAGCCCCGCGGGATTGAAGGGCCATTCCCTGTTCTGGTTACTATTCCACGGGAAGGGTTTAATGCAGGGCAAAATCAAGATGCCACCTACTGTCTGTCTCAGGATCGTAGACCCGAAATTCCCGTTTCGGATTCTTCTCCACAGACACCCTCAGGGAGCACAAGGGTTAAAGGATTAAGTCGTCTGAAAACACGTGTTTGAAAAAAGAATTTTCAACTCTTGACACCTTTTTTGAGCCTGGGAAAGGGCCGAATCTGGCAATAGCTGCTCCTGGAGCGATGCTGCTCATCACAGAAACTTTGGACGCTGTAAGGAAGTGGCCGTGACCCTGCTCAGCCCTTTTTAGAGCTGCGAAATGAAACAGAAGCTGCCTAGAGCAGACAGAGCCCATCCCTGGGAAGGAGCCATTCCTGTCAGGGATGGTGCTGGGAAGCTCCCTGGACAAGGCAGCCCGTTCCCCAGCCTGTGGTACCTTTTTGGTGCCGTTCCCACGAGCAGGACGGGAGCGGTCGGTGTCCGCTCCCGACCCTTGACTGCGCTGCTCGCTGCAGCCTGCCAAGTTTCCACTCCTTTTGTAGGCACACCGAGATGGGAGGGCAGGGGCAGCAGCCACAGGCAGCTCTGGCACCCTTCCTTCCCTGCGAGTTTCACTCACTCGTGGAGAGAAGGATGTTCTGCACAGGGGGGTGTGCGCGTGGTGTGGGCACAGCCTGCCAGTCCTTCTTCCCCTTGCCCGCGGTGCTTTTCTTGCCTTAATGTTTTTCTCTTCCATTTTCCTCAGCTCGTGGTGCCTCTGTGCTGTCTGCAGGGTGCAAATCAGCACCAAGAAAGCTGTACCTTGAATTAAGTTGTCATTAAAACCATTACAGTGGGTGGGGGATGCTCCTAAACCATTCCTTGTGCGAAAACAAATCCTAACCAAAGCTTTTAAAGCCCCTCTCATACATGAGAACAGTTGATTGTGCAGCGTGGCTGGTGCCCAGCAGGCTCAGATTGCTGTTTTTTTCCTAAATGGGAAGAAAAGCAGCATCATGGCATGTGTTTCCCAACATTCTGGGTGTTCATACACACCTCCTTACATCCCCCCTCGAGCATCCATTGATACAACAAGGATACAACATGTAGAGTTGTGAAACAGCCTAGGAAAAACCTTTGTGATGAGGTAACATCCTGTGAGCATGTTAAATCTGAGCTAATTTCTGTTTTGAAGCATCACTGCCTAAATTGCATCTGTTCAGCAGATAAACCAAAAGGAGTCGAAGGTAAAATTAAAATATAGGGTTGCCCTTTGCAACTCTGGAAAGCAAGTGATTGTTTCTTAGACATAAAATAATGAATATTTTCAACCCCTTCATTAGTAAAAAACAGAAATACTCAGTGCTCATCACAGCCCTGGGGTTCCCAGTCTGGCCATCCTGCCCTCACTGATGCTGGAAACAAGGGAAAAGTGCCCTGTGAGCAGAGTGTCCTCACAGAATTAACTTTACTCTCCAAGTTTATCCCTGAGACAATTCCACAGAGGAATTTCAGGCTCACTGGCAGGAGGAGGGGTGAGGAATGAGCTCAGTCACTCAAAGGAAAATTCAGCAAACTTTAAAATAATGCATCTTGAGTGCCAATATATTGTATAGGTTGCAATATGCTGCTTAATGAATGTTGAATTAGTAAGTCAATATTTCCATTCCCCAACCTTTTAGGGTAATTTCACATGAATATAAAAAAAACCTAAAAACATCCAACACATGTTTGTGCAGGGTTCAGTTTTCAAGGGCAGCTTGATCTGGCCAGAAAGTTTCCAGTCCGAGGAGTGGCAGCTAAAAGATGCCACTGTTGCCTCCAAGGCTCTGGAAAAGTGCAGGAATTCTGCACGTGTTTTGTGGCTTCTCCGTGTGTTCCTCCAAATGGGAACATCAAACCCTACTGACATTGTGGTGAATCTTAGATGGATTTTTGTGTTCTTGTATGGAGTCCTACTGTGTTGGGATTGCTGGAATTCTGGGGAAGGGAGGGATGAGACTCTCAGGAGATACAGAAACCCCAAAAAAGCGTTGCTGGGCTTTATGGGCACCTGGTTGTATTTCCTGTTGGTCTCAGAGGGGTCACCTGTGCAGGGAAAGGTGCCTGAGCATGAATTCACTGATGCCTTAAGTTTTATTCTTCACACATCTAATCCCCTTGACCCGATTGAATTCCTGGTGGTGATGCAAATCCCCCGGCACTGAGCTCATGTTAGACCCAGGTTTCATTTATTTGATGAGTAGCAAAGGCTGCTGTGGTTTTACAGTGCAGAAGTAACTGGTCATTTCCCTAAAAAATGATGGATTTGAAATCCATTCAAATGAGATACTTCTGTCTTGTGACAAGAGCTTAATAGCTTCTTGCATTTGTGTTTGGAAACATATTCTTTGAACTTTTGTGTAACATTCAGCCAGTATAAGGCAAACATTCTTCTTCAGTTGGTAATAGGCTGTCTGCTCTCTGTAATTCAGTTATTTAGCTTTAAAATTAACTGTATATATTTGTAAGTTTTTAATTAAGAAGTGTTTCTACTCAGAGCTTTTCAGAGCTTACTTAGAGGAGCATCAAACACGGCATAGTTTTGCTCTCTCCTTTCTGCCTATTAGCTTCTCCCCCTCTGCTTATAAATTTCTGATGACAGACATAAACATTTACCTCCGTAGGCATTACTTAACTCTGAGATCACTTTGTTCTATAAATACAAATAAATAAAAGGCCCTTTAATGGGTGCAGGGGAAGCCAGCAGTGAAGTGGTTAAAGGTTTGTGCCGCAGCCTGGCCAGCAGGAGCTGGCGGTGTGGAGCAAGGGGGACGCCAGGCTGTCTCTAAACTTTTTGGCCCTCCCTGAGTGCAGAGATGAAGGAAGAGCCCTCTATAAATCACTGGAGATTAGAGACCCTGTTCTTGCCGACTCTGCAGGGTTGCACTGCTTAATGTCAAAGCCTCACGTATTACTTTAACAGCACTCCTTTTCTTTATTAAATCCACTTTGAAATAAAAAAATGATGATCTTTCCAGTGAGGGGGAGAAGGCCTAAAAGGATTTAGAAAGTATCTGTTATGTTACATTACGGAGACTAATAACTGCACGGGGAGTAGGTAACATTTTTGCACCATTTCAGAAAGTAAAATGAATAGACTTTACAGAGTTTTCCTCCTTCGAAATATTTATTGCTGTTGATTTTGAGTAACTTTTGTGGGCTTCTCAGTAAAGGTGGACGGAGCGTGAAGGCTGGTGGGGATTTCTCTCCAGGTTTGCAAAATTAAATTTGCATCTTCATTTTTGCACGTTCTGCAGCATCTGGTTTTAGATTACTTTTTTTTAACCTTTGGATTTATTCTGGCGGAATTTTATTCTGTCTTTATCTCCATCTGACTACGATGAAGACATATTTTGAACAGCTGTATCTGTGTCAAATGTCAGTGTTTGCTTGTAGCCTCGTTGTCTTGAGGACATACAGAGACTTGTAGGCACTGCATATTTGTCTACTATTATGTCCTGATTTTATTCTGATTTGTGAAAGTCATGTTAAGCAGGACGTGATATTTTTTTTTTTAACATGCAAAGTGTAATGGGACTGTTTATATGTCAAACAGTGTTGTTTTTCCACATGTATTTAGTTACCTCCTTTAATACATTGCATCCCAGCTAACAAATACCCCAAGCCAAAGGAATTGCACATATGTATTTTTCCCTGCACATAAGTGTTTCAGATCCTCCAGGTCATTTAGTATCCATTAGGACACTAAAGCTTCTTACTGTTTTCTCATTAATAGTCAAGTCTGTTACCACGACAAAAACAATTTCTGAGAGACGGGATTCTTTGAGAAACATCCCTGATGAAAGTCCTGGAAATCCTAACAACAAATGTTGTCAAGTTAGATTTCAGCAAAGCATTTCTGTTTCACTGTGCAGTATTATGCCCCAGGAATGTACTTTTTCTTTTAGTCTCATGACTTTAAACACAACATTGGCATGAAACCCATTAAGAATAACAGATTTATAAGCTCTTGTTGATGGATTCTGTTCAAATGCAGTAGGATGGAAGGTGAAAATATTTTTAGTCTTTAAACGTATTAAAAATAAACTGTGATTATTTTAATTCTCTACATTTGAAGTCATTTGCTTCTTTGCAACCGTACCCAGAGTGTTTTTCTACCCGTTCACAGTTCATTTACGGTCCAGTTTTGAAGTTTGGAAATAGTTCACACCTATAAAACGCGGTTTTGCATTTGCCAGGGAAAATGAATATTGTTTTGCAATGTATCTTATCCAAAAGTTGACAAGTAACAGCTTTTTTGCTGGTTTACCCTGACAAACAGCTTGAAGGTATCACCTTTGTAGGCGGCTGCCGCAATGAATCGCAGATATTCATTTCTAGCTGTTTGTACTCTGTGTGTTCTTTCATGTGTTCAGGAATATTGCCCAGTTCCAAAGTATGAGCTCTTAAAATAACTAAAAATGGGGGTGGGGTCAAGATATTGTATAAACACGGCGGGTTTGCTGGGACTGGCTGGATACGTGTTTAAGGATCCAGCCCTGCAGATTAACACTTCCCAAGTGCACTTTGGAGGCGAGCAAGGAGTGGAGCAGGAGGTTATCAGAGCCCCGAGCAGCGATGCCGGCGCTCGGAGCAGCCGTCGGTGTTTTATTAGGAGAGAACAACTCTATAAAAGGAACAGGAGATTCAATCATAATATACTGGGGTGACATGAAGGCAGCTGACAGCATGGCTTCAAAACCCATTTAAGATCCAAGAAAAGTTGCCACAAGTAATGTGCTGCAGCTGGGGAGATCGTTTGGGGAAAAAAGCAGGAGCTGCCCCAGCGCCGTGGATTGGCGGTGCCGGAGCGGAGCCGCGGCCTCGCCGAAAGGCTTGGGTTGGGCACCAGTTACCACCCACAGGCAGCACTGGGAAACATCACCCCGTGTTCAGGGGGGTGGTTTTGCTTCTCACAGTGGTTTGGGGAGAAGTGGGAAGCGATGACCAGTTTGGTGGTTTGGGTTGGAAAGAGAGGGAATAAAGCATTGGCTACGGAGTGGCGGAGCGTGTCCTTGTGGAGGGGGTTTGCTGGAGGAAGGAAATGCCTCCAAGAAGGAGGTTCCAAATACTCTGAGAAAGGCCATTTTGAAAAGGGAAAGCACTCGGATTCTGGAATTTTTATTTCAAAGAAGGAAAAGTCGTGTTTTCTTCCCCTTAATTCTCCCTGCTCTCTGGCAGCTCAGGAAGTCACTGTTCTTTAGGTCATCTTTGCTCGGTGGAACATTCCCCAGGGAAGTGGTGGAGTCACCATCCCTGGAAGTTTCTTAAAAAAAATGAGTAGATTTGCTACTTCACTATATAGTTTAATGGGTGTGGGGGTGGTTGGTCAAAGGTTGGACTTGATGATCTTGGAGGTCTTTTCCCACCTTAATGATTCCGTGATAAGCTGTTCATCAATGTTGCTGTCTTTCTCCTCTCTTCTTTTGATACCCATGAGCCGAGTCCTGAAAGCTGCAAAACACTTCTAAATCTGAGGCAAAGGCTGGAATATTTAAAAATTATAAACTTGGGTGTGTCAAAACTGCTTTGAGACTGCTTAAACTCACATAATTGGGGAACTGGAATCATTTGGAAATAGGATCCTGTAATGTGTCCTGCTTAAAAATGTCTTTTTAAAAGCTTTGCTTCTTCATTAGTTCAGCTAGACTGTTAAATTTGCATTTTTAAAGAAAGCTGGGAGGAACTTTTTGCCTTCTCTCACGTGGCAGTCTGTATACAGAGCTTTATTGGGAAGTGATTAACAGCAGCCTGGATGGACTTTCCAAGGGATGGACTTTCCAAGGGCAGCAGAATCAGCAAAGTGTGGTGTTTCTATCTAGAGAAAGTTTGGCCAAATTTCTACTCTGTTATGATCAAAATCGAAATTAACTTACATTTTGGCTGGAATTAGCATGTCATTTATGGAAGGAAAGGTCATCTTCTCCCTGCTAAAAGGTAATGCTTAATTTAGGAATAAACAGCTTTTTTTTTAGTTCTTCTTACAGAGGTTGCTAGCATACAGAAACACCCTGCATGAAAAGAGGCTCAAAGAGAAGCATGATTAAAACAAATAGCACTGGGTTTTCTGAGTAATTACAAGGAATTTCTACATGTTCTCTTCTGAAAGTACAACAGAAATACCATATAAAGGAAATTTCAGAATTACCACATAAGGTTTGTGTTGCTTCCCAACAGGGGGAAGAAGTACCCAGTACTGAAAAAAAATCCCTCAAACAAGCAAATCTTTCATTTGTAATTTATCTGTATTAGAAGCAGAATCAAAATAGTTACAGTAAGTGTTTGGGATTCCTTTTTTTATTAAAAAATTCCATGCCGATTGTGTTTTTTGAAAAAAACAGGAGCATAGGTAGAATTAGGAAATCCAGGCTACCCCTGTCAGCCTCAGCACTGCATGGAATTGACTTTAAATTGGGCACCTGGTGACACTGCTCTGGAGTGGGGAGAGGCTCCATCCTTCCCACTGGAGCTTCCCACCATCCCTGGTGTCTTCTGGACACTGGAGGTTTTCCATGGTTTGAACATAGAGTACAATTGCAAGGACAACTGGATGAAAAAACCTGGTTTTCTGTCACTTGCTCCTCCTGCCTTGATTCCTTGGTTTTCCCTCCTTGTGGAATTCCTTGGTTTTCCCTCCTTGAGGAATTCCTTGGTTTCTCTTTGGTGCTGCATCCCGTGCCAGAGGTGGATGGAATGGAAATGACTGATTTAAGAAGCCACTTTTGGGGAGTGTGAAAGGTTGGGGGTTATTTGCCCTTGTTTTCCACCCCGTATTTATGAGTGGGAAGGCAACATAAAATTCCATGTGCTGCTTTGGCTCCCAGGGAATGCAGCACTGTGAGGAGGTCGGGGTTATTAGCAAAGCAAGTATCTGTCATCCAGAAAACAAGGCAGCTTAAAGATTATGGACTAATTTCACACTTCCTATGGCATAGCATTACTGGGGCAGAAAATGATGGGGAATAAGCTCAACACTCATTTGCCTATAAACCTACAGGGGGGTAATGTCCTAAAAAGCCACTGAAATTGGATATCTGGAAAATGAACTCGTTTTTTAAGTGGGTCACAACATCTGTGATCATCTCGTTGGGATTAGGAGCGTGATCCTGCTGTGGGATCACCAACTGCTTCCCGTGGCCTTCGCCCTCCGTGCCGGGCTTGGCAGGGAGTCTGTGCCAATGCCCTGTGCCTGGATGGGTGCTGCTGTGTCCAGCACATCCCCAGAATTCCTTCGTGGGTGGGAGGAAGAAATACATCAGGATGGTCTGGAAGTGCTGGATGCATCGTCTCTGGTTTAAAAACGTCGGCTTGGATTTTAAATTAGGGATAAATTTTGACAAGTTGTCCATTAAAATAATACCACCATCTTCTAGGCTTTTGTTTTCCTGCTTTCTAGGAGATAATTTAGGTGTTTCTAATGCTTGAAAATTATCTGGAGAATTGCAGGGAAATTATTTTAGGAGCTACGTGGAGGTTTGAGTCCTGGACCTTCCTGCTCTTCCCCTCACCAGAAGTCCTGCTGGAGGGGATCTGGTGTGTTTGGGTAGGGGATACACTATTTTCTCTGTGAGCAATATAAATAGCAGGCCTGGTGGCAAAGTTCAAAACGAATTCATGATCAAAATCCCCCCCAGATAACCATGTTCACATTTCTTGGGAAATCTTAACGTTGTCGATCCAATTCATGGTGATGACTTTTATGTCAGGCTTTTGCATCATTCTACCTTACCACTGTTTTGCTTTTTCAAACAGGAGACCTTTGGAGACTGTACCTGCCTTTGCTCTGTAGGTAGATACAGGCTCTGTCTTTATTCTTGGTTGTCAGGAAAGGACGTGCTGTTTTTAGGTCATTTTGATCCTTCTTTCACCCCACATCAGAGCTGTATCTCATTCCTCCTCTTGAAATCCCTTCATGAATGTCTTTGGGGCAAAGGATTGTAACCTCTTAGTGCTTCTTCCTACACAGCTTTCTGAAAGTGGTGCCTCGCTCTGGACCTCGAGGCACTTCAGGCTGTACATGTGGTGACTTAATCCGTGGAAGATGTGGGAATCCTCAAAACTATGTGCTGGGATTTGGGGTGGAATCTCAATTTCCTTCCTCTCAGATAGAGCACCATGAGAAAAGGCCGTGGATGCAGGAGCCATCTGTTAGAAACGAGCTGGGATAGTCGGGATAGTCGGGATAGTCGGGATCTGGCCGGGCAACCTCACAGCTCAGCAGAGACTGGATCCTGCTCCCTGCTCCCTTCCCTCTGCCAGGAGATGAGTGGGATAGGGGAGAGATTGGCCTTGACTCCAGGAGCCTGTGGAGTCGGTGCTTTTTCACACCCTAATGGCAAGAGCAGCTTTATGACAAAGAATCCTCTTTGCTGAGGCAACCTGTGGAAGAGGCTGTGCTCCCAGAGTGGTGATCTTGAAAGGATTTAGAACCACAATTGACTGAAACTTGAAAAATATGAAACACTCAGAGGAAAAGCTGCCTTCTGTTAGGCTAGTTCTGGAGAAAGACAAAAAAAAAGGGAATAAAAGCCAAAAGTGGTGATGACACATTCCTCTTCTGCTTAAGGCTCTGAGTGGAGGCTGTTTGCCCTCAACAGAGCCCTCAGTCCCTCTTTGGGGCAAATCATTACAATTTGGAGGAATCACTGCTGGTTTTACCAGGTTGTTTTTCTCGGTGGCAGCAGTGGGGTCACAGGCTCCCAAAAGTTATTTCCTGCCACACAGTCACCAGCCAAACAACACTGTTCCTGGGCAGTGCCAACCCCAGACAACGCTGTGCCCCCATGCTGTTGTGTATCTAACACCAGTCTTCACTTTATTTTTCTTCTCGTGGTATTTAGTTTCTGTTCAGGCTCTCACAAATAAAATAGGAAGTGGTAAAACACAAAGAAGCAGAGGGCAAAGCAGTGCAGAGAAAAGATTGATGCTGCTCTGGGGACAAAGGTGACACACACAAGGGTCTGTGAAACCTGAAGAGTTCGGTTTTCATATATTTCAGCTTTGAATATAATTAGCTTATAAGCACTTGGTTGTTTTCGTGCCTAAAGCACAGGGCAGGAAGCAGCAGAGAACTGAGATATATCATGAGATTTATGAAGGAACGGCCCAAAGAGCTTTGAGATGCCATTTATAAATGTCAGCTGTATCTAAATCCACAGTGGACTTGCATGGGAACCCAGGAGCAGAGAGGTCTTGTCCTGAAGCATGACAAAGCAATTATTGATCTCCCTGACAGGCAAAGCAGCACTAAAAAAGCACGAGGGGCAGCAGAGAGAGGGATGGAACGTGACACAGAGACAGGAGGAGAGGCCAAGGACAGGTTACCAGAGGAGTGGGCCTGAATCCAAATAGCCCAGATGCAAAATCCCTCAGTTTTGGTAAACTTGGATTAGCATGTAAGAACAAACAGAAGAACACAGCTGGCCTTCCAGCTCTATCATTGATTAAACAATATCTGCGGGTCTTTGAAGTCTGGAGAAGTTTGGGGAGCTCAGTCTCGCAGTTTATCTGCCAGGCTTGAAGTATTCCATCCTGGTTTTCTGTTTTAGCACCTCTGCAAAGGGGCTTTCTAATGAGCTAAATATATAAAAAGGTGTAGGGAGAAACTTGGGATTCAGGCATGGAAAAGATCTATTTAGAGCCACCTCGTAGTAACTGTACTCGAGGCAGTTTTAGATGCTGTGTATGAGTTGCTGTCCTGCACAATTCCCACCTCCCTGTGCAGCACACAACTTTCCTCTTGGCATTGCTTCCATCTTCCTGCTCAGGATGTTGAGAGAGAAAATTTCTTCTGACTAGAAAATTACCTTTTCAAGCCTGATTTGTTTATAAACACTGGGATTTGTCAATAGTGGGAGGAGGGAGATGGACATAAAGCTGGATTTTTAGGCTGTTACTGGTGTGTGTCTCATTAAAAGTTCACAGATGTGGGGGAAGAAGTGAGAACTAGAGGGCAGGAGGGGGGTGCAGAAGGCAGGAGTTTTATTTGTGATTCTTCCACTATTTCTCGTGGTATGTAGTTGAATTCACTCTTCCCTCTTGCAAACTGAGAATAAGACTATTTCCATTAGGTGTTGTAAAATGACCATGTGGGAGGCAATAAATGTGAACTCTTATTATATCTGGAAAAAAAATATGGGTGTATATGAATGCCCAAGGGCCAGGATCCATCCCAGATGGGATTCAGCATCTGAGAAAAAGAGCTTGGATTGATTTTATCTTCTCCACTCACTTTTTAAAGAACTTAAAAGAACTGTGTCCATAATTTAGTCACTAGTTCTGTGCCTGGAGCAAACCAGGGAGAGTCAGGACCTCAGTTACCAAAACACCACAATGCTGAAGTTTCCACCCTGCTTTGCACACTGGGCTGTTTTACTGGAGTGGATTGGTTGTTATTCAGCTACTTAGGAGTTCTTCCTGCAGAGAAATTTGGAGTTCTCTTGATTCCACATAGCCAGCAAAGAGAAAAATTAACACTGCAATATGATTAATTTCAAACTGACTCAAGGATGACTTTTCTGTTTTCCTCAGGATTTCTCATCATTTTGTTTCATTCCCCATCACCCTCAAACCCTGAGGAGGTGGCAGCAAAGCTCCTGCCCTGTCCTTGTTTCACATACTTATCATCTTTCATTTCTTCATGATGAACTATCACAAAATCATTCAGTTTGAGGGATTGTAAAAACCATGGAATGGTTTGGGTTGGAAGGGGGTTTAAAGCTCATCCAGTGCCACCCCCTGCCATGGAAGGGACACCTTCCACTATCCCAGGCTGCTCCAACCTGGCTTTGAACATTTCCAGGGATGGGGCAGCCACAGCTTCTCTGGGCAACCTGTTCCACATGATTTATAATTTCCCAGGGAGGGCTCTTTTTGCCAGGATTGCAAATTTTTAGCCCAGCCCTGCGAGCTGTTTTGTCTGCCCTTAGAACTTCCCCTCAGTGATTGAAGCCTTCCTTTAATTCCCCATTATTCCTCCCTCTGGATTTGCTTCCATACCATAGATTTTGTGACTGTCACGGTCTGATGTTTGTGCAGTACCTGCAGAGAGAGAGAAGCTGTTTGAAAGGCCTGGCCTTGATGTGATGGAGGAATTAAAAGGCCAACCCTGGGGTGAGCTGTGTGTGGAGGAAGTGGGAATTTGGTTTGGCACTGGGGAGGGGAGTGTGAAATCCTGTTCAGTCGTGGCTGCCTCGCTGTCCCCTCCCTGCAGCCACTTCTCTCCAGGTAGCAGAGCCACACTGGTGTAAATCACAGCTTTACTCACTGGCTTCAGAGCCAAATCTAAAGGCCTTTGTGCAAGTGCTGGGAGTTCTGCTGGAGTAAAACCTCCACACCAGTGATGAACGTGACCTTTGCTGGCTCCGTTGTGCTCCAGACACTCAAATCCTGCCTGTATGGAAGTCTCTGGGAAAACCATCCCTGGCTTCAGTGGAGACAGGACTCCCTCCTCTGATTGAACAATGTGTTGAGCACTTGGGCTGGGGTCTTAAATAAAGTTTAAATATGCTTAAGTCTTTTTTTTTTTTTTTTTAAATAGTGTTTTTTCTTATCTGTTGTTATTCTTCTTTAGATAAGTTTATGGTGATGTGTAATTCCAGTGTCTGAAATGCCAATTTCCTCCAGTAGCCAAACTTTTTGGAGCACTTGGGGACAGCTCAATAGAGGAGATCAACAACTCCCAGCTTAAATACTGGGCAGTTATGTCTCAGAGCAGTTCTAACAGCTTTATTAATAGGAATATCTTCAATATCTTGAAGGAGATGCTGTTTTGTAATCTTTATGGCTGATCTGAACAGGATGTTATAAACCAGCTGGGTACCCCCAGATGATCTATAGAGACATCTTCTTTATCAGTAAAAAAAAAAGATGTTAAAAAGGAGTTCTTTTAAGGCAGTGCTTCTAGAAGCAATCTGAAACAGTGCCAACATGGAAGGAGTTCTGACTTCTTTTGTGGAACTAATAACACACCTGCAAATAAGTATTTGGGGTAAATTCAGTCTGTATTTGCTTCAGGCAGAGTTTGTACCCCGAGTTCATGAAAATCATTTATTTTGACTGATGAGCTTACTGGAATTTAGTAAAACCCCTTCATTACTGTAACCACTGGTCTTAACATTTCAGCCCTCCCCTTTCTCCAGGAAACCTTGGGATAACACACCAATCCCTTCCCTCTTTTACTAAAGAGGGGTTGAGTCCCACAGAATTTGAGCTCATTTGTCATGTCCTGCTGGCAGTTCCCAGGCTGATTTTCATGCCTGATTTTACTTCCACATCTTTCTTCCTTGGCTTTCTCCTCTGTGGTGTTTCTTACTCACCCTCAGGTATCAGTTCCTTAGGTTTGCACATCTCCCACCACTTTTCCAGCAGCTCGTTGTCCATTTGTTCAAATCCTTTCTTAAAAATAACATCTTCCAGGAAATTTTTCCTCCTTTCCTGTCATTCATAATCTCTCCTACATCCTCCTTTGTGGTTTTTTCTGTGTCCTGTTCTCTGTTTTTCTGTCAGGGCTTCAGTGTGTCTGTTCAGATTATTCTTTACCATATATATTTTTAAATACATACTATGAAATATTGCTTATATAAGTACATAAAAAAGAGAATATTTAGCCTTTATAAATATTCACCAATGCACCTCTAGTGCTTTATAACATCCTAATTCAAAGGGTAGAAGTAAAACACTAGTTCCACTGTAGCACTGGGGTCCTACAACTACTCCTCTGCATAATAATAAATCTGAAAAAAGCAGCTACTGGTGTTTGGGAAGTGAAGTGAACTGGGATGAAATAGTATTTGATTCTTTAATTGTGATTAATAGATGAGCTGAGCCTGTATTTGGGTTTGGAAATGTTACCTCTGGCTGTAGGTGTGTATGTACCCTGAATATCTGTGTTTATCTGGTCACACATGCACAGTGTCCATTAAAATACTAAGGTAACACCACCAGATTTTTATTTTGTATGAGTGTGCCATGAAGTAAAAACTCTCCTGTGTCACACTACAGTAAAATGGTAATAAAAGCCTGGGGTTTAGGCCTGTAGCTAAATGCTTGGTTGCACACAAACATGCACACGGAGTTGAGAGCAAAGGAGAGATATGTGGGAGATAAAAGAGAACAAATGGACAACTTATAATTACATGTATTTTACTTCATCTGGTATCCAGATGATCATCCTCGATCCTGACGGGTTTGACAAATCAGTTTATTAGGACTGTAAATGTAACCCAGGGCTGTGCAGTAGGCAAGGGAACACTGATTATTTTTTTTTTTCATATTATATTCAGTCATTTCATTATTGGAGGTAAATACTGCTTGTACTTAGAAACACAACAGCTGGTCTCATGTGAGAAGGCAATCCACAGATTAACTTGCCAAATGTATTACCAGTTCATTTCACTAGACTGAGAACCTAAGGGTATTTTAATAGTTTTGACCTTGATCAGACAAGAAAACAAATGCCCTCATTCTCAAGTTGAACCTGTGACTTAAGCACTGATCTGGTCTGCTGCAGGGTGAAGTGTGCCCAGCAGCCCTGGCAGCCTGAAAACGAGTGTTTTATAAAAGAAATGGGGCAAATTCGGTGCTAAAAGTTATGGTTGTGATTCTCAGGTTGTTGAGGAGAGGAGATGCTTTGATTGCTGCCTTCCTGCTTTCAGAGCTGTTTGTGGAGAGGGTTGTTCTGTGCAAATTGGCCCTTGAGTAAGGAGGTGTTTTTAGTCAGATCCTTACATGTCTGATTTGGCTTTAATGTAGATTTTTACATTAAAAAAAATCAATTTGAAAGGCCAGATGTTTGCAGCCCCTTCACTGGACCCTCCTGCTGTTTGCAGCCCGTGCTGGCTGCAGGATCAGGGCTGGATTTCGTGCACCTCTGGATGCAAAATGTGTCCCAAAAAGCAGCTCCAGACAGGTGTGTGTGTCCAGCACTGGGAAAGGAGCTTTAGTGGAAATGAAATTGCAGCAGACCCTCCAAAGAGAGACTATTTTTCTAACAGACTTTCCCCTGTAAGTTGTTCTGTCCCATATTCCTCCAAGGAAGGCAGTGCTGGACCCTGCACCCTTTCAGGGCTGGAGGGGCTGTTTCCCAGCACTCCTGGATGTTGCTCTCCCTGAGCAGCCTCTCCTGATTTCTGGATTTCCTGGATTTCTCTGTTCCCAGTGACTTCAGACACACAAACTGGCCCAGTTTTGAAAATTGAGCAAGATTAAGCTTTTTCAGAGGGGCTCGTCCAGGTTCAGTCCCTTTAACCGAGGTCTCCAGTGCCTGGGTGGATCCACAGACCTGACTATCTGCTTTCCCTCAGGAAGAGTTATGAGCATTAAGGATTTAAGGGTGAGACTTTGGAAAGCTCTTGACATTGGCCTAATTCAGTTCCCTTTGAAGTTTATTTTGTTGGAAGCCAGGCACGGCCGAGCGCTTCCCCAGCACTGTCCTGGGCCAGAGAAAAAAGGGATTGAGCCTCCCTTGTCCTGTAGGGAGCTCTCATCTGAGGGCTCACCTGGTAAAACCACTTCTCCCTTTCCCATTTTGAACCTCTCCTCTCCTTTCTTTCCTTCTGCCAGCAGTGCCACAACCAGGGGAGTGACAAAACCTGGAGGGCACCAGCCAGTCCTGACAGTGGCTGAAGCCTCAACACCCATTTTGGGCCTGACTTCTCTGTCTTATTTCCTCATCAGATCTCTGTCAAAGTCTCCTTGTCACTTACCATTAATTCTCTTTAAGAACTCTTTGGAAGAATCAAGTTTGGAGATACGGGGTAGCCAAAACCTCTGGAAGGCTTTTTCCATGAAACCTATTTCACAGTCCTGTGACTGCTTTTAAAAATAGCTTCTCCTTACATCTCCAAAATCCCTTCTCCTGCTCCATGATCTTTGAAGTGAGATAAACCAGACAAATATGAGGATTTTTTGGTTTTTTTACTTTTTTATAACATTTACCAGATTAGCAAATGGGGATTTGCTTTGTGCTTCCCTTCTACTGTGCTGTTCCTGGGAGAGATAAGGAAAACTCTGTTACACACAGCTCCCAGCTCTGCTGAGCATTGGGTCAGGCTCTCAGACCCTGCAAAGGAAGAGCAGAGCCTTGAACTTGAATCTCAGCAAGGAAACTCCTTCCATTTGATCTCTAAACCCATTTGTAATTGCCAGATCCACGTGACTTTGCCACGCAAAATAAATAATTACACTGTGCAGAAAATCCTAGATTCCCATTTATTACCATTTCAAATGAAAATAGAGGCTGTTCAATCATAGAATCATAGAATGGTTTGGCTTGGAAGGGACCTTAAAGATCATCTGATTCCAACACTGCTGCCATGAGCAGGGACACCTCCCACTAAACCAGGTTACTCAGAGCCTTTATTCCCATTCCATTATTTCCTTGGGTTTAGAATTATTCACTATCTAATTTTACTGAATGTTTGGGAGTCATTTAATAGTAAGAAGACAAGAGTAGGTCCCTTACTGTTCTATTTCCAAGTGGGTTTACATTTTCATAGTAGCACAGATTTGCATTTTCTTTAAGAATTTCAGGGTGATTTAAGCATCCATTAATATCCACTTCAACATGTTTTTACTAGTTTTGACATGTAATTTCCTGAACACACTGCCACTTCCCACCCTCCCGTTCTTAAGGCAAATGCTGTTCCACTGACACCAATTTTCTTCCTTGTTCACTGAATTTTCCCCTTTGATTCTCCTGGTTGGCAACAAAAAAAACAGGTCGAGTTGCCACTATCAGCACCAATCAATAAATCTGAAGGAGAAAAAAAGAGGAAACCTCAACTCAGGGGAGTCCCAATCAGCAAACATTCACTGATAAAGAAAACACTCATATATCTGACACGTCATCAGCTCCCAGTGTTTGCTCATCCCCAAGTGCTGGTTGCTACAAGAAGAGACTTAAAAGCTACTGGAGTTGGGTTTGGTTGTGAACCACCAAGTGAAGTACAGTGGAAACTGCTGTTTTCAAGGAATCTTCCTCAAAACATGGTTGGCTTTAAGGGGCACTCTCAGAAACCCACCAAAATTGTGCTCAGTTGATGGTGGGATGGAAAGAGCACGTGTTGTTCCCCAAGTGTTGGGGGAACTTTGCTGTCGTGGTGGATGAGATGAAAAACCATTGCTTTATAGTCACTTCTGGCCCTGGATTAGTGGGTTTTGTGGGTTTTGTGGATTTCTGGCCCTGGATTAGTGGGTTTTGTGGGTTTTGTGGACTTCTGGCCCTGGATTAGTGGTCATTGGAATTTGATGTTAATTTTAACAAAAAGGCTGAAGATGAAACGATCCTGATAATTCCCCTCACTCCGAGGGAGTTGTGCAGCAATGCTTTTGGGGAGTGCTGTGTCCTGGTTGTATTTCAGACAGGCTCTTAGTCTCATCAGCTGGGAAATATTGAAACAAATACAGCAGATTCCATGGTGGTATCTCCACAGAGGAACATTATCCACACAAGGAGTCCTGAGGGGATGCATGAATGCTTTGGGCCGGGCTTTAAACCACCTTGCACTGCAACTATCTGGACAGAAATGAAAACTTTGTTTGTTTTGCAGTGTGTAACTTCCTTTAATTATTCAGCAGACCTTTGGCAACCACCTGGTTTATCTTCTCTTTGCCTTGCTGCTGTAGCAACTGTGAAGGGACACCTCTGCAGATTAGTTCCTTTTCCCCCAGGGATGCCCATTCCTTATAGCCATGGTGTCACAAAAATATGGTTCCTCTTCCCTGTTAATGCCTTAAAGTAGTAGTAAATCTATAGGTTGATGTCTGTGTGGAGGAGCTCTTTGCAATAGAGCTTAAACCCTCTCAGTATCTCTTGAGACTGAAGGATGTTTAATGCTGTTATTTTAGAGAGAGCCTGAGCATGTCAGAGACAACCTGACCAATAATGTTATACCCTAAGTAGGGATTTGAGCTATAAATCTATTCTATACAGCATGAAGAAGCACTTAGACCAGGCAGATGGCTGAAGTGCCATGCTAGGAGTACAAGATTTGCAAACAGCTCGTTGAAATGAAGACTAGCACAGCTATGAATCTTAGCACAGTTGCTCTGAAAGGTTTACCTACATCACTTTGCCCTGATTTTAATTAGATTTTATAATTTACAGTAGATTTGGGCTTCACAGTATAAATTGGGTGAAACTTGAGATCTTCCCTCAGAAGACTGAGGACCTCCAATACACTGATATCCCTAATGTTTGCTCATTATTTTTGCAGGCAAATAGAGATTTAGCTTTGTTTATCTGTGGGATTAGTTGTTGGGATTGGCTTTGAAGCTCTGAGGATTATATTATGATGTTTGTGCACAACACTTCAGGAAATCTTTGCATTCCTGGGAGTATTATGAGCAGTGCTCATCAGCACAGTGGAATCAGTTCAGTGGGAGCTGTGACAGTGGCAGCAGGAGCACCCTGAGGTCTCTGTATCTCCACAGGACTCTGTGACAGGGTAAAAGGAGCTGCTCTCCCTACCTGGAGGTGTGGGATCAGCTCCTGATCCACCACTTCCATCCATGCCCTGGGGTCAGGGTGATGGGAGGATCCCTGTGTCTGTGTTGTGCCACAGGAATGAGGGTGAGACCACCAAAAAATTCCATGTGGCACAGCAGTCCCGTGGTGGCTCCAGTCAATCAGGACAAACTGGGCTGATTTCAAGGAGTGATTTAGAGCTGAAAGTCTCTGTGTCCTGTTCCCTGAGCACTCAGACACACCTCATTAGTTTGATGGGCAGAGAGAGTTTTGGTTCTCAGTGTTTGCTGATTTCTGCCCTCTTTGTCTGCTTCACTTTCTCCCTCTGATAAATCTCCATCTCGTTAGAGAACAGGTTGTTAATTGAAAAAAGGGTTATTGCAGTTTTTAAAGGCTGTTTCGTGCTCGGTGATGGGCCGTGGTGGGACCTGTGTCCTGGTGTGGTGTAAGGACCAGCTGGGGAGAGCTGGGCCTTCCCTGGCAGGGAGGATGTGATGCACAGGGAATCCTGGAGTGTGAGGAATTTCTGGGAATGGCTGAACAGGCAGAGTCTCTCTTGCCCTCAGTTCCACTGAGTTTTACCACTGGGTGCAAATCTAAATTCAAATAATGATCACATACTGTCTGAATTTCTCTATTTCTGGTGATACAATTTCTCTTTCTGCTGTGCTCTGAGAATGGATTCTTTCCAGGAGACCTCAGTGTTTTCCTGAGTGGTGAATCACTGAATGAAGTTCCCAGAGTTGAGGAGCCACTGAAACTGGAGCTGTTTGGACTCAGATCAGGGCTGGGGTCAGAACCTGGAATGATTGGGAGGATATTGAGAGCTGCACTCTTAAACCACCTGTTCTAGAAGTTGATGCAGCAATAAAAAAATGTAAAGCAGAAATAAGGAAATCTGTGTGATAATAATGCACAAAAGCCTGTCTGCATTTTAACATTCCAATGTTGGGGGTTTTTTTTAAGTTCAGCAGTTTATTAACCAATAACATCCTAAGGAGTTCTTTTTTATTTTTTCTTATTATCATCTTAATTTGAGTGTTTATTCCTTTTTCCTTATTTGGGTTATAGCATCTGATTTTTTTTCTGTCCTTTCCTCTAGGAATAATGAAAACCAAAAATACCCCACAGTAATGAGAACCAATAGTGTACAAAGATTAACGTCACAAACCCATCACTGACCTCAATAACATTTCACAACATTTAGTTTTCATTACAGTGCAATGTTACTGCAGACTTTTTACATGAACTTCTGAAGAAAAATATATGATAGGGCTTTCCAAAAATACACACATGTTGGGAAATAAGACTTTTAAATCAAGAGTTTTACACATCCACTGATCACATTTGACGAATCAGATGTATGGTATTAATTACTCTGAATCACAGCAGGCAGATTTAAATGCTTAGAAAACAAAGATTTTGTGCTTTGCTGATACAGACACGTGTTGTGCCTTCTTCAAAAGGTGCATTCTGACTTTTAGTACCATTTGCTCCCTTTGGATGATGAAAGAACATTCAATTTTTAAATTGTATTTGTAAAAAGTATTGCTTGGCACAGAGTGTAGGAAAGAACATTTAGAACAGGTTGATCTGTAACACCACGAGCAGTCTGTTTTCTATCAATGATTCCTAGCCAGCTTATTAAACAGATTTATACAATGAAAGAATCTAATAACAAAAACATTCACCTCCTTTATTACTTGGCATTATTTATGGCTCTTACTTTTTTTTAGCTACCTTTTTATATATCGGAATCTGCCAACATTGTATTTATAAAGTTTATGTACTAGCAGCATTTGTTGGGCAGGGATTTGGGTTATTTTACATTTCTTTCCTCCTACACTTATTATTACTAAATCTATATACAAATACTTGTAAAGGTTTAAAAAAGACACCAAAGAAAATATTCTGGAGAAACGGAACGCTTGAAAAATTAATTAATTCTGGAGAAATGGAATTCTTAATGTGCTTACATTTTAGATAGTCTCTCCATAATAATAAAGACTAATGGTGCTTGTGACAGAGCCTGTTCTTTGTTGTCCAGAGTCCCCAGTGTTGGATCATAGATTGGGAAGTGTTTACACACTGCAAAATCAAAAGTTCCTCCTGTGGCTATTAATTCAAGTCTCTAAATATCTATAATTGCTGTCCAAAGAACAACTTTGTCCTCCAGAGCTCCTTCCTTCCTTCCCTCCTTCCTCCCTTCTGTCCGTCCGTCTGTCCCAAGGCCACAGAGCTACAATGGTGTGTTTGTCATCGGCGGGTGGGAGTCAATGGGAGCCCTTGGGAGTTCTCCCAGTGCCAGCACTTGGCTTGTGCATCCAGGCTGGGTTGGGCCTGGCACAGACATGGCCATGGAATAAACTGTAGTCTCCCTTTCCTAGGGATTGTTCTTTCCTGGCAAGGCGGTTGTGCAGCTTCACGAGTGGCCCAGGGATCTGCTCAGGGACAGAACAACCTGGACATGTCTGTTTTCCTGGAAAGGTCCTGCCTGTGCACAGTCCTTTTGCTGGTGTTAGAAATGCCTTGAGATGCCTTTTCTGAACTCGAAGAGAGAAAGAAAGCTCATGTTTGACATGGGGACTGGAGGTCTTATGGCAGCGTAGGACCCTGAGTTCCCCTCAGCAAAGCGGGTGGTTTGTCCAGGCACGAGGGGCACAGGGAATCCCTTGGAGATCCATGCAGCAGGCACAGGGAGCTGCTGGCTTCCCCAGGCAAACAACAGCAGTGGACTGGTAAAATAACTAAAAAGTGAGAAGTAGAAGCAGGGGAAGGTTTGTGGTGGGTTCTGGTGGTTGAAAATCGCAGCCCTTGCAAACACGGGGTGTCCCCCTGAGCTGCCTGGGGGTCACCGGGTCCTCCTGCCTCCCCCCCACCTGAAGCTTGGTTGGGTTATAAATGATCCCTCTGGTTCTGGCTCTTGGTTTGCCTTTGTCTCACCCTCCCAGGAACGTTCTCCCTGAATGCCCAGGCTCCAGCTATTTCAGAAGAAAACCTTTATTTTTTTTCCCACTGAGGTTAACCGAGCCTCCTCCGGTTTTGCTGTGCTCAGCAGTTAAGGCCAAAGTTTACAAGAAAGGTAATTACAGTCTTACTTTTAATTGTAATTAACTAGGAGTAAAGAATCAAAATAATCCAGCTACTCTTTTGCTGAACCAGAGCATTATATATAATGTGACAAAGAGAATGCCTTGCCCTTCAGCCATTAATTTTAGCAGCCCTGTTATTCCTAAATTACATAAACCTCTGGTGTCAGAGGGGAGAGAATATGAATCAGCTCAGAGATTTCATTGGAATACCTTGCCCGTGGTTGTGTCAGAATGTGAAAGGCTTTTGAAGCACTTCAGGTTATGATAAATTAGAAACATGTAATGAAGAAAATCAGGAACTCCAAATAAAGAGGTCACGAGTGAAAAATGTTGGTAGTGAATTACAGGCATTTCTGGGTTCATAAAGACCAAAACCTGAGCTTTTGAAGGGAGTCTTTCCCTTTTATTGCAGAAGGTGTTGGAGCAGTGTGAGTGTGGTGAGGTTTGGGGACATCATTCACTGTCAGGGGTAGGAGAGACACAAACAGAGGGATGAGTGGATTCATAGTCAACACAGGATGAAGATGGGAAGCATTTTAGCTCTCTTACTCCTAACTCTGTTCATTGATTATGACCCAGAATCCAATTCTTAACATTTGACAAATGCTGCCCTTTCTGAACTCTTTATTTAACTGGGATTGAACTCCTGGTTTCTTACCTTTGCCTTTACTGTGGTCACTTTTCTTGGGTACATGGTATCCAACCCAAGGGAACTGAGGAAGCAAGAGGCTCAATGGCACCAGTGGTGACAAAGAAAGAAGTCAAACCAATCCTTGAAAACAGTGAAATGTCAGATATCCATGTTTAAGGCTTGGACCAAAGCAGATTTTACTTGTGCTGCTGCACTTCCACAGCCAAAAACCCAAGTGCCACGGACCTTGGCAGCATTATTAGGGGGATCTTCATTTAGAGATGAACTATTCTGGAACAATTTCTCCACTGTGTCTGACACAAACAGGCTTTTCTTCAACACCAGACGTGCATGTCTTCTTGCTCCAGCTATTTTTTTCTTGAACAAACATATGTATTGTAGCCAACGCAAGGAAAATCCCGCTCACTATTTATGTTTGAGTTCCCTGTGTCCCATTAACAATATCCCAGTGTACTCCTGGCACTGGGGCATCTTGATCCACATCCAGCACTGTTTTCCTGGATTCCCCTTTGGAGACTGAAGTGCCACAAAGTAATCGGTCTTATTTAGTGACCTTCCATCCCAGAGGCTCTATTTTTTGGGCACTGAAATAGCTTCCTGTGCCTTTTTACAATTTTTTTGCTAAATAGGGAGCACCTCTTACTGTGAATCTGAACTAATACAATATCAGGAGTAGTAACTCCACTTGTCATTGCACTCAGAGGTTTTATCTGCTGTCCTGGGACTCTTCCACACATCCAGGAGGTCTCATGTTGATGGTGGTGCTGGACACCATGGAAGTATTTATTATATGTGCACTGTTGGAATATACTGGGAATTGTATGTGGTAGGGGTGAATGGCACTGATAACCTGGTGAGTGATTTCTGTGAGTAATAATGGGGAAAACAGCAGAATAGTGACTGTTCATCCCACAAACGGGCTTAAAGGTGAGAGAAGCCTTTGAAGGTGAGAAAGTCCCTGAAAGGTGACAAGAAGTCACTTAAAGGTGGGAGAAGGTGAAGCTGCAGCACTGCCCTGTCCCTGTCAGCACAGCAGGACTCTCACAACCTGTGCCCTGGCCTGGGGTAATCCCTGCAAAATGCAGTCTGAAGATGTCTGGGAAACAGCAAAACAGAGGGAAAATGGCACTGGATTGAATAATTAAAATTAAAACATGTACCTGAGCATAAAGTCTAACAATTAGGCACTGCCAGTTAGAATTACTTGCTTTCTTTTGAATACATTTTGATATTCTAACCCACAATTAATGTGTGAGAGAAGCAGTGTAATGAAGTCTCTGTCCCACAGTGTATGTTCTGACTCTGGTGACTTTGGGCAGCCAAAGCGTTTTTTCCCAACTTTTCCTTTTTTTTCTTCTTTTCCTTTTTTCTTCTTCTCCTTTTTTCCTTCTTTTCCTTTTTTGTTCTACTTTTTTTTCTTATTCCCCCTGTTTTTCTTTTCTCCTTTTTCTTTTCCTTTTTTGTTCTACTTTTTTTTCTTATTCCCCCTATTTTTCTTTTCTCCTTTTTCTTCTTTTCCTTTTTTCCCTTTTTTCTTTTTGCCCCTTCTTTTCCTCTTTCCTTCTTTTCTTTTTCTCCTTATTTCCCTTTTTCCCTGTTTTCTCTTTAATTTTCTTTTTTCCCCTTTCTTTTTTCCATTTATTTTTTAATATAAAAGGTGTCCAGGCACACTCTCTTTTGATATAAATAAATATAGCCTTTATGTCAGTTAAAAAAAAATGCAATGTAATGGACTGCCATTGCATAACATTTATTTTAATATACTTTAATGCAGATTTATTTGGGGATGGAGTCTGACTTGTTCTTAGCTTAGCTTTGGAAAGCTGCATTTCAAAGCAACCCTCAGCTCCCTGAGTTTTCTGTCCTGTCACTGTCAGCCATTGATTTATCCAAAAAGTCATATTGTTTACAACAGAGATATTGAATCATAAAACAACTTCAGGTGCATCCTGTGCTCAGACAGGCAAAAGCATTTCTTAACTGTGAATCCAGCTGGTCTGATCTTTAATGACTTTGATTCTGTGGCCAAATCTACTTCTCTGTGCTGTCCTAATGCACCATTAGATTAGTTACTGTCACTGGAATTGCTGTCACTCGGGCTCTGGTTATGGGGGATCATGGTATTTTTCATAAATCATTTTTTTTCTCTTCTTTTACTGTTTAAAGGATAATAGTACTGTAGCTTTTCAATTGTTTTATGAGGCAGTAATCTTGTTGCTGGGAGGATAAACCGTGAGGCCAAAGGCAGTGCTTATCTCCAGAGAAGCCAGTTATTGCCCAGGAAATCTCCACAAAACATCAATTATCGCTGCTGCCGCGCAGGTTCCACCCCTTGCAAACAGCAACAACGAGATTTTGTGTCAAAAATAGTCTGAAATGAAACCAAAACGCAGTATTTGGGGGATTTTTACTTCACAGTCTTCTGAAGCCTGTGGGAGCGTCAAAGGCCAAAATGCTGGGATGTTACTCCGGGCCGTGCTGGTGGTGCTGGAGCTGCATGTGCAGCTCACAGAGCATCCACAGCCTCTGGCATCACCAAATCCAGCCAGAACAACCGAGAATTCCCGGCTTCTCATTCCCTGGGTTGTGTCTTTAGCTGGGGCTGCCGGGGGAGGATTCCCCAGCCCGGGCAGCGCCGCCCCCGCAGCAGCAGCACTTGGGAGCTCACTGCCTTTAACCAGACACCAATAACATCTTTAGGCCTTCCTGCACTGGAAAGCAATGGGAGGAAACCAGCTCAGAGCGCTGAGCCTGAGTTTTGGGAACAGAGAGTGCTCCAGACACATCCCGCACAGCTCCGTGCCTCGGGAATCCCGCAGCACCTCCCGCGGAACCGCCGACCGCCCCGCCCTGCTGCACTCTGTCTTTAAGAGGTTTATTCAATTAACCGTTTAAACTTTCATTATATTTTGCCATTTGGTGAAGAGGATTCTTATGCATTTAATAGTTTTATGCATTTAGCCATTAGCCCTCTAAGTGGGCTCGCAGGGGCGAGCTGTGCCATTTGCCGGCGGCGGGCGGGGAGGGCGGTGGGCAGAGCAGACAGTGATCCATGGCACGTGTCACGGCCGGTTGCATCTCCCTGACCTCCCCAATCCATCTCTCCCACGGTTGCTGTCCATTAATCCCGTGGCAGCTGCTGCTGCAGCCTCTCTAAGGGACAGGGGCAGGTAGCCAAGGATGCAGGTAGTTCCCTACCCCAGCAGTTCGGATTGGCAGGATATTTTCGTCAAAACACAAACTTAGAAGAAAACGGCGTGTGTTCCTTAACCCGAGGACTGCTGATCACTTTAAATACTTTCAATTAATCCAGCTTCATTTGTTAAAACTAGCATCATCTGCTTAATGACTGAGGGGTTGTACTTCAAAACAGCAAATCTTACCCTGTTGCTTCGTGCCAGGCTGTCTAAAACTCACTTTGCAGCAACGTTTGTATTCTCTGTTAGTCCTTATTCATATTCCTTTTTAAATTCTTGCCACGCAGCAGTTGCTGGTGTCCTTCCCTTACACTGCAGATATTTCTGGCCCTGCTCTGTCCATGCAGAAAGCTGGGCAGGTCAAGGATTTATCTGCATCCAGGAGGGAGCTGAGGGCAGGACTACCCCGCTCCTTTTTTAATCTGCAGGTAAATTCAAGTACTGAATGTGCAGATTATTACCAGTATCTTACCATTTCTTCTGATGGTGGCTGAGAATGAAATGTTTGCTGCCTTTGAAAGGAGCTTTTAAAAAGTAAAATAAGCAGTGGCCATATAATCACCAAAACATTCAGAAATGCAATAATAAATTGGATAGTTATTTCTTGTAGAACCCCCATGGAATAGTAGCTCCTGCTGGAGGCATTTACTTCATCGAGGAAGGACAGAACTACATCTTATTTTATTTTTGGCATTTTGTCCTGAAATAATCAGCATTTCACATCATGAAAATAATTACTGTGAGGTCTGAGACCTTTGAGCAGCTCTGTCCTCTTGCAAACAACCCTTAAATCTATGGCTACCAAAGAAATGGCATTTCTGGTGCAATGTCCCTAAAATCACTTCCATTTGGGTTTAATAGAGCCATAGTCCCCTTAGGGACTGGTGTCACCCTTTGCCATAAGTCAGAGAAAGGAACAAAATTGTTAAAATTTGGTCAGTTTTTATACTATATACAGGCAGGGAGTAGTTACTTTTATCCCAGTTTTATAGGTGTTATTTGTTTATAAATTCTGTGGTAAAATCAATGTCAGCAGAGATGTCAGACAGAATTCAGCTGCCTTTAAAAATAATGAAAAATCCAGCAAAACTCACTTGCATGGAGGATTTCTACATAATAATAATTTCTAGCAGCTTCTCCTGGTAATACTCAGTATCATTATTATACCTGTGTTAAACTCAGCAGATTTAATTGATGTGGTTTTTGGGAATACAAGTATTTGACTAAAACACTGGTGATCTCCTGTGTACAAAGCAGCAGCTGATGGGGAAGGACATGGTACATCAGTGTTTTTATACCAACAGGCTTAAAAGGATGTCTGGGGTAGTTTAGGTTCAGAAATAAACCCAGCTGAACCATCCCCTGCCTGCTCGAGTTGATTCCTACCAAGGCTCAGGCTTTCCTTCCCAATCTGGCATTGACACCACACAAGGCACAGTGTTGCATTTGAGATTTAGTCCAGGAGGAAAATGTGGTTCTGCAGGTGTTAGTGGGGAATCTTGTAGAAATACTGATCATTTATAGCCCTGGTGGCTTTGTTTTATTTCATTTGCCCATCTTCTTACTGTAAAGAACAAGACATGGAAACCCCTGAGGTACCATAACAGTGGAGCACGTGGCTGATGGGTTTTTGTAATTATTCTTTTTGTTATTACTATTCTTTCTATTATTACTGCAATTACTTCTCTTACCTTTCTGTTATTCTCTCACCATTGTTTCCCAAGTGGTTTGTGAGACAATTGTAGAAATTTGTGAGACAATTGTAAAAATTTGTGAGACAATTGTTCTGTAGGTCAGACTTCTCCAACCCCTCATACGTGTCAGGATGCAGATGGAGCAGTGTCAGGGTGCAGGTGGAGCAGTGTTGGGGTGCAGATAGAGCAGTGTCAGGGTGCAGGTGGAGCAGTGTTGGGGTGCAGATAGAGCAGTGTCAGGGTGCAGGTGGAGCAGTGTTGGGGTGCAGATAGAGCAGTGTCAGGGTGCAGGTGGAGCAGTGTTGGGGTGCAGATAGAGCAGTGTCAGGGTGCAGGTGGAGCAGTGTTGGGGTGCAGATAGAGCAGTGTCAGGGTGCAGGTGGAGCAGTGTTGGGGTGCAGATAGAGCAGTGTCAGGGTGCAGGTGGAGCAGTGTTGGGGTGCAGATAGAGCAGTGTCAGGGTGCAGGTGGAGCAGTGTTGGGGTGCAGATAGAGCAGTGTCAGGGTGCAGGTGGAGCAGTGTTGGGGTGCAGATAGAGCAGTGTCAGGGTGCAGGTGGAGCAGTGTTGGGGTGCAGATAGAGCAGTGTCAGGGTGCAGGTGGAGCAGTGTTGGGGTGCAGATAGAGCAGTGTCAGGGTGCAGGTGGAGCAGTGTTGGGGTGCAGATAGAGCAGTGTCAGGGTGCAGGTGGAGCAGTGTTGGGGTGCAGGATGCTTGGCCAGGATCATGGATTGTGGTCATGGTTCTTGCTTTAGAGGGACTTGTCACAAGGGCATGGAGAGACAGGACAAGGGGGAATGGCCTTAAACTGAAGGAGGGGAGGTTTAGATGGGATATTGGGAAGGAGGATACTGAGGCCCTGGCACAGGGTGCCCAGACAAGCTGTGGCTGCCCCATCCCTGGAAGTGCCCAAAGCCAGGTTGGATCAACCTGGGATAGTGGGAGGTGTCTCTGCCCATGGCAGGGCATGGAACCAGCCAATCTTTAAGGTCCTTTCCCCCCCACAGCATTCCATGTGCTGTGATTCCATGCCTCATGTCCAGCACACGGAGCAGCTCTCCAGGCCCTCCTCACCCCCACAGCAGCAGTGTTGTCTCAGGGCTCTGCTCTGTGCAGGCTCCTCCACGGCGGATGTTCTTCCCAGCCAAATATGACCACCTGCAAGTTTGTGCTGCTGTTAGCAGTTTCATCTCCCATTATTCAAATCCAGCTGGCTTTCCCTTTGAAGTCTGTTCCCTCATGTTAAATGTTAACTCTAATTTCTCTTGGCCAAGGGAACAGATAGTGCATTCTTTCCTGTCTGTGTGATAATGGCCACAAGTGTGCTGGCTGCCTTCGGCCCGACCCGCTCCAGCTCCTTGCTCTCCTCAAGAAGGAATGTCAAGGCCCAGCTCTGCTGCAGGGACTGGGTTTATCCTGCAAAAAACTCAGCCTAGTCTTCAAAACTGTCCTTCCACATCACGTATCTCGGGTGTCCAAACCTCTCTTCCAAGACTGGCATGTGCTTAGGGTAGTGAAAAATGACCAAAAATCACATCGAAGGGTAAATTTTTAACAACCACAGGGTGGTTTGGGGTTTTTTCAGATTCGTGCAGGCTAGTGTTTGGCTTTTTCCAGCTGTACTAGCATTTTTCTAAACATATTTCAGTGCTTATCCTTGCATTAAGCACAATAGCAATGGAAGGGGGAGACTTGTGACCATTTGAACTTGAAATCCCCAGAGAGCTTTTTATTCTAATAAAACAGCAAAATATTGGATACATGACACCCCTTACATCAAACTCTATCATATTAAGGAAACCTTAGAACTCTGGTCTGCAGTCTGGCCTGATACATTACAATTCATCTGGGATCAGTATGAGAAATAATTACATCTATTTATTTATTCCACTGTCAGAATGTTGACACTAGTTTTTCATATTGTCTCTGTCACGAAGAATCATAATTAAATAACATGTCAAATGCATTGATCATACATTTATAAATTTGTTTGATATATCATGGAGGCCTTTTGTTATTAGGAGATATCACAAGATTAAACTTAAGGTTTGCCAAGCCATCCACCTCATTCTACACAGGACTTTTTCCTCCTAATTAACCACAGAATTTTGATGGCTTGTCATTCTGATATTGCACAAAGTAATGTCTTCCTTTTTATTTCACATTGAAGATACTATTTCCCTTTGGCCAAAATCTGGCCAGATATGCACAATAATATTAGAGTATGTAATGACATGTTCTTCTTGCTTTTTTTTTTCCCATTTTTCTGTCCTAATTCCTCTACTTAAGAGGCACTGTCTTATCACAAAGAAGATCAGCCAGAGCTTGCCTTCAGTTCTTGTGTTTTCTGCACAAAACAGAGCAAGAGCCTTGACCACCCTCATTCCTTCCCCTCCCTTTGTAGCTGTGTGTGGAGCTGACCCAGATCACTGAGTGGATGCTTGTCAGTGGCCATGAATCCATGAACATCCTCCCAGCTCCTCCCACACCTTTAGGAAAAACAGATTTTTAGGAAGGTGACAGGGATAAAAAAAAAATCAGTAACTCATTGTACTTAAACAGGACTGTTTCTTCCAAAACAAATACAATTTGCAAAGAATCCTAGTCCCTGTACATCCCATGTGCTCCTTCAAAGGATAAAAATATGTAAATAAATAGGCATTTGTTGTCCCTTTTTGATGTGTTTTCTCCCATTTTCCATAAGAACATAAGCTAGGAGGGTTTTACTCAGATTTGGTGGCAGAACACATGCATTAAGATTAAGTTTCTTTTTAAAATTTGCATTCTTTGCTTTGTATGTTTCCTAAATGGGGCAAGAGGGTTTCTTAGTATGTCTTAGTATTAAAATCTAAAGTAACAGACCTTCATTCTAATGAGCTTTGTAAATCTGACCTAAAAAGTGTCGCCTGGAGTCTTTGAAATGAGTTTCCTACAACTTCCTCTGATCTGATTGTGTGTTTTAGGGGAGGTTAAATGGGTTAAGATTCTTAGCTGTCCTAAAGCCATTGGAGTGATTCCTTATTAATCTTTTTCACCCCCTAAGACATCATCTACAGATCTAGGCGGATTTAGTACATAAGATAACGTAGTCAGCCCTGCCTTAACTATCCACACAGCTTCTGAAAGGACAAAAGGGTGACAAAAATATGCAGAAACCCTTCCAAAGGTTCATGTTAACAATACTTTCCAGTCTTTCCCTCGCCCATATTCAGCCCTTGCTTGTTGCATAAGGGAAGTTTCATCGTCACAGGATAATATCTCTGTAACTTGTGATCGAAATTACAAAGAAGTTGGTTGTGCTCCATGTCCTATGGCAAAACTTGTGAGCATAAGACAGGGTCTTCAATTAGCCCTATCCCTGCTGATAACCAAGAGCTCCTTGTTCCTGCAGGAAGGGACTGGGTGTCCGTGCCAGCAGCTCCTCCTCCCTGCCAGCTCCCAAATGGCTTTTCCTCCGGGTCTCCTCTTTGCTGCTCCCTTGGTTAGGCTGGGTAGGGCTGGACAGAGGGGCTCTGCTGATGGAGAACTTCTCCAGAGCTGTCATTCAGTGAGAAAAATTGCCTTTTCTCCAAGATATTGGTGAAACACTTACACAGGGTGCCCAGAGAAGCTGTGGCTGCCCCATCCCTGGAAGTGTCCAAGGCCAGGTTGGAGCAGCCTGGGATAGTGGGAGGTGTCCCTGTCCATGGCTGGGGGTTGGACTAGATTGCCTTTAAAGGTTCTTTCCAGTCCAAAATGTTCTATGATTCTAAATAACATTAAAAAGTAAAACCACAGAGATTGTTGCACTTACCCAAGTGATTGATGCTTCTGTCTCGGGCATCCTTTGACTTAACAGGGCAGTTCAGGCCCTTTGCCTCTGGTGGGAAGGTCATACAGTAGCATTGTAATACTTTTACCATAAATATGCTTTTTTTTGGAAGAAAAAAATCCAGTTATCCTTTGACATCAACCGTATATTTTACATTATTCTCCTTTACCTTATTTAAGTGTTACACCTGCATGGCAGCAACAGTGTTTTTCTGCTACACCCTCTTCTTGAGCTTATTTTTCCATTAATCATTTGCTGTGCAAGAAAGTGTGAGCAGAGGATTTTTATAGGGCTGTCCAAGGCATAACAGCATTTGGGAACCTTAGGTGTTGTACAAACAATGGTAATATAATTTCAGGGATCAGCTGCCATTTAATCAATGTCAGGAGATTGTCAATTCCTTCCATGATTTATGGTTGTGAAAATAGAGAATGATTTGTAAAATAACAAGGAGCATACCCCCCCTGAAGGGGGTATTTTGAAAACACAGCAAACTGAAACATGAAACTATTTTGGAAGAATTTTCTCAGGATTTTGAAGTGCTTGCCTTAGCATTGAGCTCCCTGTTGACATGAGTGTTCCTCAGTCCTTTGCAGGTGCTACTGTTGTCTCACAGAGCTCTCAGGAGCCCATTACAGTCTTTTGGCCTCAAAAAAAAAAAAAAAGGAAAACCACTTAAAAATAGTGAGTGGCTTCTTCGAAGCTGGAGCGCCCTGATAAGGAACCCAAGTGTGTGGTTTTCCACGTGTTTTAACGCTTTCTGAAGTGTGAGACACACCCCGTGGGGTCCCCACAGTAAAAACCCCACCAGGGTCACTGCTCTGCCCTGGCTTCCAGAATATCCTTAAGCATCTGCTTAACTTCTTCCAGGCTGAGAAAAGCATTTAAGCACAGTTCTTAAATCGTGGTGGCTCTGAAGTCTTTAAAGTGCTCTTCTCAGCTGGTTAAATATCCAAATCTTTCAATGTCTGTCACTAGATGTGGCAAATCTTTCGAGGGAAGGTGCTCAGAACTGAATAGAAATGAAATATTGTGTGTCTAAAGCAGGGAGGTGGGATGGTCTGGGACCCTTCCCAGCTCATCCTTAAAGTCACCTGGACCCCAGGCTGTTTCATTTAGACTTTCCACACTGGTTTGCCTGTCTCTGAAAGGAGACTCATGATTTTATTTTCTTCCTGGGCTGCAGATATTACAGGTCTTTATATTTAATATGGACTCAGATCAGCAGGCATCAGCAACTTGTTAGTGCTTGGGCTCATGGTTAGTTGTGTGCTGAATCTGGGAAGAGCAGCAGCAGTAGGAGCTCTTTTCAGAGGAGACAGAGCTGCCACTCTTGCTGTTTAACAACATTCAAACCAGAAATTATTAAATTACATGTGTATTTGGGAAGCTGTGAGAGCCATTGATGGCAGAAGATGAAGAACTCACCCTTTTGTAGCAGCAAACACTGTGGCTGGTGGTGCCCTGTAAAGACCCCCTGCCTCCAAAATCCCCTTCTGCTCCTTCTGACACCAGCAAGCCAGGGATTTTTGCCTGCCTGGAGACCAGCTTTGGAGTCTACAGAGATGTTCCAAACAGAATCTGGGAGAGCTCAGGAATGCATGCTTTATTAAAAAAAAAAAAAGCACTGGAGGCAGTTTAGGTATTTAACTCCTGAAGCATTTCTTGTACCTCTTAATTACTTATAATCTGACTTTTCTTTCTAATTGAGGCTCCCAGCATCTGTCTAGCTACCAATAGTCTTAACTACTAATTTACATTGCAGTTGGCACCTGACCTTACATGACACATGTAAGACTCTTAGACAGATAATCCTGGCTTCTTCTTGAGACTTATGTCGCCATGGAGGGGTCAGTGGTGTGAGACAGCACAGCCTGAGGTGCGAAGTGCCACGGCAGCTCACACACTTTACCTTGCTGAGTCTGGCAATCCCTTAACAGGCTGATCCGGGCTTTTGCACAGCCAGTCCTCCTGCTTTTGTCCCGGGCAGGCATTTTTCTGCCTGTCACTTACAGGCCTTAAAGCAGCACGTCTGTGTTGGTTAATTTGCAGACATCAGTAGGCGCATTTCACACTGAATTCCACCCTGTGGGGCCGTGTCTAATTGGACAAATTTGAGCAGCAGGCAGGAAAGCCACCGCAGCATGGAGCAGTGATATATGGGCACAGGGCTGGGAGCTTAAAGACACAGCTCCTCTGCTCTCCTCCTGCCTGGCTCCCAAATTTGAAGCAGGATCGCTCTGACAAGCGACGTTTGACATCCCGCGGCGCTCCAGGATTTTCCAGGGTGGGGCACGTGTCTCTCTGCACATTCCTTCTACTGCGGGAGTTCTCTGGATCACAGGATCGCTGAGGTTGGAAAAGACCTGCAGGATCATCGAGTGCAACCTTTGGCCAGTCCCCACCTTGTCCCCCAGCCCAGAGCACTGAGTGCCACATCCAGTCATTCCTAGGACACTTGCAGGGATGGGGATTCCAATGCCTAAGCACCTTTTCCATGAAGAAAGCTCTGTGAAGCAGCAGGAAAAGGGTCTGTCCCCTTCAGAGCAGGACACAGGAAAGTTCAGTTCAGCTCAAACCCCTGAAATAAAGCCTTGTTCAGCTTTAAACTGCACAGCTGCCATCCACATTAGGGGAATTTCGGGGAATTTCCTGCAATATTCCAGCAGAAAGGTGGAGCGGGGAGGCTGTTATTAGCAAGGAGAAAAGGGGGAAAAAAGAATTTCAGGACCTTGGCAATAAAAGTGAGTCGAAGGGTTGTTTCTGGTCATAGATGTTTCTTTTCTATTTTATGTTGCTTAAGCATAATAAATGTCAGATGGCTGGAGTAGCATGTTTTATTAAAATGAGTGAATTTGGAGGTCATGAGAGCACTGGGTTGGTAGCCTTGTGCACAGGATGGCTTTGTCTGGGTGGGGGGACAGGTCGGGGGGTCCATCCCAGTGTACAGAGACCACTTTTAGAGGGAAAAATAACCTGAAATCCTATTTCTGTGTAATTGCTCTAGTTCTGGTGTCTCTGCTCAGCTCACAAACAAAAGTGCCATCTAATGACAACTGCAAAAACTCTTTGGGAATGTAAAACTGAAGCATATTCTGTGGTTTGGTTGGGGTTTGATTGGTGTTTTGGATGCTTTTGTTAAGTGGACTGGGGCTCTTCACTCAGTTTCATAAGCTGTGGAAGGGCCACCAGAAGATGATGATGATCTGTTGTCCCTTCTCTGCTGCTCTGGTGGTGTGGTGCAGCTCAGCAGGATGGTCCCTGGGAGAAATCCAGCTCCCTTATTTTAAAGTTCATCAAAGTAGTTTCCAGAATATCAGCCCTCTACCCCAGTATAATTGTTTCTTAGAGTATATTTATATCACTGACATTTCGTCTATGAGAGATTCCTCACATCTCTGAAAAACATTGCTCCATATTCTGATTTTTCACACATAGCAGTAGTTCTGAAAAGGATCTTACTAAGCCAAGTGTTGAAACAGCCTCCCAGAGTGTGGCTTTGATGATAAGTCCTTAATTTTGCATCAGTCAGGCTGTTGTGTCATGAGTCTGAACTTGGACCAAAAATCTCGGCCTGACTCTTGAGTGTGCAAAGAGTTCACTGGGTGCAACTGTTCCAGAGAGAAAGGGAAAAAAAGAAGTGGCTTGGTGGCTTTTAAAGGATGTGACCAGAGTTTTATGCTTCTAGTACAGTATGTTGATGCTCAGGGATTTAAAGAAGTGGATGCCCTTTGGCTCTTCCTATGAGTGGAGCGACCCACAGGGCTGCCACAGTGTAGTGCTGTGTCTCTCACAGCCCCAAAATGCCAAATTATGGGGTTTTCATGGAAAGATCTCTGCCAAATGGCATGGAAGTGATGGCTTCAACAGATAGTAATTATTGTTTTTACTCTGTGATGGATGTCTGTTTATATTTAATGTAGTCACTGGATGAAAATGGAAGTCTTTGGTTAATCAGATATGGGTTTAGAAACCAAAATTAAGTCATTCATGTGGATATGGTTGAATTTCCTCCTTTCCTTGTGACCTGTTCCTTCAATCCTGTAGCTTAAATCTGAGGGTTTGCTTTACTTAACTTTCCCCAAACTGAAATAAAAAGCAGCTTACTTTAACATATATCATGGGAACACTGTGGATTTTTCCCCCTCTGGGCTACTCAAAACAAGCCCCAGGCCCAACAGTACTGAAAACTCGTGTGAGGCTGAAAGTGCAAGATTTAATACCTTGTAACTTTAATCTGTCTCCATAATAAATTATTTATGCAGAACGTGTCAAAAAGGCAGATCTGGCAGAGCAGGAAAAGTTGCTGCTGTGGTGGGTGAAGGCAGGGGAGGTCACAGTGCTGCCTGTTGGCATCCTGGAAGGGTGGCACAGACACCAGCTGTGATTCAGACTCTCCTCTCTGGTCACATTCCTGCTTTTCCTGTGGGAATGGTGCTGCTTCCCATCGCAGCTGATGGGAGTCTTCCAGTGGAAGCACACTCAGTCCCTTAAAAGTAGCAGAACACCTATAAATACTAGAATGTCTCTAAAAACATGTTGTTAGAGCAACAGCAATTTAGGGTGTGAAAAATGAAGGCAGGAAAACCAAGGATAATAAATATTTCAGGACCAGTTTTCACGTTGATGGAGGAGGGCACAGCAGTAGGGGGGGAAGGAAAGTCCTGCCGGGCATCCCTGGATCCCAGTCCGACCCCTGACTCCCTCACCTGCTTAGTGCAATGTCCAACGGGAATGACAGGACTTCTTCTGCCCTTTCCATCCCCTTTCCCTCCTTCTGTGAGGTGGGAGGCACATCTCCCATCCCAGCAGGATAACTGCTGAGTGTGCCAGCCCCAGGCAAAGCCATCCCGAGCTCCTCCATCAGCAGGAGCACGACTCGCTTCCATAGAGGCTTGTAAATATGAATCGTTGCTTAAGTGCCAAAGTTATAATTAAAAAGGTTTTGTCTTTTGGCTTTTGTCTACATACTTTCCTAACACTGTCATTTGGCAGGGCCGGGGTGTCTCTCGCAGTGTAATTGCCGCAGAACATTTCCTTGAAAGCGCGGCACCACCCCGCCTCCTCCTCACACTTGCATGTGGAAAACACCAACTGTTTTACAGGCATTAGTGAATTATGCTGTGCAGTGCAAGGAGGTATTAACTGTCTGTGCAGCTGAGACAGCTGCACAACAGCCTCTGAGATGAAGTGACCTGCCCGAGGCTGCGCTTCGGATGCTGCGGCAGAAGCGGGAGCTGCGGTTGTGCCTCTTCCAGGGAGAAAATACAGAGGCTCTGACAGGACAGTCTGTCTGTGTGGATGTTATTTTTCTTCTCTCCCTCCTATATGGCCTGGATGTAAGAAGGGACCTGTTTCATCCCAGGGCAGCAGCACCTGGGTTGTGTGTTTGTGCCTGTCCACGTTCATGCAGCATCACCGCTCCAGCTCCTGTTTGTGCTGCCAGGTTTTCAGTGGGAGGTTGGCATTGCAGGGATACCAGGCCTATTCCTCTCTTCAGGCACTTCTCAATCAATTTAGGTATTTAAAAAGCCAAAGGGCTCTCCTGCCACCCTGTTAAAGAGTGCCAGGTAATCCCTTTATGTAGTTACCTGGATTTCCCTGCCAGCACATCACCACCTGCATGGAGTGCAGGTGCCTCCCTGTCAGGGGCTGAATGGCAAGGAATCCCTTGGGGTTTGTTTTTTAAAAGAGTGCTTGTGGTAATATTAGAATAAGTAAATAAATAGAACAGATCCTTAAAATCAGTTGCAGAATATACTTTCTATTTTTGGTCAAAACTTCGAAGATCTGGACATTGTCCAACTGTTTCGCAATGAAACCTTAAATTAAATCGATGGCTTGGAGGAGGTTGTTTAATTTCTTTTTTAATCTTTAGTACCAAGAAAATTAATCTTCTGGACAGGGGTTACATTTGAGGAAAGAGCAGTGCATGGGCAATTAGGGCTTTTCCCCCCTTCAGAGTGGTGAAGTGAAGTTTGGGGTAGTGCAGGCTCAGGTCTTCAGCTGGGCTAAATTAGCACAGCTCTGCTCAGGCTCCAGCTGTAGGCACATATTACTGCTCCATTGCAGCAGATCTCATTTATGACATGTTTTTAAAGCAGATCTGTGAAATGATCCAGCTTTAAAAAAATAACACTAATAAGGGTGTAGTTACATGAGCATCTTATCCCACAGCAAAGCCAGTTTAAGAGGCTCCCAGCCCTTCCCTGACCCTGCCTTCTCCTTCCAACCCCACGCTTCATTTCCCCTCAGCTTTGCTGCTGCAACTTTTTGGTGTTTGTGGGTTTGGGTTGGGATTTTTTTCATCTTTCTTGCGTTGTTTCAGTGATCAAGTAGAGCACGTTTCCTTAACACGTGTATGAGCAGCCAGAGGGTGTGGTGTGATGCAGCACAGGGAAGGTGATGAGGACAAGGGGACAGGCTGGGAAGGACACGGCAGTGGCAATTTTTCAAACAGACCTGGGTGCAGAAGGGGTTTTCCTGCAGCTACAGCTAAACCCAGGTGGCTCTGAGGGGTTTATTCCAAGAGCCAGGCAGGTGAACAGCTGAGTGGGCACCGGTGGCACTGCCTGGGGTGTGGGTGGGAGCTCACACCCCACCAGTGGCCACTCACACCCCACCAGTGGCCACTCACATCCACCAGTGGCCATTCACACCCACCACTGGCCATTGACACCCACCAGTGATGGCAGAATCACAGAATTGTTTGGGTGGAAGAGACCTTTAAAGACCTTCCAGTCCAACTCCTTACAGAGTGCAGGGACATCCACAACCAGATCAGGCTGCTCAGAGCCCTGTCCAGCCTGACACTTCCAGGGATGGGCAAGCTTCCATCTCTTTAGGCAACCTGTGATGTTGGCTGAGGCTTTGGCTCCTGGAATCATAGTTACACTGAATTCCTGAATCCCTGCTGAATTGGTTATTACAGCTATTGGTTACACAGCTATTAGTTATTAAGTGAATCACACTGATTTTTGTTCTCAACAGCACCTTGTTTTCCCCAGAGCAGCACTGGTGTTAGTGCTGGAGTAGAGGAGAACANTTGTCTTTTGGCTTTTGTCTACATACTTTCCTAACACTGTCATTTGGCAGGGCCGGGGTGTCTCTCGCAGTGTAATTGCCGCAGAACATTTCCTTGAAAGCGCGGCACCACCCCGCCTCCTCCTCACACTTGCATGTGGAAAACACCAACTGTTTTACAGGCATTAGTGAATTATGCTGTGCAGTGCAAGGAGGTATTAACTGTCTGTGCAGCTGAGACAGCTGCACAACAGCCTCTGAGATGAAGTGACCTGCCCGAGGCTGCGCTTCGGATGCTGCGGCAGAAGCGGGAGCTGCGGTTGTGCCTCTTCCAGGGAGAAAATACAGAGGCTCTGACAGGACAGTCTGTCTGTGTGGATGTTATTTTTCTTCTCTCCCTCCTATATAGGGCCTGGATGTAAGAAGGGACCTGTTTCATCCCAGGGCAGCAGCACCTGGGTTGTGTGTTTGTGCCTGTCCACGTTCAAGCAGCATCACCGCCCCAGCTCCTGTTTGTGCTGCCAGGTTTTCAGTGGGAGGTTGGCATTGCAGGGATACCAGGCCTATTCCTCTCTTCAGGCACTTCTCAATCAATTTAGGTATTTAAAAAGCCAAAGGGCTCTCCTGCCACCCTGTTAAAGAGTGCCAGGTAATCCCTTTATGTAGTTACCTGGATTTCCCTGCCAGCACATCACCACCTGCATGGAGTGCAGGTGCCTCCCTGTCAGGGGCTGAATGGCAAGGAATCCCTTGGAGTTTGTTTTTTAAAAGAGTCCTTGTGGTAATATTAGAATAAGTAAATAAATAGAACAGATCCTTAAAATCAGTTGCAGAATATACTTTCTATTTTTGGTCAAAACTTCGAAGATCTGGACATTGTCCAACTGTTTCGCAATGAAACCTTAAATTAAATCGATGGCTTGGAGGAGGTTGTTTAATTTCTTTTTTAATCTTTAGTACCAAGAAAATTAATCTTCTGGACAGGGGTTACATTTGAGGAAAGAGCAGTGCATGGGCAATTAGGGCTTTTCCCCCCTTCAGAGTGGTGAAGTGAAGTTTGGGGTAGTGCAGGCTCAGGTCTTCAGCTGGGCTAAATTAGCACAGCTCTGCTCAGGCTCCAGCTGTAGGCACATATTACTGCTCCATTGCAGCAGATCTCATTTATGACATGTTTTTAAAGCAGATCTGTGAAATGATCCAGCTTTAAAAAAATAACACTAATAAGGGTGTAGTTACATGAGCATCTTATCCCACAGCAAAGCCAGTTTAAGAGGCTCCCAGCCCTTCCCTGACCCTGCCTTCTCCTTCCAACCCCACGCTTCATTTCCCCTCAGCTTTGCTGCTGCAACTTTTTGGTGTTTGTGGGTTTGGGTTGGGATTTTTTTCATCTTTCTTGCGTTGTTTCAGTGATCAAGTAGAGCACGTTTCCTTAACACGTGTATGAGCAGCCAGAGGGTGTGGTGTGATGCAGCACAGGGAAGGTGATGAGGACAAGGGGACAGGCTGGGAAGGACACGGCAGTGGCAATTTTTCAAACAGACCTGGGTGCAGAAGGGGTTTTCCTGCAGCTACAGCTAAACCCAGGTGGCTCTGAGGGGTTTATTCCAAGAGCCAGGCAGGTGAACAGCTGAGTGGGCACCGGTGGCACTGCCTGGGGTGTGGGTGGGAGCTCACACCCCACCAGTGGCCACTCACACCCCACCAGTGGCCACTCACATCCACCAGTGGCCATTCACACCCACCACTGGCCATTGACACCCACCAGTGATGGCAGAATCACAGAATTGTTTGGGTGGAAGAGACCTTTAAAGACCTTCCAGTCCAACTCCTTACAGAGTGCAGGGACATCCACAACCAGATCAGGCTGCTCAGAGCCCTGTCCAGCCTGACACTTCCAGGGATGGGCAAGCTTCCATCTCTTTAGGCAACCTGTGATGTTGGCTGAGGCTTTGGCTCCTGGAATCATGGTTACACTGAATTCCTGAACCCCTGCTGAATTGGGACCACAGCTATTAGTTATTAAGTGAATCACACTGATTTTTGTTCTCAACAGCACCTTGTTTTCCCCAGAGCAGCACTGGTGTTAGTGCTGGAGTAGAGGAGAACAAGGTGAGATTTCAAGGAATCTTGGAATACTTCACTCTACCAGGAAATCCAGTCTGCCAGGATCCTGCACTATGCAGCAATGAGATCAAATGCCTTCCTAACCTATTTACTTTAAATGTATCTTGAATATTAGTAACAATGGAGTATTGGGACAGCTCTTTGAAAAGTGTGGTGCCCGGCGAGTGTCTGACACAGTATTTAATGAGTGCAGGAAGGTTTTTTTTATCCAACTGCCTTCAGTATGCAGAATGTGTTTTCTCCTTGTTTTGGCTGGCTGGATCTTGTGGCTGATCTCTTTAAAAATAATTAAGTGAACAGTTGCAGCAACAACACAACGTGGTATCTCAGAGCTGCACGTGGTACAGCTTAGGTGGGAACACGGTGGGCTGGGGTGGTTATCAGTGCTCCCCCAACCACACGTGCTGATAGTGCTCCACATCCTTCCTAAAGCATGAAAAACATGATGACCTCCCCAAAGTGGCAGTTTGGCATTTGGGGAGGGAGCAGCAGGGAGTTGAGGGTGATGCAGGGAGCTCCTGTCCCTTGCTGGAGGAGCCCCCATCACAGTGCTGGCAGCAATGCCCCACTGTGGCTTTGCTTGTCTGCTGCTCTCTGGGAGCAAGATATATTACTCACTCCTCTTATTCCTTTATACATTACACTGAGTGGAAACAAAAATCAGATATAAACACAGAGTCCATCAATCATTGCTAACCCAGAAGATGGACTGTGGTAGTAAATCTTCCTTTTTTTCTTCTCCTTCCTGGTATTTACACACAGCAGTACAACACACCATAGGGACACAAGAAGAATTAAGTTGCTTGGATGCACAGCAGGGTGTAAAACCATCTGTCTGTACAGTGGTCATGCCTTGGACACTGTGCCTGCACCCTGCACCCCTGTGCACAGGCAAGAGCTGCCTCTCTCTTGGCATCACAGGGTGGATGCTGGAATGGCCTGGATGCAGCCAAAGGGGCTGTGAGGTGAAGTGTAGCAGTTCTGGTTTAGCTGAATCAGGAATAAAGTGCTTAACCACAACCCCAGGTGGAGGCAGTGCCCAGAATATCCCCTAAGTACAGATTGGGACCAGTGGCTTTGCCATTTGGATTTCTTTTAGTAATCACTTTTGCAGCAGTGCTGATGAGATCGGGGTGGTAAGAGGGGCTTGTTTGCGTTTAGTGGTTGTGTCATTTCTTTTTTGATTAACCTTTTGGGTACTACAGCTGTTCACTGCAATCCAGAGGGGGTTTATGAGTTGAGAATTTATGATAAAGTTCTCTAACACAAGGAATTTGAGCTGGACTAAGCTGGATGTGCACAGGTTATTGCAGCAGTGCTCACTGGCTTTCCTTCTTCCTGTTGGTTCCAGTTATATGGTCATAAAATTCATATTAGAACATTAGCAAATGCAAATGCGTGGCCACATTCTCATCATTTACCCTCATTTTAATCCTTTGGATAAAGTACTTTGTTTTTATCAATTCACAGGCATGGAAGTGACAAGCCTGTTTATAACTATCAGTGATACAGAGCAGCAGCTCCAAAAAAGCCATGGGATTTTGGAATCAGCACTGAGAAACTTCTCCATAAATGCCAGGAATAACATTATATTTGAATATTTAACCCTTACCCGGGCAATTTGAGGACTGGAAACCATATGTGCTTTTCGTAATGGGAGCCAAGATGACCCTACATAAAGATAAATATAACTACATAAAAGCACTCAGGAAGGATGGTGTTGTGGTTAAGAGCTGGGCAAGGACTGGGGAGCTCCAAGGTCTAATCCCAGCTCAGCCACAGGCTTCTTGGGTGATCCTGGGCATGTAACTGAATCTCTGCATGTTTCAGTTTTTCCATTTGTGAATGAGAGATAATAATACTGCCCCAAGCCATGGCAGGAGGAGGAGAAGCACATTGCTGCGTGGGAGGTGTGGGCTTGGAGATGGTGCTGGTGACCACTGGGATAAGTTTCACCAGGTGCTGTGCCAGGGGTACGGGCTACACAGCTCCCAGTGCTGTCCACAGCTTCACCTCTCCTTCTCCAAATAAACTCCTGGTTAAATCAACTCCTGCCTTAACAGACAGCATGTCAGACCAGGGACACACACCTGAAGTCTGGGAAGCCACATCCTTGGCAAACGTTCCTTGGCCGAGCATAATTCAAATTCAAAAGCAATGAGGGGGGGAAAAAATGAGAAAAGGGAAGGGAAACCTGCAGTAGATGAGACCATCTGGTTTTGTTTGAGTGCTACCTAAGTAACTTGTGTTTATTGGTTATAGACTGGTGTTTGCTTTCTACGCCAGGTAGCTCTTGTTCTGCTCGTGACTTGGCATCCACTTCTGCCCTCTGAGAGTGCTCAGGAGTATAAATCCAGCTCCTGTTACTGTTCTTTGAAAAAGTGGGATCTTTCAAAGTAACCATCAAGATGGAGACTTAATTGGTCACTGAGAATTCCCACTCGCAGCCTGTGTCTCCCACGGGGCTGGGATTTCATTTCCACAGGAGCCAAGGCTGGCAGAGCAGGGCTGTTGGCACGAGGAGGGACCATGTTGGTGAGATAATGTCTCTGTGAGGAGATGTCCTGCTCTGGGAAGCAGGTAAAATCCCACTGGATGCTGAGCAGCCAGCACAGGCTGGGCTGTGTAAGGTGTGGGGGGAGAGTGATCACCCATTGTTTGGAAGGAAGAGTTTTGATGTAATTATACCCTTCAGCCATTGCCACACTTTCCTCCCTTTCATCTTCAGGCAGGTCCACACGTTCAGATGTGAAGCTGGAAATGAAACACATCTGGATATCCAAAAATGACAACAGACTTTTTATTTGCTATTTTTGGTAGACAACAAAAGCTTTGTATCTTGCTAATTGAACATATGGGCTCTCCCTTGCTTTTTTCCCCTGCTAAACTCCACTTTTCCATGTGTCATCATACGATTCCAACATTTGATCTGTCGAGCCCATCTCAGCCATGTGTTTGTTGTAATCTGCTACACATGTAGGCTTGTTTTCGTGTGCGTCCTGACCTCCGGTGAGAGCTGCAGTTGTTTCCATCATGGAGAGTGTTGAGGAGTTACACATCCTTTTTATCAGTGTTTTTGGCCACCGGCAGCTCCTCGCAGCGCGGATCAGGGATCCTGCCAAGCCTCTGAAAGCTCCGTGTTTAGGGAGCCATATCTGTTTGTGTTGTGATACCAGATGCTGCCTTTCTTCAGTGCAACACAAGTAGAAGGGAAAACGTCCCAAAAATAGAAGATATCCATGTAAGTCAAACCCAGCCTGTCACCGAGGGAAGCTGAGGGTCAGCATTAGAGCTGGAGGGTAAGGAAAGGGTGGAGGTGACAGATCCACGTGTGCCAGTGGAATTGGCATTTTGGCAGCATGGAGAAGTGGAGATTGCTTGGGCACAAAGCAGAAAAGTGTGTGGGATAAAGGGAGTGAAGGACAGCCCTTCAAAGCAGGCAGTGCCATAAATCCCCACTGGGAGCTCGGCCCCAGTGCACGGACGTTCGTGAGACTCGACTCATTACGGATACAGGACCTTGATTAGCATGAAGGATTCGTCATCAGAATTTTTTTGTGCCTGTGGGGGATCCACTTAGTCATTTCCAACTACAGCTCTAAATTGTTCCCATGCTTCATCGTGCTTTGATTAGCTCAAATCTTGCAGTAACTGTTCGAGGCACTTACCGTAACAAAAAACCAGGTGACAATGATCAAACCAGAGGGGATGGAGTGGGAATTCGTGGGGTTTTGGGGTACAGAACCTGGATGTGGTGGAGGCAACTCCTTTACAGGTTCCTGAGTGCTGAAGGACATACCACCTGCAACCTTCACTGCATATTGTTCCCCAGGAGAAATGACAAATAAATGACAAAAAAGGGCATTTAATTGCCTGCACACACATGCAGGCGTAGCCCCAGCCTGTGCATCCCCAGCATGTCCCAGCTGGGCCAATAGTCACCTTTCCTGAAGTAAATATTGGGCCAATTTCGTCACGTTTGGCTTGTGTTTATCGACACAGCACTTAAGCAATGGGGTTTGAGTTGCAATAAGGGCATGAGTCCATCTCTGTGTCACCCCGAGGTGAGGGATGAGGAGCCATTCGTGGGGTGTCCTGGCTGCAGGTTCTCCTCAGTCTGTGTCACAACCCACTGACTGCAGCAAAAATCAAATATTTGTACTTGGAGGCAGAGCTGAGGTAATTCCCACCAGGAATATGCCATCTCTCACCAGTTGAAAAATATTATCCCTTCGTTGTGCTGTTATTCTGTTTAGTTCTTGACACACACTGCCGAGCAATTTTGTCTTGAACTCCCTTTTTAGCCAAGAGTGTAACCTTAAACAAATCTGAGGTTGCACTCGAGGACTTCCCAATCAACTGAGGAATGAACTCTGAAGCAGAAGTTGTATTTAGCAAAACAGACTTAAAATTATTATTCATAAATGCACATGTTATGGCTGCAGTTGTTTCACTTCTTTCTTTTACAGTCCTATAAATTGTATACAGAACATAAAGGCTTTACTTCTTACATAAATGTTTTGCAGCCGCCATAAATTATCTTTCTTGCATTCATAATGAAAAAAAAAAATCACTGTTTGATGTTTTATATCCTCTTCCCTAAAATGTAAAATATGGTAGTTGGAGCCAGATTTTATCTCATTTGAAAATAAAAGAAGGTTCATTTCCTACTAATTTTTTTCAGTCTTAGGTTTGGCGTTCCCATGAAGTGTTGCCCAATCTGCAAAGCAGCATTACAATAAACTCAGCTTTAGCTGAGGCTTTGTTGTACCAGTGCTAATAACCATCATTGTGGAGTTATGAACACAACCCGAATCTCTCTTATCTTTTTTTTTTTAATCCCTAATGTTGGTTATATTTCATCTTTCCACACACCCCCATCACTGCCTGAGTAGCAGTTGGTTGAAGTTGTCCCTACACCAGCCCTCGAGGACCCTGCCCCAGCCTGGCTCTCCTGGAAGCAGGCCTTGCTAAACTCCCAGCTCACTGGTTTGCAAAGCAAACTTCAGCCTTGTACTATTTACCTTGGCAAGTGCCCGACCAGATTGATGATCTGTAAAGTGGATTTGTTATTTGGCTGTTTGCTTTGGCAGCTCTTGAAAGCAGTTTGCTGATTACAGTCCCAGATGTCATTGCATACATTACTGTTCACTATAAGTTCCTTTTAAAGTTTTAATTTCAGCCACAAATACTATTAAGCTTTTTGCACCTTTCTGTCTTTAGCTCATGGATATTAAATATCAAGAGCAAACAGCCTCGATTTCCCTAAATTTTCCTCTTATTATCTTTTCTGGCCTCTTCCAGGCATCTCTGTAGTGCCAGGAGGGTGGATGCTGCTTCCCCACACTGTGCCATGGGCAGCTACAAGGTGATCACATGCACAGTTCCCTAACTAGAGATAACCTGGAAAATCACCATTTTTATGAATTATCAGCTTTAACATGACCAAATACTTGGGTCAGCAGAGCAGAGATCAGGAGCAGTGGTCACTAAAGTTGCCCTGTGCCCTGTGTATATTAGGGCTGGCACAAAGCAATGTGGTTTCCCTGGGTTAGATCCATCTCCTCTAACCATCATCTTGACTTTTAAAGGCTCTTGAACCTGATAAGCAATTTGGCAAATCAATAGGCTGAAAATCAATTTGTTTCTGACACTGGGTGATCCTGAGTTGGACTCTGGTGCCTGCAGAGCTCTGCTCCAGCATGTTCCACTCCCAGCCCTGTGCATCCAAACATCAGGATTAAGGTTGAGGAATACTGGAATATTTTATTTTCTTGTTGCCTCAAAGTGCATTTGCTCTTCTAAAGTCCACTAAGAGGCACATGAAAGGCTCAGCTGGGTGTTTGCTGCTCCCCTGCTGCAAGGGCTGCAGAGCTGTCCAGGAGCAGAGCCTGGCACAGCCCAGCATGGGCAGACAGAGCTGGTCCTGGCTTTGAGCAGTTAAACCATCCTTCATGCCCAGGAGCTTTTTTTTTTTTTACAAATGGGGGCACTTTCAGCTTTGAAATATTTCAGTTGAAGAAGTTAATTCACTTTAAGTAAGTTTACTTTTCAAGGGGAGGATATCATTGTAGTATTTTTGGCCACTGCTTGAAAATTCCTCTAACCCTTTACTATAATAAGCAAATTGAGCAGATTAAAGACACATTATGCTGCCAAATGGTTTTTCTACGCAGGGTGACATATATTTTTTCTGTGGAAAAGGTTGTGGGGGTTTTTGTGAGCTGCTATGCTTTTTTTAGCACTTCCTGTTTTATTGTGTTTGAAGTGTCTTTGTGGTGACCTGTTGGGGTAAGATTCTTCCATATGGAAGTGTTTCTTCAACTTTTAATCATTTTGTTTAAAAAAAAAAAAGGTTTTAAATCCGATTTGCAGATGTCTCTGGTTTTGTTTGCAGAGAGCCAGTCCAACTCACTGCAGTGGTGTAGACATGATGAATTGTTCATACACAATGTGATGGTGACATCCACAGAGTTGCACTCTCAGATACCCTCTCTAAGATCCATAGAAAAGCATTGGTTTGGGTTTTAATGAATTTTTCTCTTTGAAAGTTCTGTTCCTTAAAAGATCTGGGGTGAAATCACTGAATGCCTTGGCAAATCTTCTGTTGGTTTTAATGGAACTGGGATTGCACCAGTAGGCCCTGGCTCTGTTGTAGGCATCTCTGAAGTGAAGTAATATCAGGATAACAAGCAAGTTTGTGTCTATTCCTGGGGAAAATCTTTCTGGAGTTTTACATAGGGTCAAAACCAAAGCTACAGGTTTATTGTTAAGTCTACAAGACAGAATCCTTCATTAATGTACAACAGAATGCAGATTTCCTGCACTCATATTGGACTCACCATAACTGAGACCAGAATTTGGACCACTGGAGTTGTGTTATAGCTGCATCCTGTTTCCTATTAGTTCTGACATTAACATCTGAATTTCACATTCCTTCTTGTTTAGGTTTAACTGCTCAATCAGTGCTTACAACAGACATCCCAGGACCTCTCTGTAGTTGTCTGGTTTGCAGAGGGTGTGGTGGCAGCACTTGGCACCAGCTGGAGCAGTGCCTGCTTTGGAGCTGGTGGGGCACAGGGTGTTACCCAGGCAGCTGGGGATGTCCATCACCCATCTCCAGACTTCCCCTCTGCATCATATCCCCAATGTTTTAACCATAAGAAAACTGGCTTTGACAGTATTTTTGAGCCCACATGTGAATACCACATGTTGAGGTCTCATGTCTGCAGTTTCACTCCTAATTAAGTGTAGATGTAAGTACTGGGTATTGTATAAGGTCTTTGGCTCTCTGCAATTCACCACAAGCATCTAATTCCCACTTCCTTTATCTTGGACCTATTATTTATATGAGAAGGGTAGGTGGACTCAGTGGTTACAAGTCTGCTGGATTATTATGTTTCTGTAGCTGTCATCCTGTCAAGGGTCCTGCAGAAATTTGCACTAAGGGCTCTTGGTGGTTTATTGGGAGTAAAATCCCCTCCTGTGACAAAGGTCTGTGCACCACCTAAGTCTCAGTAAGCCCTGAAAATGAGTCTTAAATGTTATATTGGCCTTCTTAGCACAGAGGTGAACTTCATTCTGTCAGATTTTCAGTTCAGCTTAGGTTGTCTCCACTGCTGTGAGAATTAGGAAATTAGGATGGAGTCTCTAAAGCTGCCTAAAACTTTTGATGTTCAGCCCACAGAAGCCAAGGCCTTGAAGCTTTCTGACCTAATAACAGCATGGTCTGGAAAAAGACAGCTTTTTAATGTAGATGGGCACAGTGCTCACCTGGTGAACTGTTTAAAAATGTCTAGATTGGATGTTTGGCTCTGACTTTCTAAACTGACATGAAAAAGATGGAATTATGCACGTGAAGGTCATTGTCATCTCTAGACTGTCTTTCCATTGCACCCTGGCAGGGCTTCAGGAGCTCTGGGGACAAGGTGCCTTCAGCTCAGTGGCAACTCTCCAGTTTAAATATTTCACCAAAACACCTCCAACACGTCCCACTTCCTCAGTAGTTTCCAAGTGGTGTCCAACTAGATGAAAATTAGCCAGTGTCTTGCTTTGTAGAGCTACAAAGGTCAAATGTCTTGGAGAAACAAGGTGCTAAGATGCTAATTCTCTCCCTGGAATGAGAAGGCAGTTCTCTGCTCAATTAAGCAGAAAATGCTTGAAACATCTCAAATTTTGCCTCCTGTTTTGAATGCAATTAAACAAAATGTGCTGTGATTGCAGGGAGGATAACCAGCTTCCAGTGCAGTCCTGAATCCCATCCTGAGATCAGTTATGAGACAAACAGTCTGGGGAGGTCATGAGTGTCCTGGGCTGGTCCCTGCCCTGTCAGTCCCCAACGTGGGACACACAGGAAGCTCGCCCTGAACTTCTGTTCTCACACTTCTCCTCTTGGAATCTTGTTTTCCACTTTTGGGAGATTTGTGAAACATATGCTTTGGAGGCTTCCCAATTTTTTTTTCATGGCAAGAAGAGAATTGCTCTCTGCATTGTAAAAACTCCTTTCTAACGGACCTGCCTGGTGCAGCTCAACAATCCCCATTTTCTCATCACTTCCCAGTGCATTTTATAGGGTATAAAAAGGGTGTTATGATCCATGTTCCCAAACCTTGCCTCAGCTAGCAGGAACATCAATAAACATGGCTTGATAGACACCAGAGCTGCCCCATTGTTCCCCCTGTGCTTTGAACGTGCCCTAAAATACCTTTGGAATCTATTCCCCCTATAGGAAACTCCTCATGCCTCTGCTGAACTTTTAACATATCAAAGGTAATAACAGTGCTTAGGAAAACTGACTTCTCCCAGGGTGCATTCCCAGTCTGGTCACTTAATGTACTTTGAAATATTTCTTTCCCTTCATCTCATGTCCCACTTTTTTTTCCTCATTCCTTGATTTAAATTAATCTGCAGATTGGGAAGTCAGTGTTACCTGGATCTGGCAGAAGATTTTACTTCATTTCTCCCCCTTTCCTTTTCCTTCCCTCTCTATAAAATTATTCCTGTTCTTTCTTCAGTTCACAACTGAGATGATGGGTTGATGTTTGAAGAGTTGTGTGCTCCGTTCCAGGAAATTCTGTCTTTGTTCCAAGGCTTCCAGTGCAGAGGCTGCTTTCACCTTGATCTTTCAGCACAGCATCAGAACATTTGGCAAGCTTTTGGTCCCATTTTTTGCTGCTGTCCAGGGCTTTTGAGAGATTCCCCTTGGACAACTTCCACCCTTGAGCTTGCCCACTGGAGGAAATACTTCCCCTTGAATTTACAGAGCCACATCATCACGAGTGGTGCATCCCTCTCATATCTTCATTATCTTCCTCACCTCCTGGTTTTAAAGTAAGTTTTTCCTCCTGATGGGAGGGATGTCTGGAAAAGCTGTGGGATCAGCTTCTACCTGAGTTATAGGAGTCTCCCTAATAATGAGCTTTCTTTTCCATATTAAGTTCCCCAGAAACTTGTGATTAGCCCCACTTCTGAGAGTTCACCGTGGCTTAATTCTACTGTAAAACTGTCAGCAGTGATTTTCTTGTTTAAAGACAGATTTTGGTTCTTGTACAGAACTACTTCTTGCTAAATTCCTTTCCAACCAAACACTCTTGTCATTTCTCAGCCATTAAAGACAATAAACTCCATCTTTGGATTTTTACATGCTGAACTTAGTTTATAATGATAGATACTTGTTTATAACACACTGAAGATTTTTGTTAGCTTTCTGGCATAAAAATTGGAATCTTCTCTTTTGATTCGTAGTTATTAGTAGCAGGTTTATCCTTTCAAATATGTACAAACTATGATTTAAGTGGAATATTTATTGTCCACAAGAATGGTAGACTGCAGTTCTCACAATCCATCCTGCCTTGGCAAGAAGCATCATTATAATCCAAACTATTCACATGGGTTGAAGCTGATTTCATAGGAGGAATTCTGTATTTCAACCCAGAAGGTCACAGTACCTGATTGTCAATGCTTTGGTCCCTGGAGAAAGCCCTGGGACTTCTCTGTGTAACAGGGCAGCTCCAGCTCCAGGTGTGGATGATCCCACTTTTTCTAGGGTGCTTAAGCCAGTTGGGGCTATAAAGTGTATTTTGAGGGTGCTATAAAGCTGAATCAGGCCCTTCTGGAAAAACAGGCAGTGAGAAGCACCCACTTGGACCATCCTAGAAGTCCCAGGAAGGGGCCACAGTGCTGACAAAACTGGGATGGTTCTTCCTGGATCCAGAGAAATCTGCCAAACAGGCCCTGTTGGATCAGGCAGGCACTTGGGGCACCATAGTTTGGATTTGCAGATACCAAAGTGCCTTCTCTGTACCAGGTGACTCCTGGAATGGTCCATCCCAAATGACCTTACAGGTTGTAGTGCATCATAAAGCAAAGCAAAGCATGGCCTTGCCATCAGTGCTCCAAAATGTGGTTTGTTGAAGAAATGAGAAAGAAAATTGACTGTAAAAATCCAGTTCTTTTGCTCCTGGTTTAGAGCACTCTGCATTTCAGGACTAAACAGCACAGCGTGAAGTATCAGACTTCCCTCTTAACTCCGATTTATTTTGCATTTGTTTGGCTCCATGCACCCACTTTTTTCCCCATTTTTGTGGGAAGTAGGCAGGAAAAATAAGGCAAATTTCTATTTTAATTTGTCCCCACAAGGATGATGCCCCACAGGCACACCCTTGTAGTCACCTTTAGTGATTTCTGTAGCAGGTCAGAGTGCCTCCCTCAACTGAAAAAAACAGTGCTGTTACTCAAGGCAGTCAAAGTCCTTGTGTGGCTCTTTTTTGAAGTACTTCTTGCTTATTCCTGAAAGCTTTGCTGTTGGCTATGAGCAGTGAGCCATCACTGCCTGATTCCTGCTTCCACTTGGAGTTGTTCCTGCGAGTCTCCGAGTGCCAACGTGGAGCTCGTGGGAGGGTAAATCTCCTGCCCTTTGAGTGCAGCCTGTGCTGGGGATGAGAGGGAGATGAGTTAAATGACTGAAAGCCTGAGGCTGGGACATGCCAGCTGCAATCATTTTTTCACTCCATCATCTCACCTTGCAACGTCGCTCTGCCTTATCCAGCCACCAGATGCCTGATGGATAATACAAGTGACAAGGGCAAAACCTCCTCCATGGATGAAGAGGAAAACTTCAGGCAGCGAGGATGGGGCTGCTGGCTCCTCACCAGCTGAGTCCTGCCTGGCTGGAGTGAAATCCCTCCTTTGGATGGGGTTTGGGAGGAGATCAGACCTCGGTGCAGTGAGTCCCCGAGTGCTCTGGCTCTGCTCCAGCAGCACACAAGCACACACTTAACTTTCAGCACATATATACTCCCATTGAAGTCACTGTGGCTCTTTGCATGCTTAAAAGTAAGGACATGCTTAAGCTGGCTTGGGACCAGAGATTTCAGTGCTTTGTAGGTTCCTTGCTGGAACTCAGATAACTTGCTCGTGCAACTTGGCACATGCTTTTAATGAATTCAGAATCGGGCCAAAAAAATTTATCTTCCCGGGCTTGGAAGGCTCACAAGGAAACAAGTTTAAGGTTTTGTTGAATTTTTATTATTTTCTAAACATAAAATTTCACGTTTCTCTGTAGTCCCTAAAGAAACACATTTTCCTAATGTTCTTGGAAAGATCTAGAGACTTGAAGTGAGAATTTCCCAAACACCCTGAGCTGATGGAATAGTTTGTGGGATGTGCTGCCTGACCAGGGCAGGACGTGGTGGCTCTAAAGGTCCCATCTGTGTTTCATACCTTGTAGGAAGATGTGGCATTGCACTGGATTGTCCTCAGGCACAAGGTTTCCTTCTGGGCAGCCCTGGCACAGACTTGCCCAGTGACCTTGAGTGAGTTCCTTAAACCTTGATGTTCCAGCTCTTCCCTGGTGGAAGCAGTAGAACTCAATCAGTGCTGAAAACTCATTTTGCCTCAGCAAAAAGTTTGGTCCTTTAGGTGTGTTTTGCAACCTATCTTCCATTCCCTGATCATGGTAATTCAATTAAAAAATTGCTGAGTTTCCAAACCAGTTCCTGATATTAAAGGTGCTGTATCCTTATGGCAGCTGCTCAGCTGCCCCAAACAAACATTCCCTTCACTCTGGTTTAATTCCTGAGTTTGTCTCACGCTGGGTGTGAAATATATTCAAATACTTGAGGGGAAGTTATGATTCCAGGAGTCTCTGCTCACAGTTAATGATATAACCCTCATAAATTGAATGGCGACTCGGTGAGATTTAGTGAAAGTATCAGAAGGTTCATCATTAGGAAGAAATTCTTCCCTGTGAAGATGGTGAGGTACTGGAAGAACAGCTATGGATGCCCCATCCCTGGAAGTGTCCAAGGCCAGGCTGGACAGGGCTTGGAGCAACCTGGGATAGTGGAAGGTGTCCCTGCCCATGGCAGGGGGTGGAAGGAGATGGTCTTTGAGGTCCTTCCAACCCAAACCATTCCATAGTTCTGTGCCTCGTGCTGCAGGCAAAGGCAGAGACCAGCAGGAAAAGTGACCCTGTGAGCTCTTCCCAGACACCCAGAAAGTGCCTGATGTTTGCAAGTGAGATTTATTTACCCTGTGTACAAGCAGTTATTAGACAGTAGCTTGGAAGGGCGTGTACATTATCTCAGAGTGAGGTAAGACAAACGAATTACAAGTTGGAGGCCCCGAGTGGGATTAGTGATGCACCTTAGGAAAATATTTGGGTTTCTGTTTATATGTCAGCTGGGTTGTGAAACGTTTCATCTGGGAAAGGTGATATGAGACCAGAGAAACATTTGCTCTTATAATGCAAAAAATATTTCAGTTTCTTTCTTAGAGGTTTGTTAGTGATATAAACCAAATTCCGTGTTTCCGGAGCGTCAGTGCTCAGCTGCTTCCCTCAGATGCTCTGCTGGGGGATTTCTCCTGCCTGGCAAGAAACTGCCCATTATCTGCCCTTGTTTGTGAACATTTCTCTGGCTGCAAATTAGTTATGAAGAAGAAATGACCCAAGGCCCAGCAGTCTGTGTCTGGTAGACTGGGTTTGCTGCAAGGAGGATGTTAAGGATGCTGGCACGGGGTTTGGGCAGGGAACCACATCCATCCCTGCTGTACTGCTCCATCCAGCTGGATTTGGGATGGGGAACCCTTCACCCCTCCTTTGCAGCAGGTTTAAAATCCAGTATCCCCAACAATCAGCTGCAGATGAACTGTGCTCACAATGAACTTGGCCTTTCCAAGCATTACACTTTCTGTTCCTATTACACAAGAAAGAGTCTCCTATTACAATTTGAGTGATATATTAGTACATAGCACAGTTCCAATGTTTTTTCAACACTTGAGATTTTTTTAATTCAAATGAAACAATCAGAATTAAATTCCTTGGCTCAGACAGTGACCACTAACTCCCAAGCAATATGACAAATCCACGCCTGTGTCTCAAAGTGTAACATAAGATCTTAGTTATCCCAAAAACCCCGATGAGTTGTCAGATCTTTCCTTACTTGTGGATAAATATGAGCCTTTTATAATCCATTATGTGTCCTTTGCACATGTATATATATATATATGCATTTGCACAGGCCATGAGATTGATAATAAGCAAGATAAATCTTGCTGTTTTCTTAAGGGAAGCAATATATTATTCCAGTCCCCTCAGTGGAATTGGCATTTCTACCTCTCTAAGGCAGGACAAACCTCTTCCCAAGAGTTCAGAAATGACTTGGCATATAAACAAATAGGCAAATAAGGGCTGTTCTGCAGTGTCACAGGAATAGCAGCTGTATCCCTCCTGCATCTGACACAGCTCTCCCCACAGCATCTGAAAATCACAGCTTTTATTCAGCTGAGAAGTCAAACAAAATAAAGACTCGTCTAAAAAAGCCTCCACTGAGATTTAATGGAATTCATTGTGTGTTTAAATTTCCTAGGCATTGTTGAAAATCTCAATAATCATCTTATTGTAAGCTTCGCTAAGTCGTAGATCTTCAGAGAGTGGGAAATTTTACTAGGAGGGGAAAAAAAAAAAAAAAACAACATTACTGGATTTTCTAATTTTAACCAGGACTGAGAATCATAAGTATGTGAATACCACAAGAAAACATTTCCAACCTTGCAAAAACTAAAAAGTGCTGAAGATCTTTTGTGAATCCTTTTTTAATGAAATTTCCAGACCTGGAGGTTGAAAGAACATCAGGTGAAGTTTTTCTGCTGTGCAAAATTGTACCTGGTAACTCACACCCACCCCTGCTCCTGCAGAGCCCTCTGTTCTTCAAGACACTCTGCTTTATGCCAGGATTAAATAGAAAGAAATGTTAATCTCTGAGGGGGTTTGGGGCTGATTGTAGCATTCCTGATTTTTTCCAGGCGTTCTGATTCTGTAAAGCGTTAAAATATGCAAGAATCTCTCTGTTCAAGGGTGGGGAGAAAATTTTCTTGGAAATTAATTTTATTACGGAGGGATATTTTGTTTTTAAAATCATAATAATATCCAGTTATACTGTAGTTTCCATCTCTTTTTGCTTTTAGGCAGCTAAATAAATGGCATCCAGTATTGGAAAAATGCGCTCATCTGATTTTTCAGTGCACTGTGCTCTTCAGGCTGAGTTGCACCTTCTCCATAGGTGCCTGCAGCCCATGGCAGCACCCACCTGTGCCCACCTGCGCCCACATTACCCTTTAAAGCAAGATAAAGTCTTGTGCTTCTGGTACTGCAAAACCACACCATAAATTTCCCCGCTGACACCAAACGCGCAGTTTTTCACGTTTTATCCTTTAAGTCCTGCTTTGGATGGATGTCACATCCTGCCTCCAGTTTTTCAACCCTCCTGTCTCTGCCGTGTCCTTTCACTAACCCCCATGCCTTGGGGAACCAGGAGCTTGGCAAGGGCTGGAGGAGCTCCTGGGGGCTTTGGGGGGTTTCATCCAGCTTTTGTGATCGTGGCACTCAGCAGCACGTTGAGGTGACACTGAGGTTCCTCATTTGGTGGCCAGGCATTGCCAGGAATCTGCTCTTGGATGGCATCTAACAGAGTCTCTGGGAGCATTCAAGGCAAAGGCAGAGTTTAATAAATATACTTAATCATTTATGTTTTGACCTTAGCCCAGACTTGTACTCAGACACAGAGAGCGGAGAGTTGGAAACGCACTTTGTCAAGGCTCCTTTGGCAAAGCAGGGCAGCCCTGCTCTGAGGAAAGGCAGATCCTTCAGAAAGGAGAGTAAAAGGTCAGCACTAATCCAAAAGGACAAGCAGTGTATGTCTGTGTGTATATTGGGTTTCACATATGAAATCCAGTCATGATAAATCTGATGGCTTTAGAAACATCTACTTTGATTAATGAAAACATAGTTCCCATAGACCGTGGGTTTCATACTTCAAAGTTCCCCTGGATTTAGGACCTTAGGTTTTGCTTATTCATATAACATGCAGGAAACTATTTTTAAATGAATAAGGGAGTTAAAAAAAAAAAGAAAAAGGCAAATGTTTCAACATTGGTGGTTCAGATAGGCTGGATAATAAGGAGCAAAATTAACAAACAACAGACATTTTATTATGCATTTTACAATAATGTTTGCATTCTTTCCTCTATATTTGTTTTTCCTTGAAAAGATTTATGTATTTATAAAAATATCTCGCTGCTCCACCTCTGAAAATTGCAGCCCCACTCGTGTTTGAAAGCCTTCAAGGATAGCTGTGATCACTGGCTATGCTCCTAATCATCCAAAATGCTTCTCCTGAGCCCCTGGTTAACCCCTTGTGCAGGAGGACACGGCGTTTGTCGGGATGTGGGGAGGAGCAGGAGGGTGAGATGATCCCTAAGGACCTGCCAAGCTTCCACGGCATCCTGGATGTGGCCACCATCGCCTTGGCCACTGTCCCCAGTCTGTGGCCACGTGGGACATGGGCAGTGGTTGGGCAACCTCCTTCTGGACCATCCACCTTCATCCCAGGGAGCTGCTGGACTCGGGGCTCGCTCCTCCCGGCAGCTGCATGTTTGCTCAAAGCTCATTTAGAAACACTGACAGAGGAATAAACAGGGGGTTTGTTTATAAGTCTGTAGTGCTGAGGAGGGACAAGGAACCTCTTGGCCTCACTTAGCCAAGAGTTCAAAGGAATTTGGAAGTGTTGGTTGCCTGTGGGACTGGGTACCCAGGCTGAAGGCTCCATTAATTAAGTGCACTCACAGGATACAGAGCTGGTGAGTAATGTCCTGTTTATAGCAGAACTGTGAGCAGTCCTGGAAAAAGAGAAACTCTGTGGGAGGGAAGATGACAGGGAATAGAGTCACTCCAGAGGCTGTAGCTCCTGCCATCGTTTCCAAAGGCAATAATTAACACTTACACCTTGGTGTAACAGCCGTACACCAGGTGAGCTGGAGCATTCTGTGCCATGGGCACAGCAGAGTGGGATGGCAGCACAGGAGGGGATCAGCAGCACGTGCCACGATCACAGGCACGTGGTCAGCAGCCACATCCAGGGCAGGTCAGGGGGACGTTTCTTCCTCCACACTCAAATAAGGCTTTTGCACAGACCCCCGTTCAAGCACGGAGAGCGGCCGCTCTGTGGTCCCCCTGGAGTCACAAAGTTGTGGCACGGAAGGGAATTGGCAGAGCCTGTAGGAAAGTACAACCTTTAATGTTTAAACGGGGTATGTTACAGTTTGACTCACGACTTCGGGCAAGGAGTTTCCATGTGCTGATTCCTCACACGCCCGCGGGGTTCCCGCTCCCGCCGAGGGGTTTCTGGGCAGCTCCGTCCTGCTCCCACTGTGCCAAGTGGGGTGGGACTCCCTTCAAAGTCCACTCCTGCTTCTCAGGGGGCCAGAAGAAGCAGGGGAGGTGATGAGCAACCCCTCCTGTCCCTCTGAGACCCTCTTGGTCGCCCAGTTCCACCATCCCATGGGGCCAAACCCCATCCCATTCATCAGGACACATCTTTTATCAGTTCACATTGGCAGGTCATTTGCCCTCCTGTTGACTCTGTTATTTTTTGCTCACACGGATGTTGCAATATGCAAGGTGAGGCTCAAAACTGTCAAGCTCTTTAATAGAACCATTACTGTATTTTTGGAGAACGTTCCCTTTTTGATTTACTGTTCCTTAGAAGACAGGAAATGGAGCTACTTGATTTCATATTTTAAACAAAGCCGTCCAGAGATTTAATGAAAAAAATTTCCCCTGGCTTTCGAATTAAAGGGCTATGGTGAAAGATTTAGCTTAGCTATTTTGACTTAGAAAAATAACACTCTAGACGCATTAAAACATTTTGTAAAAATACTTTTTACTACTAGATTTTTTTCAAAGAAGAAAAGTTTCTCTGGTTTTCTCGCTCTTGGTTGGTGGGGCTGTGAAATGAAAGGAGATTTCCAAGGTTTAAGGGTGAGTTTTTTCCCTTCCTTCTGTAGAATTTATTTTGCTTTTATACTAAAAGCCTTGAAACAATTGCAATGCTAAAGACAAATCCTGTATGTCTAAGCAAGGTAATTTGGTGTGAGTAATAATGAAGCCTTTGCCATTAATAAAATGCAAGAAACGTTAAGTAGGAAGATGGGGACCTGATTCAGCAGTGGGAGGAAAGGGCAGTGCTCCTTGGAAGGCAAATATCCATGGAAGGAGAGAAGTGGGAGATCATTTTCAGACAAAAATTAAAGTTTTAATAAGAAAACCCTGTGTGTGGAGCAGAATTAGCTCGGAGTGTTTGGGGCAGTGTAAAGCTAAGTTGGAATTGTAAAACAAAGCAGTTTTGACCTAGATGGTCAAGCCAAGGTGGTCCCCCGTTCCATTTGGGTTGATTTGGGGTTTTTTATTGGTAGTGCTGAGAGTCTGGGGTGACGCTTGAGCATCATGCAAAGGAGGCTGGTGGTCTTCATTCCCACCCAGTTTCATCCTCAGTAAATAAGGGGAAAACTAAATGTTCTGCTGGCTTGAAAGCACCATGCAATAGGATGAAATATTGACATAATTTTAAGTCAATGAGATATTTTTCAGTGATTTAATGAGGTTTCACCAGGACTTCGCTAGTAATTGCTTGACTCAAATAATACCTAATTTGCTCATTCTTGAGTTGTTTCTAAATGAATTGCTCCTTTTAGGTGGAACCTGTTCCCCAGCCAAAGCTGTAGGGGGGACAAAGGGAAGTCTGGGCTTCACACATCAGGGGCTGATATTGGTGGCTGTCAGTAGGGTTTCAGCAGTCTGTCAGTGGCAGCACAGGGCAAAGCCTGCCTTCTCTCAACCCTCAGTAATCCCTGGAATCAGCAGGAGCTTTCTCAGCCCCGTTGGTTCTGCAGTCACATCCTGGCTGTGGGTTTGGGGATTTTGGGAGCAGGACACTCCACTGAGGTTTATTTGTAAACTTCTCGCTGGCCGACGATGGGGAATTTGATACGTTATCAAGTGAGATACTGGGATTGAAAAGGGGAGAGCAAGGCAGCCAGAGAGAGAGATTACCATTTAATAAATAGCAGAGATAGTGAGCTGCTATCAGCCTAAGTTTAATGCCATTAACCCGTGTGCTGTTGGGAATGATGTACAGAGAGCAAAGCACCCCAAGGCTCCGGGGAGCAACCCACCCATTCCCATGTCACACACTTCCCAGAAGAATTTTCCAAGGTGTAAAAATACCCAGGACTTCATTTTGCCTTTAAAAAAGTAATTTTACTCTGATACATGTGCTGTTTGCTGATGAAGTGGCAAGATGAACAGGAAGGTCCGTGACAATTAGTCTTGGTTTTCCTGAAGCAGTTTTGTTTTACATCAGAGGGGGACAGAGACAGGGATTTACAGTAGGAAAGGACCTGCCTGCTCAAGATAGGTCCCATTTTTTACCCCCACCCCTGATCACACTCTGCATATCCAGCTTTACCTGGAACCCATTTTATCAATGTGTGTATTAAAATAAGGAGGAATTTGTGGGTTCCACTGCAGCAAAGAGTAGATGATGATGCACAGACCTCTCCTGTTACTCACAAGCAGGGTGATCACCCACGGGGTGCAGTGGTGGCTGCTGAATCACAGCTGGATGTCTGGACACAATGGCATTACCAGATGTGCACTGCTAACATGGAGTAGGAGTGAAAAGGGAGGAAAGATAAAACTAGAGCTTCCCCAGCCTTACAGTTTTTTTACAAGAAAACTTTCAGTGCAGTTAATCCCTGTAACCTGCATTTGCATTAACACTTGCAACCTCACACGTTGCTGCTAAGAAGTTTTGGCAGCTCCTGGCCCTGATTGCAGAGGTAACACTGCACTTGTCTCCTTTGCTCTCACTCAAGTATCTCAGGAGCCAGAGCTCCATGAAGTTTCTCCCTGTACACATAAGCAGGCATCTTGGCAGAGCTTCAAAAGCCATTTGCCTTATTATTCATATGTCTGCTTATAGGAGCAGAAATGCTCCCATTTCTCACTTTTGGAATAAGGGCGGACACCAGGAAAGAAGAGATTTCTCATCTCTGGCACAACCCTGCAAACCTGTGGGAGCTCATCATCCCCTCTCTGCTTCCCTGGGGTTTGGGAAGCAGGTTTAAAAGCTGCCCCCCCTGATGGTTCTCCAGGCACACAAACAGCCCTGTCAGAAACAGCTGAAATCCGTGGGGTCTTGGAGTAAATACAGAGTGGGAGTCTCAGGGTTGTATGAAACAGTAGAAGGATGATTGGGGAAAGAAAGCTTCAAAAAAAGACCAAGTTTTGCTTTTCCTGCTGCCTTTAGGAGAGCTGACATCATGAAAATGTTGCAGAGACTTAACCATCATTGAAATTACTTCTCCTCCTCACTGCATTTTCTCAAGCTTCAAGAACCCTTGCTTTAAAACAAATTAGTAGACTGGAGCAACCTTTTAAATCCAAAGGCCCATTAAAAGTTGAAATATTTGGTCATTCCTCCCCTCGGTTTAAACTGGGATTCATCCAGAGTTCAAGTGCACGTATCACATAAGAGCCACAGTCCCATTTTGTAGAGGTCCATTTTAGTGTTGATGGTTTTCTAGTGCCAGGAATCCACTCCCCAGCCAGGCGAGGAGATAAATCAAAGCCGTGCGCGCCGATGAAATTCAGGAGCCAGAAGTCACCATTGCAGCCCATATAAATCCCTGAATGCCAGCCCTGGTGCTTTTGTCCGTGCCATTAGAGTTCAAAATTATCTGCCCCTCTTTGCTGATGTATGGATTAACTGGCTGCCCGAGTGTTTACTAACGGTTATCACCCGGTACTTTGGACGTTATCAGAGGAAGGGACGCCTGCCGCGGGGCTTGGTCTCTCACCCTTTCTATTACCACCTGTCAGTGGCAGGGGGTGTGTTGTGAAGCTGTACAGTCACAGACTACAAGTGTAGATAGTTTCTGACGGCTGATCAAAGGGGAAAACCAAAGGCCTGATAACAAGGACGTGTTTCATGTACTTTTAACTTTGAGAAACATTGGCATTTGCATTTTTTCCCCTCGGTAGCCTGGCAGAAACCAGGCACAATAAATGCTGCGTATTCAGTTACCTAATAGTGGAGTAAATGGTATGTGCTTGAAGCAACAAAGCGTAACTGTAATCTTGTTCCAAGTGGGAATGATTTAAGTAAGCCTTTGCAGAAGACTTGCTGTATAATAAAGGAGAATAATTTTAATTTGTACTTTGAAGTGATCTTGAATTCAGAATCTAATCTTTGCATTCGGCAGAACATCATACCCTGCTGTGAATGAGGTAATAGCTGCAAGTCAAGGAATTATTTGAAGTATCTTTTGTCAGTACGTGCACTCCGTCACAAGAACCAGCATCCTCAGTAACGTGCTGCTGGTGAAAGAGTCTCTGTTAGAGCACTTTTGACCTAAAACTTCAGAGGGCAGGAACAGAGAAAACCCACAGATATCCCAGACTGAGAGAAAGGCTCACTTTCTTCCTTCAGCAGACACACTTCAGGCATGAGGCAGCTCTGCCACGCTGTTGCACTTCTCTGTTCAGGAGCAAGAAAGGGATTTTGGATAAAATTTCTGCCCATTAGCAAAGACAAAATGACCTGACTGTTTGCATTGTGCAAGACGAGAAGGGGGACAAGGATCTCAACAGCAACCCAGTGAAAGACAGATCAACTTTATACATAATTTCTAGTTGTCTAACATACACTTTAAAACATATATCTGGGGATTTAACATGACACATCACTCACATTTGTGTTATTGTGCTTTTTGTGCTGTGAGCCCAGCACTGGGTCTGTATTTAAATTTAACCTTTTTCCTTACAATTCCAGCTGTCAGTCCTTCGGGCTGTGCTGGTCACCCCAACATTTGAACCAACGTGCTCCAACCAGCGTTTCAGCGACTCAAAACTCAAAGGGCTCCGCTCTTTCCGATGGGAAATCGGTCAGTCCCAGGGTGTCCCAAACTTCTCCCGTTTGTTTGTTGAAGGTGCCTTCGACCGGAGCGTGACGCTGCTGGAGGTGTGTGGGAGCTGGCCAGAGAACTTCGGGCTGCGCCACATGTCCTCCATGGAGCACAGCGAGGAGGGGCTGCGCGAGCGCCTGGCCGACGCGATGTGCGAGTCCCCCAGCAGGGACATGGTGGGCTCAGGAACAGGTACAAAGAAGAGGTGTGATCAGAGATCACGTACATCTCACCCAATGGTGATTTTATTTTTTTTTTTTTTTCTTTTTTTTTAAGTTTTGCTTTTTCTTTTCTCTGTACAGTCTTTCTCTGGTTAACTTTTACGGGGATCTCGGTGTGAGAAAAGTCGTTTATGGAAGGAAATTAGATCGCGTCAGCACGGGCTGAAAAGTCTTAAATACTGGCAATAGACTCGAAGCTTCTCTATCACATGGGGGCAAGGTCTCTCCTCCCTCCCCTGCCAGCTCAGGAGCATCCAAGTCTCTGTGCAGATTGCTGCCCTTGCCCATCCTGCTCCAAACAATGCCCTAATCACACATATCCTCATTTTGTGTCCTGGATAGAGCCCTGCGAAGCGCTGGTTCTGTAATCCAAATTAATCCATCTTCATCAGTGTCCATTATATTGATAAATTATATCATCTGTTTAAGTAAATGGAATGGCACGTCAGAGATTATGCTCTCAGAAGGGGCCCGTGGATGCTCAGGAATTAAAGCGCAGTTATTGCAGTTTTATTGTCTCCATTAATTTTGGCTCGTTCTAAAAAACACCTCTAGTGAAAACACCCAACAGTGATGGTGGCTCTTTACATCAGCTGCCAACTCACTTGTTGCTCTCCTGGCAGCTTGCCTGGGAAGGAAAAAGAGGAGAAATCCTGGCAGAAAGGTGTGGGAATGTCAACCTCTGGACCTTTCAGGGAGGCTGTGTGGGGCAGGAGTTGTCTCTCTTTTGTATTTCTGAGGGTCTTGTGCTGCTCTGAACTCTTCCTGCTCCTCCAGAAGGCTCAGGGTCTCTCCCATCAGGGCTCATCCCCTGCTTTGCAGGTGGGTCACCTTTGAGCACATACAGCAGGTACCAAACTGCATCTGCCTCCCTCAGTCTGGAGGAGGAAGATTCACAGGAGCAGAATTTAAGCCCTTGTCACCCAGCTGGTCACCTTTCCAACTCTCTCCTCTGATCTCCATCTTGAGAAAGATGGTTTAAGATTTGGTATTAACAGAAAGAGTTGGTTGAACTCAGCATGGTTTCAGTTACAGATTTGGTGCAAATCCTCAGCAGCTGGTTGTTGGATGAGGCACTTCATGTGTCCATGACTCCAGAGCTCCATCACTGCAGTGAGGATAGAGATCCCTCACGGTGCTGGTGTGGAGTTTAATCAGTCTGTAAAGTGCTGGGAAGGTGGTAAAAACAGGCTGTGAAAGTAGAGAAAGGCACATATTTCATCTCTGACCCATCCTGTGATCAGTGTGAACTTTGGGAGGGTATCCACTGCTGATAATGGTCAGCTCCCCTCAGCTCTGTATGGCAGGGGAAAGATGAGGGGAACACCTTCTCTGAAAGCTGAAGCCTTCCAGATGTGCCAAGTTAAGATGACTGACTGCCCTGGGAATTTGACATTATATTGTATTGTAAACCAAGAACTTTGTCAGAGGTAGAGCTCTCGTATTTTCCTTCCATTTCCACCCAAACCAGCTGATGGCAGTGAGTGCCAACTTATTTGGCATCAGATGAGGCTCACAGTACTGCAGGTGTAGAGGCAGAAAGGAGCTGTTTGTAGAGATGCCATCACTGAGCTAAAATTCATCCAAAGAGATTTCTCCCTGCTTTTACTCCAGACACATAAATCTTCCTAATGAGTGTAAGGTAGGTCCAACTCACAACAGCAAATGTACATGGCAATAATGAATAACATGGGCACTGACCCAACTCACCCCATCCCACCACCCTCCTCCCACTGTCATTAACACACTGTGTTTTCCTGCCTGTCATGGGATTCTCTCTACCACTAACATACTTTATTCTCAGTATTTGGGCATGTGGTGACTCAGAGCAGCAGAGAAAACCTAGAGATAAGGCAGTGAACTCCTGTGCCCTTTCCACTTCCATCCCCTAACAGCTCTTGAGCTGTTCCTCTTACCAGACAGACATAAAAAGTTCTCTCCTGCTCAGATGGTACCTGGAGAGCTGCAGTTGCCAAGGGAGTCACTGGTGCCAGCACCATTCCTCAGGCTGGGAGCACAGGGAAGGACTCATCTGTCTGCTGCTTAATAAATGGGGAAAGATAAGTGTGGAGGTGCATTACCCTCACTTCAAAGAGGTGTCTTTGTTGGCTTGTAACAAGTAGGAGAGTTTTCACTTCCCCCCCCCCATAACCAACCTCAGCTGAACTGAATTAACTCTGAAAACATTCAGTTTTCTTCCTTTCTTCTCTGCTGCCCACTCACTGCAGTGAAGTGACAACAAAGAGTTCAGCAGAAAAGGACACTGTGGGTTTGCTTGTTGGTAGTTGTTTTCTGTATTTGTGCTGCTTCCAAAACCAGTGGTTATATTTCTGCCTTGGAGTCAGAATTGTGGAAATTATAATCCTTCTGCTAATAATCCTAAAATGACTTACTTTAACTTACTCATGCCTTTATGTTATGCATGCTTTAACTCCTGTTTGTGCTCCTTGGATTGTCTTGAGTCCTTAAATAGATTTTGCAGAGATTTAACAAAACTTGCAAAGTCTTACTCAAATTACAACAGAAATTAATGAACATTCCTAACTCAGGATATGAAGATATGAGCATGTGCAGTGCTCAGGTCCATGGTGTGGACAAAAAATGGGCAGTAGGGTGGACAGTGAGACCTTGTCAAGTGCTCAGCTGGTCCTGACATGCACTTAATGGCAAGAGATAAATAGATTCTTTTAATGCTTTAACTGTTAGGGCATAGCTGACACGTAGATTTATATAGTAATCAGGGCTGATATGCTGCAGGAGGGAGGAGGAAGCACATGCTCCTGGTGCACAGACCACTTTTTGGGGTAGATATTCACAGGGGCTTTGATTCACACCTCCCCTGTTGCATTGCAAAGCAGGAGTGGCAACTCTAACCCAGGTCCTGGCCACTGGCAGAGTTCCCCAAAGATTGGTCACACCAGAAACACCAAACTGGAGGATGCTAAAACCATGAGGAGTAATTTGGCATTTGCAGGGAAGGAATGAGGTGGGTCGTTTTCCACCTCCAACTCCCAACTGGTTGCCAAGAGCTGTTGGACAGTGGGTGGGAGGTCTGGAAAATGACCCCCCAAAAATCTGCTTTCCTTGTGACCTAGATGATAACTCCAGTCATCCAGCCAGTTGACTTGATTGGGAAACCAGCTTTCCTCCTTGTTATCCAATTATCCAGACGACCCATGTCTATCCTAAGTGGAGTCTGCTGTACATAAGCTGTCAGCCTTGATACACAATTAATTCCAAAGAAAGCGTAAATTGGCAAAGATGCAAAAAGATGTTTTTGCTGTTTCTGTCAAACTCTCACTGAAAAAAAAAATTATGAAGGTCTACTCCCAAATGTTAGTGGTCAGTGCCCTCTTTTGCTTGCAAAGCTTTGTTTTCAAGCAGCTACAATATTTACTTTTGCAGTGCAGTTTTTGAGTGTGTGCTGGAGCTTCACAGTGCATTCCCCCCAAAAAAAAGATTTATGTGATTTATGAAACTGTGTTCCAGGAGACAGCTATCTCTGACAGGATTCCACTCAAACTGGACATGCAGAAATTGCCAGCCCAGGCTAGAAATCTTTCCCCCAAAAAATGCTAATCAGTAATTAGTAAATCCTCTGATTCATCCATTCCCTCAATAAGTACGTTTTTTAAGCTTTCAAATGTATTTTGATCATTTCTAGGCTTAATATTTAAAATTAGCCTATAATAGCAGACCAAGCCCTTACAGTCTGAGCAACAGGATGTTTTTCTTGAAATACATATTTCTGCCAAAACTCCTGCAAATCTCCAAGTCTGTGGGAAGCCCGTGGCACAGAGGTGAGAGGCACCTCTGGCCCTCGGAGGAAACCATCTGGATTCCTTCCAAATTTCATGAACAAACTCATAATGCGATGAAGGAAGCTCATATGTTGAAGCAAACTCTTTAACCTGATTAATGGGATGTAAGTAAGTGGAGCTAATTAGACATGCTGTTAGGGAACAGCCTGTAGGAAACCCGGGATCAGTGTTCCGGCCACTTGGGATCCTGGTCCCCGGCCAGAGCTGTGGGGCTGCACCAACCTGAGCCTAACTCGGGCCTGGAGACCTTTGAGATTTACAGGAGGATGTTTTTGAAATCTTTCTGTGAAATTTGGGGGCTGGAGAAGTGAAGTCACACGTTTCCTGGTGTGCCTGGATTTGGTGGGAAGCAGAGAGAGGAGAGAGAGCCACTGCCCTGTGCTCCCGTGCAAGGAGCATCCTTCCTGGGCTTTTTTCCCAAGGAGAAAATATCCATGAACACAAGCTGTGTTCAAAGAGCAGCAGCCACCTGGACATAGAGGTACCTGTGCATTTAGTTTCAGGAATAGGATTAGCCCTTTATAGTCAGAGCTTCCATCAGTACCTTCCCCTCCCTCTCTTCTTCCCTCTCGCCCTCCTTTCCTCCTTTCCTTCCTCTTCTTTTAATTTTTCCAGGACAGTTTTCCCCTTCTCTCTCCTCAGTTGGTGCTAATCCCAACTCAGACGTGGGCTGTAGGAACACAGAGCAATGGATTTTCCCTCAGAAAAGCATTTCTGCCAAGAGATTTCTGCACAGGTCCAGTGCAAAACCAGCCTGGGCAGCAAACACGCTGGTGGATCAAATAACACCGATGCTAAAAGCAGCCTTTGAACTTTCAGAATATGCATCCCAGGGTCAGAGATTAAATTACCCCCTCAAATAAGTCTGAGAGCCCAGTGCAGTTCTTCCTGCAAAAGGTTGATATGGATGGGCCTTGTTTAAAAGAAAGGAAAATTCAGGCTCTTTAGGAGGCATCATTTTTGAAGTGCTGGGTGAGAGGAGCATTGGCCTTGCACACATTTTGGGAGATCAAGCACTTCAGCCTGGGCTTCTTGCTCTGTCCTGCCTAAGAGCAGCCTCATCCCTCAGTCCTGGCAGGGCTAACAGGGACATTCTTAATTTCCCAGGCCTCCAAATCCATCTTGCCACCAGCCCTGGGAGTTTTTTCTGGAATTTCTTCCAGGAATTTCTTCCAGGTCCTACTTTATTTAAGGGGGAGGGGGGTGTGAATGGTGATTCCATGAATGTTTCTGGTGTGGATTTAGGTTCACTGCTGTTTGTAGAAAAATTTTAAAGGGAGCACTGATGCCACAAGACAACTCTGACTTTCTGCCATTTGATAACAAGTTAATCAACTGCATTTTCTTATTATCACTTGTGGTGTGGGGAGATTCCTTTTCTTTTTCTTCTTACTGAATCAAGGCTTTTTTTTAAGAAATATTTTATTTTTGATACAGACACAGCCGGTGAAGTAGCAGTAAAAAACATCACTACAAAGAGGCACATGGCTTTGAAATGTTTTGGTATGTAACATAACTGTATTGTTATCAGGTCTTAACTCTTGCACAAAGAATATATTTTCCTTGTCCTAAAAGCAAACCCTCTCTCATCTTTCCAAGGGCTACGTACCCAGCGTGGCCACAGGGGGACAAAACAAAAAAATATCAAAGTGTCTCAAGTCATTTCACAAATAACATTGTTCTGTTCCTCTCCTTAAACGAACAAGAGTTTCTTTGATTTTTTTTTTAAGTCAAATTTAGGATTCTGCTGTTCAGAGCAGAGAGGTCACAAGGCCCTAATGTATTTAGCATTGACTGCCCTCTCTTGTAGTGCGTCTATTAGTCAGTAATTTGATTTGTACCTATTCATTTGCAGTCCCTGCAGGAGCTCTGAGCTGGCCCCAAGTATAATTGGTGCTGTCTCTATTTTTACATCATTAGATTAGCCCCGACTCCTGGCCACTTGTTGTCTGCGCTTGTCTGTCCATTTATACAACCTAATGTAACACAAAATTCATTACTGATCACATTACTTTCAACTCTGAAGCCAGCTTTGTGATAAACATTTTGTTAACCCTTTCCTGCCAGCACACAGACCTGGGGGATAAATGCACTTTCCCTTTGCAGGAAAAATCAATATCATAATAAAACAAAGTGCAGTCACATTTCTGGGTTTGTCATTCCTCCCAGAGAAAGAAATAGGCAGGAACAAGTAGGAGATGACTAAATGGTGGCTGCATCCAAGCATGTCATGCTGCTCTATATGGAATGAGCTCAGCAGTGTCCTTTCTACTGGAATATAAAGAAGTGACACAAGATAGGGCCAGCACTCAATTTAAAACTTAATTTCTTACTCATTGTTCTGCAAGTGTTTTAGCTCTTCTGGTCAGGCTGTAATCAGGTTATGACATTATTGGAACTGGACATTTTTCTTCCAGTGCTTTGTCTCAAAATAGTGAACAGAGACACAATTCCCTTTCTCCTTAGAGATTTGTTGCTGTGTTGGGTTTTGTTTTGGTTTGCTTTGAGTTGTTGTTTTTCCTCCAACTGATTAAGCAAATTAACTGCAATACTCCAGAATTTCACAGGAAAATGTAAAGCTGTCTGGCTTGGCTTTGCTCAATTTGGCTGTTGAGTCCCTCCTAAAGCATTAAGCTCTTTGCATCCCTCAGGCTTCTGCTGTTAATTCCAGGGGGAACAAGAGGAGAGTCATGGTAGGTATTCCCACAGGGCTGAGCATCCTCCCAGCTCCACTTGCAGCATCCTGCCCAGGAGGTGATGCCTGCTATCCAAAGAAATATATTTTGGTGCATGCAAAAGCTGTTGATTTTTTAACAAGTTTTCTAAATTCATTTTCTGTTTGCACAGCTTGGCTTGGAAATCTGTTATTTTGGGTTTTCTAAATATTTAGAAATATTTCTCAGTGTTTATTAAATCTTCCCTTTAAAAGTCTGAGGCCTGAAGTCTGCCCCACACCGAGTGGTCCCACACTGAGCAGAGGGCAGGAGACAGGATTTTTCCATCTCTAATTTCTATAATTACCTTATCATTCCTTTTAGGAGTCTTTCTGTGGTATTTTTGTGTAGGATACAACTTATGGCAAGCATATCTCTCCTAGTAAGCATAAGAGCCCTTGTCTCCCAGCATTTGAACCAGAACTGGTATTTTTACAGCTGTTTTGTGAGCCAAAACTTGTTGCAGCTGCTGAGGTGGTGGCAGAATAAAGACAAGACAGTTCCTGTCCCTCCTCCCAACAGCCCCAGAGAGCAGTTCAGTATCTGCTGGTTTTTGGGGGGTGCAGCACAGGCCATCACAAAGCTCTCATAAACTATGCATTGCCCTCTCTAGGGTTGATGGAAGATGGAAATCCATTTGTGCAATAAATTGTGAAGCAGTCAAACTGTTAAATGAACACTTATTGGGGAGGTAGGACCAAGTATGAGTCACCAAACAGCAAAATACACATTAACACAGCAAAACCCCCAGCAGTAAATGGAAGGTCAAGAGCCAAAACACTGCAAATGTCCTGGTGTGAGCCAACCCTCTGGTTCTGCAGCTTCCACTGGGATCTTCCACAGCAGGATCTGCTCCCTGTGCTTTGGCATCAGCAGGCACAGGTCCTTTGGGGAGGTGTTGGCCACCTCTGCCAACTCCAGGTCCTTCTCCCACCCCTTTGGGTGCTGTATTGTTTTCTGTTGTGCTGTAGTTTGCAGCCCTGCCCTCACCTCTCATCACCCCTGATCCTTTCTCCAACAGAATAGACCACAAATAGTAACCTGCTTTTTCCAGAAATCCTGCCTTGCCATCCATGGTGGAGTCTGAGAATATCAGGCCTTGACTGATGGTGATTTGGGCTGTTTGATGCTCTTAGTGTGTCTTAGGGGATATTGTCAGGCAGAAGGGATAGAGAAAAGGAGAAACAAACCCAGAGGGGATTTTGGCTGGGGGAGGATCTCTCTGTTCAGTGGGGAAGGAGACTCCCTGGAGCATCCCTGTGGGACCAGATCCAGTGGCTGCCCCTGGGGGAAGCAGGGTTGTGGCCAGGTCCCTGGCAATGCTGGGAACACTTAGTTCTCCTTGAAGTATGTATCTTAATTTGTGGTATGAAAAGATTAGCTTTCCTTCCATCCCTAGCCTGCTGTCTCCCCACCATGGATAATACATAAAACAGTAGACTTTTATTCATTAACATTTATGGGAAAATGTTAATATTAAACTGTAAGTGAAAAGCCCCATCTTATTGAATTCTTCTGCTGTGTTATTGGGAGCCTAATTTCATTTTGCATTTAAATAAAAACCAGATGACGTTCAGGACAGTCAGGCAAGCATTCTGTAAGTGAGAATTTATCTTACAATCTGGGTAAACAATGTCTCATCATTTAACAGTTATTATAAATAATGGCTTTTTAAGCACTTTGCTGGGAGTTCATATTGGCTCCACACGGGTTGCACTAAGGGAGAGAGAATTTCAGTGACATCTTCCAGGCATCCGGTGAGGAGGAATCATATCCTGAGCTCACTTCTCAAGCTGCAGCAGTTTTCATCCTCCTCTGGTTATTATTGCTCAATATTGTGTGACCAAAAGTACTAAGAGGAAGAAAAATGACAAATTGGTTGGAAGCATTTTGGAAATGAATAATCCGTGCTGCTGCCCCCACACAGAGGGGAAGGTGTTTGGGCTCCTGCAGAGGCTCATGCAGGTGGTTGAACCTCCAAAGGGATATTCTTTCTGCAGAAATAGGGCTGTGTAAAAGGTGTGCATTCACAGAGGATGAAAAAGATGTAGAGGCAAAGCATAATGACAAAAAGATCATAAACCAGCTGCTTTTTTTCTGTGTTTCTGCTGGTGCCCTCTGAAATTACATCAGTGGTGGTTTCATGCTTGGGAACACACGAGCTAAGTTAGAAAAAGAGCAAAAACCGATAAAAAATGTAAATAGCTTTTTCCCCACCCCTGTTGCTTCTGTTCTGCATCTCACTCCTGTCTCTTGAGATGAGGTGGTGCTCTGGTGCTCTCTGGCTTTGCTCCTGTTCCTCAGACATCAGGGAAAGCCTCAGAGATTCCCCCAGGGCATTTCCCATCACAGGCAGGGAGCACCTTCCCCACAGTCTGTCCCACATCCTGGGGAGGAAGGAATTAGTTTTCCCTGCAGACAGAAATAGGTGGTAAGGGGATGAATTTTAGAAGCAACTATCCACTGTTGTGAAAAGATACCAAATTTGGGAGTGTGTCACCTCTGGACATGCCAGGAAGCCACTCACCCTGTAATGTGGCTGTTCCAGGACATAAACTGTTTACTGCCTTTTTCTTTGTGAGGCATTTTATCCCCTTCTCCAACAAGACCCCCACAGCTAAAGTACCATCTCCTTTTATTTATTTATTTCTGCTATTTATTTATTATTCCCTTGGTCAGCGACTTTCTCAGTAAGTGCCCAACACATGAACTCTGTGTTTACACCAAAAGCTGATGGTGTTGTGAAAGACAAAGAGTCAGTATCACTCCTCTGACTCTTTCCAAAGATGCTTTTCTGGGAAGGCTGCAGGCAGGAAGGTGCTGGCAGGGTCAGCAGCCAGGAGCTGCCTTGTTCCCTCTCTTCCAGCTCCAGTTTGGTGGCAATGGGAACAAGGAGCAATGAGTGGCTGGGGATGGAGAGCACAGGCAGAGCTCTGGTTGGGGTGAGCAGAATGGAAACAGTGGTGATTCCTGAACCAGATCCAAATATCACCATGCCAGGGGACCCAGAAGTCAAGGTGAGCACGCTGAGCACAGCATTCCCATCGATGGAATCTCCCATTTATTCCCACACACCAAACTGAGCAGCAATTCCCACTGGGCCTTCCATCACTGAGGCCACAGTGCCAGGTAGAAATGACATTTGGAAGCCTTAATCAGAAGACAATTTAACCTTGCAGAATTCCTCCCTCATCTGCAGCCATGGAGGCAGCAGTGGGAGGTGAGTTGTACAGGGACAGATCCCTAACCCAAAGCATGGGTCTCCCAAATTTTTTTTGGTCAACCCAAATTTTTTGTCTCCACTCAGGGCTACTTTTATCCACGCCCTTTAAAAAAAAAAATCTTTTGATTATATTATGCCAGGACTGTGTTGTCTCTTTGGTTTATCTTTTGGAAACATAGCTGGTCACCCATCAAAATGTGAGTGAAAAATCTGCAGAACGTGAGGAGCAGGTTGTTTTGTGAACTTCACTGCCAGGTGCCCAAGTGCAAGGCAGAATCTGCCCAGCCTGAGATGATTTAAATTGCCTTTTCTGTGGGATGTGACCAGAGGAATGCCTTGCTTTGCCATTAGGTCTTTCAGATTTCACACAGGGTTACCTTCCACCGTGTGCTCCTCCACCAGCTGCAGCTCATCCACACATTTGTAAGAGTGTAACTACAAAGATGAAGTATAATAGAATCAATACTTGGAACAATTTTTAAAATATTGCTTTTAAAAAAGCAAAAAAAGGTCGAATTTACTATTTCCAGCTGCCTTCTGGTTTCAGGAGCACAAATGTGAACTGCTGTGTTGAACAGCTCCATTAACAAAGGGCCGAATTAAGTTTCAGATGTCCTTTTTTATCAAGGCTCTTTCATATTTATGTCTAACATCACAATTTGGAGCTATATAAATAAGAGAGAGTGTATTAAGAGCCTCAAGCAATCCTGCAAGAGAGGGAGCCCACAAGGTTGGCCTGTTGTTTTTCCAGGCTGAGTTTAATACTCAGTCAAGGTAGAGCCGTGATTTTAAGGGGACGACTGTGAGCTCTGAATGCTCTGAAGGCTGTGTTTAGAAAATTGGTCTGCTTGAAGCAGCCATGTCAACATAATCTTTAAAATAATTGGCTAAATAGACTAAATAAGTTGCATTAGGATTATTTGGATGGGTTTGGCGTTTCTCAGTGACAATAAACTACTGCTGGGGAAATGAGAGGAGGAGAGCTCTGGTCCTGATCTCCACCTGAGCTCTCCCGACTCGAGGGCCTTGAACTGTTTAGAAGAGCAGACAAGGCTGAGGCCATGGTGACATCATTTCGTGAGCTTCAACAAAATTCTTCTGATTTGGACCAGCTGAGCATCTGCTCCCCCCAGACTTTTAACTTTTGCTTTGAATCAAACCCAAATTCCAGTCCGGTCTAGCTTCCTCTTCAGCATCAATCTGCACCAGGGGAAGAGCCCAGAGCTTTTCACTGGCCCAAAAGGCCACTTTGTGTCAGAAGTACTAGAAGTTGTGCCAGAATCACTTGGCTTTGTAATACTATACTTCTAAAATGAGCTTGGCAATGCATTTCTGTCAGGAGCACAGAGTGCACGTATGCGAGATACACTGAGCACAGGAGTTGTCCTCCTCTGGGCTGCCTTGTCTTCCTACCTGAGGGTTTTTAAGGAGGCCAGAGCTCTCAAAGAGAGCTAAAAATTAGGTCTTAGATGTGAAAGAGACTGAAATTTGGAGGGTCAGTCTGAAAGCCCCCGTGCAGTGTGTCAGCTGAGGTGATGACCCTGAGGTCGTCACCAGGTTGGTGGTTTTGACCTTCAGGCAGCTTTTCCTTACCCAGCTTTTTTACTGGAATGATTTGGCTGAGCCCAAGGAAAAAGAGGGACCCCCAGCACTCCCCAAGTGCTCCTGACCATCACCCCCCTGCAGAGGGGCTTTGCTGCAGCCTCCTCTGGGATGGGACCCCCATCCTGAGACCTCTCCCCAGCTCTGGTGGGAAGAGGGATGCTCAGATCCACGTGTGGGGTCCACACCTGCCCTGGACAGAAGCCTGGTGTTTCAGGAACAGGAGCATTGCCTCCAGAACTTCTGAGCAAGATCCCAAGAGTCCAGTGGGTGCAGGACACAGAGCTGGTAGGTGTCATAAACATTCGTTTTACTTTGAATTTGTAATTTCCTTTGTGGAGTGGAGGCTGACAGAGGGGTCAGTGTTGAGCAATCCGAGGCACTCCCATAACCCTGGGAATGAGAGACCAAACCCAGGAATTTTAATACAGTGTTTTCTCTGCAAATGCTTTTGGTCTGATATACACAGATGTGCTGCTTGCGTAACTGAAGATGCAAAATAGTTCTGCCTAAATACATTAAAAAACTTGTCCACGCACTGACACGCACAGGAAAGTGTCTTACATATGGAATATCTTATAGGAATTTGTAGTAACGACAAAGTGAAACTTTCAGGATGGAGTAGGAGAGAATTCCTTTAAACCCAAACAACCATAGTTGCATATTGGTTTAAAAAACTTTTCTGGAAATGTTGTGCAAGGCTTGTATGATGTGATGGGCTACAGAAATCCTTTCCTACAAGCATTTGACTGTCATAGCTTTTGAAATTTCACATGCTGACTAAAATCGGCAACTCATCCTTCTGAAGTGCCATTTATGTAGGAAAACATCCTAAACCTCTTTACAAAAATATACAGCTTTAGGAAACTTGAGATTATTTTTTTAAAAGCACTGGAGTCATTGTGGAAGTGCCTATCATGAAGAATATTCTCCCTCTAAATGCCAGTCCTTTATCTGGTGCACTTTTAACCTTCCATAAAATGCTCAGAGTCAAGTCTGGCAGGATGCCAAAGTCTTGGGTCTCCTACTCCGTGGGCTTGAGTCCTATGGAGCTTTTGGAGTCTCTTTTTAAAGGAGTAAACAAGCTGCTTGCCCTTTTTTTTTCCCTCTTTTTTTTTTTTCCCAGTAGACAAAATTCTTTAGAAGTTAAATGTTCTGTCCATATCTCCCCAATCTCTTCGTGCCTGAAGTAGACCCAGACATTTCTATAAGTTCAGGTGCCTTCCCTGTTTTGTAAGTGTTAAGTTGTTTGGCATCTCTGCAGTGAAATCAGGCACTAGAAGTGAGATTTGGGGTCTCAGAGGGGCTCAGATGTTCAGAAGGCTCAGTCTTTGTTCCCCTGGTTCTCTCCTGCCTCCTGTACTTCCTCATCTCCTTGCTGGATCCTGCTACTTTTTTTCCAAGATGCCAAGTTTCATCTCCAAGTGCATGGCATGAACAAACTCTGGGTGGATTCAGCATTAGAGTTATTGTAAAGTAGTTTGACAGTAACTAATATTTTACATAGGCCACTGAATCCTGATTTCACAGAAGTTGTTCAGACAGTGTTTTCCAATCTTCTTTATCTGCAAATTTAATGGAGGTGCTTTTGTGGCATCTCAACACCTTTCAGGTTGCAGGAATTGATTTTCAGTGTTCAAATGATGTAGTTTTGAAATTTTTTTTAGACTTCCTCTTTTGAATGCAGTTTAAAATGGCTTTTCTCAAACTGCTGGTTTAAAAAGAAGGGAAAAGAAATATTTCTTAGGAGCAGGTGTATCACAAGCACCCAAAGCATCACAGGAAATCAGTCCCCACAAGTGCCAGAGTTCAGGCAAACAGGCTCAAGGCTCAGAGCAGCTTTAATTGACTCTTAAACGTTATCATAATAATACAAACTCATAAGCATAGTAATACATAAAGCTGAGAACTGACTTTCTGTCTGTCATCCCTTTAAAAAGAAGCAATGCAAAAATTTGCCCAGTAATTTCAGCCATCTCAAATTAAAAGGAACTTGGAAAATCAAGAGCTTTAATGAGTGCTCGGTGCTTTCATTTCACTGCTGTTTAATATTAACTATTTTTGTTTACCCAAATACCCAAAAGCCCAGGTTCCCCCGGGGGTGCAGTGCCCCCCTCTGCCCTCCCCAGGGCTGGAGCCACTGGCAGGGCTGGAGCCACTTCCTCAGGTCCTGGCTCTGAGCAGCCGCCAAGGGTGGTGGAGATGGATTATAATTAGAGCTCCCTCGTTAGCATAATTGCATATCATAAAAATAAAAGGGAATACTTCAAGAAAACCCTCCAACTGCAGTAGCAGCAGTGTCATTTCCAAGCTTCCCAGTATTTCTGCATCCCAGTTCCGTTTCCAGCCTCACATGAGCTTTGGAGCATTTCCCCCCCTTGGATGGCACCGGCTGCCCTGGGCACCAGTTATGGTGCTTGTAGTGAATGCTCCTGCAGAAAGAGTGCCAAAAGCACCCAGCAGAGTTTGGGATGTTGTCTAAATACTGAAAGATGGAGATTTTCCATGTACAAGTGCGTGTCTGTGTCCAGCTCCTCTGGGGAAGCACATCCCGCTCCCTTCGGCAGCAATCAGTAAAATTAAAATGTTTAACTAACCCATTCACTGGGGAGCGTTGTGTAAATTACAAACAGTTTAAGAGATCCTCAAGACTTCCATTGTGTTAATACAAATTGCCTTTTAGCGTTCCCTTTATATAGGACCCTTTTGAGTGAGAATCCAGATGGCAGAAGCTACATAATTATTATTCATTACAGTTAATAAGTAACACTCGGGAGCCTCAGTCAGTTCTGCAAGTCCCCCGTGATGGGCATTGTGTAAATCTGAGGGTGAAAAAATAGTCCTTGTTGCAGAATATGTCAGGATTTCGGTTAAAGACAAGGAGCTGTGAAGGGCCCTTATATGTGTCTGCCCCAGATCACGGGCCAGGCTGTCATTCCCAGAGCTCTGTCTGCAGGGAACCTCCTCACTTCTCCTCCAAAGGAAGGAAATTGTCTTTGGTTTTAAAATGAGACTTGAATTTTGGCCTTATAGCTGCTCGTTCAAAACTTCTTATGGCTTGGGAGAGGTGGGTTTAGTGAGCAACACCTTGTTTCTCTCCCCCAGCACCGGAAAATGCCTGTCTTGCATCGTAATTTCAGGGAGGGGCCGAGTACATTCCCGTGTTTGTGGCCCCCTCAGCACATGGTGAAGCACGAAAAGTTCCCCAAAACAATCGCTGTGAATGACAGAAATGAAATCGAGGAGATTCGAGCTCTGCTGGCCATTACCCCACTTCCTGCATTCCTACTTGTTAATTGTCTAATTCCTAACGAGTCTTCAGGCGTCTGATGGACTTTCTGATGCATGCTCACTCCGACGCTTCCTTCCCTCCCCTCCCTGGCCTCATCCCTCACCAGAGACCTTGTTCCTTTAAAAATGCCATCCTTAAAAATCAGAAATACTCAGCCCAGCAAAAGGAAAAGGGAACTTGACATTAGTTGAGCTTGAAAGGCTTGGTGCTGTGAAAAGTGACTGACGTGTGAAAAGAGGCTACAATTAGTTCTTTCCCCGAGCACTCTCCCATTCAGTCCAGGGTCACTCCTTCAGCGAGCTGCGGCTTTGAGGGTAATGTGTTGTGACAGTTTGAGATGATGAAGAATAATTCTTGTATTCAGAGTTGCTGCCGCTTCCCCGCTGCCCTGACACATCAGGCTGCTGTCATTGTATCAGTTATCCCGACCACGGAGCATGGGCAGCCCCTCCATAGGTAGGAGGAAAGGGTCAGCTCTTCCAGCAAATGCTTTGGGAGGATGTTTTGAAACTGCGCTTAACAGGGGAAAGCAAAGAGAGAGAAAGGAAAAACCATTAGAGGAAATAATGCTCTGGAGAGGAGATTTTTGAGTAGACATAAAGGAGATACCAGGGCTTCGAGTGGGCCACTACAGGAGAGCAGGGATAAGAAAGGCAGCATAATTTATGAGTGTTCCGGGCAAAAGAGGACTGTATAGATTTTCTACAGGCATTGAATTAATGCGCCCCATAAAATGGCTTCACATTTGAGCTTGGCAGGACTTTGTACCTTTCTGGATTTGATGGGGTCCTTTGACAGTCCCTGGAGCTTTCTGGAATTGAGGGCACAGCCACCTCGCTGGACAGGGAACAACACCACTCCCCCAGAGCTGCGGACCCCGGGCTGTCCCCAGAGCAGCTCCTCCTCCTCTTCCTCCTCCTCCTCTTCCTCCTCCTCCCCTCCACATCAGCAGGCAGCTCGGGGAGAGCAGCGTGGCTCGGGCAGAACAACAAGGGACAGGACAGCGTGGCCGCAGCGTGGCTGTCAGGAACATCAGCAGACAGAAGTGTTTCCTGGGAGGTTTCAGTTTCAGTTTCTCGTGGGATGCCCTCGGGAGGGCTGTGCCGGTGCCGGGCTGTGGACAGGCCCGCGGGAAGCGATGCCAAGCAGGGAGCACCAGCATCTGCTTGCAGCTCCTTCCATGCCCCGGTGCTTTCCAAGCATTCCCACGGCCCCGGAGCGTGCTGGATGCTGTGAGCCACGGGAGGGTCCCCCCACTGTGGGTTGGGGACCCCATCCGGCCACTGGCTGTGCCACTGTCCCTCCCCAGGCCAGCAGCCACGAGGATTTCTGCTGCTGCTGCCTCGACCACGGTGGAAAGCACATGTGCCCTGAAAATCCCTGTTGCTCTGGGACCCTGGGTGATGCCAGCGGTGCCCATTACTGTTACTGTCAAAAGCACAGGCAGGGCTGTTCCCAGCTCCCCTGAAGTGACTTTCTCCTCATGGCTTCAGCAGATGTTCCAGCTCCTTCGTCTTTTTTTTCCCTTTTTTTTTTTTTTTTAGGGCAGTCAGGACTTTGTGAGTTGTTTCCTCCGGGGACATGGGCAGGTTTTAGTATTTACGTTTCCAGTATTAGCATTTATTTGTATTTGTGTTTGTTTTTCACGGGCTTCTGAAAGCCTCAGGGAGCCATTTATGGGGCCAAAATAATGCAAGTGCTGGTCTTCTCACAGTATTTCATTTCCTTGATGGTGGAAATGCTACGAGAAGAGCAGGTCTCATGTTATTTTGACCCCATAAATAGCTCCCAGAGGCCCCTTTCTTCCTTCTCCCACCCACTCCCCCCACCAAATCAAATATTTAGGTTTCTGCAAAGCCTGACTTCTCAACCCTGGTTATCTTGCTTCAGCAGAAGCAAATTGCAGTTATTACAAAATAGCCAGAGAGTCTATAAGGCCGAATGGGTTTTATATGATGCACAATTTGTTGGCTACTGTACAAGTTCATTAAAGTGTATCATAAGAGGTTGTTTTACTGGTACATTTGAGGAAGTTAATACATCTCGACAGTATATGCATGGGGGAATGCAGATACAATAACCCTCAGACAGGCTGGGGCCAAGTCCATTCCTGGCGTAACTCCACCGAAGGAAACGAAATCACTTGCTGGGCAGCCGTGTCCTGCTCTGCTGGCACAGTGCTGAGCCCTGATCCTGCTGCTCCAGGCTCTCCTGCCACTCAGTCCCATCTTTCCATGGGGAGACCCTTGGGTTTTGCTTCTATTTGGTGTTTTTTCAGCAAGAGTGTTCCCAGCACAGAGGACACCAGGAGTCTTACTGGTGATGTGTCTTACTTCGGTCTGGGAAGTATTTCAGCTCCTTTCAGCTGTGCCACAAGGCTTGGCTGTTCTGTACCAGGGTGATGGGAAGGCAGTGCTGTTGGTACTGCCTCTTCTGATACCCACAGCCCTGCGGTGGCTCTCTGCACTTGTTGGGTCTATCCAGGCATTTGGGTTGTCAGAAAATTGTCCTCCAGTTTTCACTCCATAACAGGAAGGTTGTCCCCATGTCATGCAGCCATTCCCAGTCTTGTCTGAGCTTCCCATGGGAACAGCATTTGATGTTCCTCTGCCATGCTCTGCTGTAAGGACTGGGGGGAAGAATAATAGTATGTATTGAGATTCTCTTTTTAAATATAATTTTTCATTAACGAAACAGAGTCAATCAGGGCAGTGTGCTGAGTCAGATGTGCTGACAGTGATGCAAGGGGTCAGATGTGCAGGCAGGTAGTCCCTGGTGACCATGTAATGGCTAATTGCCCCCCTCGTGTGACCCAGCCGTGCTCGAGCGCGGGGTGAGGGCAAGAGCCCAATTTCCTGAGCACGGCGGTGTCTCTGCAGCAGCGCCCGGCAGTTTTACAGGGCTTCCTCGGGTATCAAAATACACTGCTCGTCTGCCTCACCAGCTAATTAGTTCCAGAGTTCACAGTGCTGGGCTGTTTGAGAGCACCCGGACTTGTATTCCATGGGGAATGTGTGCCTTTACCATCCGCAGAGCTTGGGATGGGAGCTGGGATGTGGGAGCTCCCCGGGTTTTAGCCTGACACCCTCTGAACACAGAGTGGGCTGGAGGGCTGGGAAACATCCCCTCCAGCTCCTCCTGAGCCTCTGTACCTCCCATGCCCTCTCTTTTGTGCCTCTCTGTTGTGAATTGTCGGCTTTTCCTGCCTGGAAGCAGCAAGGGGAGCTCAGGGCGGCTGCACTGGGAGCTGTGGGACACAGCGGGATGGAATTCCCTCCAGGCCCTGTGCCCACGGCTCTGCCTCCCCGATTTTTGGTCCAGGCGTTTTCCCTGCCTGGCATCAGTCTCTGCAGTGCCACCCCCTGGCAGGCCCCGCAGAGGTAACAAGAGGTAACAAGGCTGCAGAAATCCTGCAGACCCCAGAAAAGCCAAAATTCCCTCAAATCCCATCCCAGCAGAGTGTGCAATCCCACACAAGGCACCGAGGGATGGGCAGGACACGGCGTGGGCAAGGACAGGCAGGAGCTGGGCCCCGAGGGGCAGAAACAGCCACTCAGGAGCCACAGGGAAACAAACTCCCCTCGCTCTGTCCCTCTGCCTTCTTTTTCCACGGTTACTGGAAACACATTTGCCTGAAAATCAATTATAGCTTGAAAAGAGAGCGAAGTCACCCCGCGAGGAGCCGCGCCGGGGTTTGGGGGAGCCCAGCGCCCCGAGCTCTGACGTGGGACATTTAACCAAAGCCAGCTGTGTGCTGAGGGAGATAAAAGCCCCAAATCAGACAGGATAAGCACAGTATTAGTGTGGGATACGCCACTCAGTTCTGATTTAAATTACTGTTCTTACTTCCTGAACTCATGGGAGAGTGAGGATGTGAGGAAAATGAAGAGGTTTAGCCATGGACATTCCTTCACCAAATACTGGCAAGAAATGGTGGTGAATACAGCTGAGGTCATGGTCAGCACTGCTTACAGGGTGGCAGGCTTCCTGCTGATTTGTTTTCCTTGTAGCCTGGGCAGATTATCTCTGTTCCAGGCTACCTCCAGGATGGAGGATTAAATCCCACAGCCCTCACTGCTAGGTGTGTGCTGGCCTGCCTGCTGGCACTGCAGTGCCCAGGTAGTGAGAGGAGCAGGGTAGTGTCCAGGGATGCTGAGATGGAATGCTGAGGTGGGATGCTTTTTGGTTTAGGGAAGAACTGATGTTTTGCTTTTCCATGCAGTTCGTGTATAGATCTGTCCTTATCACATAGTCCCACTGCAGGAAAAAGACTTGTGGTGTTTACAGGAGGTTAAATATCCCAGGTGAGGCAGTGGAAGTTGTGAAGGTGCAGGAATACTTAGCAGAGAGTGGAGAGGACACTGCTCCTCCAGCTCCTGCGGCTCCTTTCCACCCCAGCCAAGCAAAATTCCAGTACAGGGAGAGGGAAAGCTGCCTGTGCTGTTCACCCCTGTGCTTTATGTAGGACCATAGAATGGACAGCTTTGGAAGGGACCTTCCAGACCATCTCACTCCACCACTGCCATGGGCAGGGACACCTCCCACTATCCCAGATTGCTCCAACCTGGCCGTGGACACTTCCAGGGATGGGGCAGCCACAGCTTCTCTGGGCAACCTGTGCCAGAGCCGCCTGTCCCTTGTGAAAAGTCCCTCTCCATCTCTCTTGGAGCCCTCACAGGTGCTCTTTCCCCCTTGGCAGCAGAGGAATTTGCCCCCATCCCCTCCAGCCCGGGCTGTGCAGACACAAGTCGCGCTCAGGGCCGCACGTCCCAAGTCGACGGAATATTTCTCGTATCCTGTCACCGTGTGTCTGGGAGAGGATTCCTGTGGTGGATGTGGGCTCTGCCTAATCTCACCCTGCCTGCCACTGCTGAGTGCTGCCGGGGGGCCACTGCCCAGCGCCGGGGCCGCTCGTGCCACCGAGGCAACCGCCGGGTTCAAGTGGCTCGTGGAGAGGCCGCGGTTGGAAACGATGCTCTGCACACACAAAAATCCTCCTGTTCCGAGATTAGGGAGCAGTAAAGGCTTTAGGAGGTCAGAGAGGGGAGATGTCTGGAGACATCAGGAGAGGGAGAGCCACAGCCAGGCCACAGCCACAGCCAGGCTGCTTTCTCTTTTGCTTTGAGGCACAGCTCAAGAAGGGGGTGTTTTCTCTTTGACTTGAAAAAGCAGAGTTATTTGTGTCTATTTGGGCAGCATAAAGGTCATGGGAAGTCCCTGGTGTTCCCCAGGTGGAGAATGGCAGTGGTTATGCACTGCTGGTACACTCCACCAGTAGCAGTGCTGCTGCCAATGCCCCTTCCCACACTGCTGGGAGGGAACATGTCCCATCATCTGCCACTGTCCCCTTCAGACCCTTCAGCTCAGCCATGAGCATCCCCACTATCAATGGGACGTGTTGTGAGTCAGCAGCCTCAACCCCAGGGTTGCTGAGCACCAGGTAATGCCTCCTTCAGCTCAGCTGAGCTGCAGGCCCGGCAGAGAAGTAGAACCAGGAGCTGACATCCCTCGGGAGTCATTCCCAAATAAGCCCAGAGAAGAAGGATGATGAGCAAATGTTAGAGCAATGCTACAACAAAGAGATTTGTCAGTGAAGCCTCTGTCTCATGGCACTCCGGGTTTATCCCAAACACTAACCAGGACCTGCTCTCTCCCTTGCAGAGCTTCAGCGAGAGGGAAGCATAGAGACGCTGAGTAACAGCTCTGGCTCCACCAGCGGCAGCATCCCGCGCAACTTCGACGGCTACCGGTCCCCCCTCCCGACTAACGAAAACCAGCCCCTCAGCCTGTTCCCCACGGGATTCCCCTAAATTAGCCGGACATCCAAGGAGAGATCCAGACAGGGTAACGAGCCTCCTCTCCGCCTAAACAATCCCTCTGTGTCTGTCACCTGCCAGCTCCCCGCGGCAATGGATGGTTCTCGTTACCCTGATGAATATTGACGACTCTGAAACCTTCCTGGAACATACTCACCAAATCTTGACTCCGTGTCCCTGTGCAATATGAAGAGGCTCTGTCTTCAATCCTGATAGCTCTGCAGCTTCTTTTCTCGCTGTCTTCAGGAAGAGGTTGGGTGAGGAGGAATGTTTCTAAGGCATTTTGGGTCAAGCACATGGTTTCACAACCATTCTCTGATTTCTCCGTAACTCAGGAGTTCTCACTGTTTGTGAAAGTGCCGAGCATTAATGGATGAACTGGAGAGACTGGAAACTGGAGGACTGGGCTGATAATGTTACTCCTTCCTCGTTGTGTCTCCTTGCTGCCCTCCTTCCCCTCTGATACTCATCAATGCCAGGAGTATTATGATTGGAAATGTTTCTTTTTGTTCTATGAAAGAATTCTCTCTATCACTCTGGTTTTCTTCTAGTCATGTATTTTAGAAATGTACTTAATTGACTAACTGCAGTCACAGATTTCTCATATTTGGTTATAAAAGTTGTTCGTTGGAACTCAGATATTTGTCCAGAAATGCATGTGTCATTGAATAAATCTAAGTTAAACAAGAAACTGCTTAAATGGCAATGTTCATGGAGTGTTACTGGGCTGACTGTGGGCTTTATATATCTCCCTGGACCAGACTCTGTGCATATTTACTAACTCGAGGGCTTTAATTAAAGCCATCAGTGGTTGTTAGGCAGCCAGTCTAGTTTGGTTTTGCCTCCCTGTGTGCAAGCCCAGGATTTTTAAAATGAAGATACTTAGGTGGTGTCTTGGCACCTCTGAAAACCAACACCCATCTCTTGGAGTGTCTGAGCCCAACTCCAGCTCCTTGCCTTGGTTGGGGCTCTGCTTCTTCATCCCTCTGATTTCTGTGGGCCAAGGACCAGGTGCTGGAGGCAGAGACACACACCTCCATCCATTCTGTTACAGGATCAGGTATCAGAGGCTTTGCAGGACCCTGTGAGAGGCTGAACCTCTGCACCCTTGTGAACGTGCACAGTCAAACCCTAACTGTGCTGATACAACAGCCCTGGGCTCACACATCATAACCACACAAATTCCTACATCTCAGCCAACTTGTGTCGAGAAGCAGAGTGAGATGGGACTCTCAGCTTATGAAATTTCCTTCCCACTACTTGTTTTTAATAGAAGCTGTTTGAGTCATGGCAAGGAGAGGAAACTATCTAAACCCACAAATCTTCTCGCACTCTTGCAGCTTAAACCAGCCATACTGAGGGATGCAGGACCCACCACCCTCTTCCTCCTCCATCCCCAAACACCAAATACCCAGTTCAGCCTTGGGCCTCATTTTTTTGTTGTTGTTTTTAACTGTAACGCAGCCACTCAGAAGGGTTTGTTTTCTTCAGGCTTGGAAACCGCTAATAAAAACTGAGAGTTTACAGCAATAATTTCAGTTTCTTGCTTGGTTTTCAGTCAGTCGTTTCTCAGGCAAAAAAAAAAAACTTCCTTGGGATGAAATCAGAGGAGAGCTTGCCTGTAAGTACTTGCAGCTCCGCTGGCTATATCTGCTGTAATGCTATGTTCCTTTTTGTCTGTAAAATAATGGCTTGAAATAAGGGGCTGAGGGCAGGGCTGGCACCAAATGGGACCGCAGGGTCAAGTCAGTCCACACCACTCAGGGTTTTTAACACAGTTCAAGCCAAGGTCAGCTCCAAAAGTTCAAACAAAATCCAGATTAACACATACAGAAGGGATTGTGTTGTCACCGTGATGCTTGTTTCCTTTCAGGCTTTCCAAGGAGTCTTGGTAAGGGACAAAGTTCTTGCAGAGGAAGGAAGGCAGCTCTTCTCCCTCCTGCCTGGGACAGCTTGGCTGGTTCTTAGTGAGCAAAGTAGGATAGCACATAACACAGAGTGGTGTCACTGCAAATGTATTTGTTGTTGGCAGGCATTAAATCACTTTTTATAAGTGCTGCAATATGGCCATGTGGAAATTCCCAGTCTGCAAGAAGCTCCTTTGAATCAGGATGTTTTGTTTAAAGGAGGGAGGGGGGGAGAGGCATTCAAAAAAACCCTACAAACTGGGGCTGTACCAAAATATTTTCAGTCTGGTTCATTGAAAAGAATGTCCTAAATTCCCTGCTGTTGATAGCCTTGTAGCCAAACTGTTAAGAAAGCCTAGAGCTTAAAAAAAAAAAAAAAAAAAAAGCATTGCTATGAGGCAGCTAATTTAACTTTAATTTGATACTTTCACAGATGACCCAGCAGAATAACCATTGAGTTCCAGCTCTTCTGTGAGCCAGAGAAAACTGAGTGTGTTGCAACAATGACTGTATAGGGTCTGATATAACAATATAAGGTCTGTGTAAGGTTTGATTCAATAATAACTCTATAGGGTCCTGATTTATCAGTAACTCTGTAATGTTTGATTCATTGATATCTCTGCAGGGTCTCACTCATGGATAACTCCACAGGGTCTGGTTCAACACATCCCTGCACCTTGTTCCTCACTCACAGCACACACCTGCTCCATCCATGGCCCTGCCTTTAGGCCCCAGTTTCCACTGGGTGCCACATGCTTTTGTGCCACATCACCTTTCCTCCTCCTTCACCTCAGCAGCCATGTGACAATTCTTTTTCAGGAGGGAATATTTCTGTTCCTTGAGGATGTCTAGAAGCTGCTCCTAAGGGAGGTTTGCCCCTGACTGTAACACAACCAGGTTTTCAGCCAAGGGAACTGATCCAAACCCCACTTAAAGCAAAAATAACTCACGGGCTTCGCAGGATTTCGGATGAGTGGCTCTTGTTGCTGTGGAAATTCTCCAGGTGAGTTTCTGAAACACCAGGTTTTCAAGCACAGGGGCTCCAGGCAGTCACAGGCAGCCCAGCAAGAATGTTGTGCCATGATATAAACCAAAGAGCCCAAAAGACACGAAGACTGGCAGGTTTTTAAACTATTTCCAGTAGTAGTAAGCAGTGGGCTCCTGCTGAGTTCAAAAGGCAAAACGTCTCATTTAAAGCTGGGCCGACTGTATATCACTCTGTGCATAAAGTGGGGCTCTTCTATTAAAAGTTGAGTTCAGATTTCATGAATTAACATGAAATATTGCTTTCCTATCCTACCCTGGTTTCTGTAATAAACACATGCATGTAGCGGGCTTAAATCATGGGAGGGGGATGTTTGGCTGTTTGAAAAGAAGTGGGAAGTCAAAGGTTCTCCAAATGTGACAGCCTGGAGTTCAAATGAAATCAAATCTCAGAACCAGTCCAGGGCCTGGGTATAACTGGTGTTTCCTGGTGCTTTGTAGAGCACGTGGGGCTCAGGGTTTGGTGGCTTTGCTGGTGATGCTGAGCCCTGATGGAGCCTGGGGCAAACCCCATCCCTCCAAGGGGGCAGGTGCTGCTTGTCCTGCCCTGAGCAGTTTTCCCTTCCCCCAGAACAACATTTTCTGGCAACAAGGCTGGGAGAAGGCAGAGGACTGACCAAGGGCAAAATTCTGCCAAGATCTCCGTCCTCCTTCCTCAGCAGAAAGCCCAGAGCAGAGTTTTGCTGCAAAGTGCAGCTGTGAAACCCCTGAAAGCTGCTCCCCCTCCTCTCTGACCGCCCAAGCAAGGGGGTAAATCCATGGTGCTCTCCCGGGGCTTCCTCAGTAACTTTTTGAGGATCCAAACCACGTCTGCGCCACGTCTGTACGTTTATTTTCTCGCTCCTTTGCTCTGGCTTGTTGCTGTGCAGGGTAGGAAAGTTTGCGCCATTTCCTGTTGTCTTTCCCTTATGCTCCTGAGATATTGTAAAAATGTTCGGTATCCTCCAGTAGGTTGTAATCACTTCACCCTAATGTTTCACAGCTGCTAAGTGTAACTTTAAACCCCACCATTTGAGTGCTTACAATTAGCGAGTCAATGGGGCTGAGATCGGGTCTTTGTGATTGCAAAAAAGAGAAAACGAAACTTTTTTTTGATTTTTTTATCCTGGGTTTTAATTGGATACAATGGGAACAAAAGTTGTGGAGACGAGGGGGTTTTCAGTGCAATAAATGATTAGTGGCTTATGTGCTAGGAAAAAAATAATTGAATCCACTGCCTGGCCTGTTTCACAGATGGAAAAGACACCGGGATGAGCATGTGGCTGTGGAGGCAGTGCCTGTCCCAGTGACTGCACGAGCCCCTCTCCAGGCTTGTGGCTCCCCACGTGTTGGAGCTGCTGGGGACAGAACTGGGAAGAGACAGGAGGGTTTGGCTGTGCCCCGACCCATCCCTGCCCCAGCACAGCCGGGCAGAGCATCCAGCCCTGCCATCGCCCCCCTCACTCAGGTGTAAAACCGGGGCACAGGGGCTGTGCAATCTCCTGCTGTTCCATAATGCTAATTAAATACAAGTGAGGCTCGAACTGAAGAGTCCTGCCGGCCCAAGAGGGTGAAACCTCCTCTGATGTCACTGGGTTTGTCCCTGCTCGGTGCTCCCGCCTCCTGCACGTGCTGGGAGCAGGTTTCAATTATACCAGAAAACGCCTTTACCCCGGTGGAAGCAGAGGGCAGGACACAGCGGGATACAAGTCACTAAAGCTGGAGCTGGACCAGGGACGTGGCAGGTCGCTGCCTCCCTGCCCACACGGTGCCTGGCTGCACCCTCCTTCTTCCAACTCTGCCTGTGACCAGGGTCAGCGCTGGAGTTGCTGTTTCCCACTGCAGGATGTAGCCTTGGGATCATGCCATATGTCTCCCCAACCTTTGGGACACATGCCCATTCCTGGCTGTGCCTGGGCATTGACACTGTCCCATCAATTGCCACCCCATCCCTCACTGAGCTCAGATGTAATTTGAAGCTGTACATCTGTCAGTGAGTTCCCAGGACGATTTTTTGCCTTTCTTGGGAATTTCTGCTGCAGAAAATTACACTAAAATACTGGCAGCAGGGTCAGGGGCTTGCAGCCCTCCCTGTCCCCTCTGTCTCCTTCACTCCATCACATCCCTAGGGATGGGCACAGTGCAGCAGGGATGCTGCTCCCTGGCAGCCCTCCATCTATGGGAAGCATTCCTGCCACCTGATCATAAATACTAATTAATAGGAAAGCCCTGGTCTAGATCAAGGAGGAGGCTCTGAATTTTCTTGGGAACTTTGCTGTCTGAAAGGTATCTGAAATATTCTCTAGCACTCAGCCTATCACCAGGTCAATTATACAGTGAGCAGTCATACAAAGTTAATTTCTAATTTAATACAATGTTAAAAGGTTGTCAGGTTAAAATCTAATCTATAAACGAGACATGAAACGTCTCTTTAAAACGAATGTCGTGAACCGGTCCTGGCTCAAACCACAGACTGCTGCTTCTTTTATAGGATGTAATTACTTGCCAGGGAGTATTTACAATATTATTATAGGACATTAATAGAAGGCTGGTGCCATTGCCCATGTGCCAGCTGGGCACTAATCCCACTCCCACCCCACCCCTTTTCCTCCGGCCCCTTCTCTGGGGAGGTGAGAGGTGTCGGCTCACGGGGCCATGAGAAGCAGGATGGGGGAAGAACCGGTTGTATTTTCACTTAAATGCACCTCAGGAGCAGGGAGACAGGGCCCCCCTGTTTTGTTTTGGAGGCAGCACAGTGTCTCTGCATCCCCCGGTGAGGAGGATTCTTCAGCCCAGCACCACAGTGTGTCACCAGCCCCTGGGATGAGCCGTACCTGACAATCCAGGTGGAAACAATGGGTGAGCACATTCATTTCTGAACAACCTGGGCAGAGGACTTTGGCAAGGGTCTGCTGTGGGCTGAAGGTTGTGAACCACATTCAGACCAGTGGCTTCATTCAAGCAGAAAACCAGGGACAGCACCTGCAGCTTGGGGCAAAGAGCCAGCCCCATACCCTGCCTCCCACCCCACCTCACAGCCACTCCCCAGCTCCCTGTGAGGGAGGGATGGACACGTCCCGCTGCCTCTCCTCCCACACGAGGGTGTCCATGTTGCAGCCACCTGTCAAGGTACATTGAATTTTGTTCTTTTTGCTGTTGAAAGGGGAAAGTCCAACTGTCATGTGGGAGTGATGCCATTGTCCTACCCGGGTGACTGACTGGACCATGAGACTCCCACTCCTGGTAGTCCACGGTGTCCACAGGAGTTGGGCAGAATCAGAGCTGCCCTTGCCAGGCTTAACCAAAAAACACCAAGTATCACACTGCCATGTCGGCTTTGATATCATGTGGGTTTATTTTCCAGGAGGAATCTCACCCTCTCCAAAGGTTTGGATCAGATGTGGTCTTGTTTGAGCTCTCTATGCCTGTGAAGCCCAGCAAGGTGGGGTTTTCCTAAAGAAGACTGAGATTTTGGTGGGAGCAGGTGACCCCCACCATAGCGAGGGCTGGATGGGAACATGGATAAAATGGAGGGAAGTGGTGCTGGAATGTGTGAATCCCATGAAGCTCCAAGGGGTGTGTGGGCTCTGCTGTGACCCCTCCACTGGCCAAGACTTCTTCCTTTCCCTTCCGTGGATTTTCTGGTAAATTCTGCTGCTCTCTGTAATTGAGAAAAGCTGCTGCTGAACATCTGCACGGGCACTGTCCGCTCCGAGAGCTGCCGGGGCTGTGAGTGCTCCCGCTGCCGCTGCTTTGATGTGCTCGTGATTCACGGCTTGGCCGGGGCCGCCCCGCAGATGCTGCCCCTGGGTGGTGCGGGACAAAATGGGACGGGACGGGATGCCAGGAGGTGGGACAGCACTTGCCACATCTGTGCGAACAGCAGCCCCCCCACGTGAAACCCCCTGTGCCCCCTCACCAGGGCACGGGGAGTGACCTCCCTCTGCAGAAAAAGGGGCACGGAGGCGTCCAGGGAGCTCAGCTCAGGTGCTTCCCTGCATCCCGCCACCACCTGAAGGGCAGAGGGATGGGGATGCCCACGCTCTGGCCACCTCCCGGTGCGAAGGAGCAGCTGAGGGGAGGGAGCAGAGCCCCAGGCAGGCAGAGCCGCAAGGCCAGGCTTTGCTCCGCCGGCCCGGGGAGCACAATCTGTGGCCTTAATCCCGCCGTGTCCTGCGCGCTCTCAAATCCCCTTCACTTCAATGAGCGCTTGTAGTGTCAGGCCTGCGCCGGGCGAGACGGCACGCGGGGACGGCGGGGAGGATTTGCTCAAGAGGCACTGTTTTTAAGGTGAGATTTGAAGGATGGAAGACAGATGGCAACTGGAGAGGACAAACGGATCAAGTGAAGGGTTTGTTTTCAGCGTGGAGGGGAAAACACAGGAGGGAATTACTGCTGGCTACAAAATGGGGGCTATTAATACCTAGAGCATCTCGAGCTTTGCACTTAGCCCGGCGAGTCGGGACCCTCACGGGCACCACGGCGGGGGCAGGAATGTGGGTTTTCTGCGGAGATGAATTGATCCCAGCGTCGCGCTGAGTGTACCCAGACAAAACTGGAAGAAGGGTTATTAGCCAGCCGGCGGCCCCGCCATTGTCCCCGCTATCTTTTCTTCCCTTTCAGCCTCCCTCCCCGTGGCCCAGGTCTCAAAGACCATGTGTCAAGAGATTAGTGACCTGCGTGAAGGGCAATTGCTTGCTTTGTGCCGGCAGCCCGGCGTCGGGGCTGTTATTTACTTGTTATTTGGTGCTGCCTCCGTTGAGGTATCCATGGAAAACACGCCTGGAGAGCAATCTGCCGGCACTGCAGAGCTCATGCAGGCGAGGAGCTGGGAGAAGAGAGGCTTGAGTGTGGCAGGTTTCAGCATGTTCACTGTGTGCCCATGCCAAGACACTCAAAATCCCCAGGACCATCAGCGCAAGAGTCCAGCGCCTACAGAGAAGCGAGGAAAAAGATGAGCAAGGAGAAAATCAAGTGCAATGCAGAAGGGCCCGGGAATGGTGCTGGATCCAGGGTCGTGACGGGGCATTGCCCCACAGCAGTGTGAGTTCACAGACTGGTTTCAAGAACAGAAAGACAGAAAGAGCCTGTCCTGCCTGCAGAGCCCTGCTCCACCTCCCCGTGTCTCCGGCAGAAACTGGCTCGGAGGAGCACTGGATTTTGGAGGAAATGTGAATAAAGATGATGAGAGTTGGCCCTTCCATGCAATGCAAACTTGTCCATGATGAAACACCTAGGAAAAGGGACAGGTGCAATGAAAAGTTTTATTCCTGCCCAGGACCAGCTCATGATTTATTCTGGCTGTTTTTATTCTGTCGGCAGTGAAATGCTCTCTCCTAGAAGCACGAGATAGTGATTTTCTGCAATCCTAAAAGTCAAACCTAGACCAAAACCACAACTCACGTGACGTGGGAACAGCGGCGTCAGATTCTGCCTTAGATGTGATTCCAGACATGTTCCCAGATCCTGTCTGAAATAGACAGGCCTAGATGTGAGACCCCATCAGCACTGCCCACTCAGGCTTGGTTCACTCGCCCCTCCTTTGATCCTGTAACTTCTGCCAAATTCCTCACCCCAAAGAGAGAGAAAAGGGATCTTGGGGTGTAGGGGAACTGGGGACCAGGGGGACTGAGTGACTCCCGTGGAGTTGGGGGCTGCCCTTCACCTTTCCCAGTTCCAGGGGCAACCGGGGGGGACTGCACCCACCAGACACAGTTTGAAAAATAAAACTAACGAGAGAGAGAAACCGTGGCTCAGGACCCAGCCCGGGACGTCCCTTGTCCTCGGGGATTTTGTTGCCCCTGTTCAGGCGGGCCCCTGCCCAGAAGGGGATTTTGGGGGGCAGCGGCCCCGCCTGCCTCCGGGGAAGTTGCGCCGGGTGCGGAGCCCTTCGTGATTTTTTTCCCTTCGCTCCCGGCCCCACCGCTCCGCTCCCAGAACCGCCGTTTCTGTCGCTTTTCCCCGCTTTTTCCCGGGACGTCGGGGGCTGCGGGAGCCAGAAAGCCTCGTCCCGGCCGCTCCGAGCACTGTGCGGCGGGACGATCCCAAATCCTCGCTGTTAATCCCGCAGAGGAAGCGGGCGGGGGCCCAACAGCATCATTTTATCAAATAACGCCGATTGCTGAAGCTTTTTGATTTTAAGAGACGAACTGGCCGAGGAACCAGCCCGGACTCGCCCCTCGCGCAACCGGCTTCGCGCGGGGAGAACAACGGGAACCCGATTATCGATAGACGCGATACAACCTCCGAGGGAGAACGGAGGCACCCGGGAGCGGGGGTGACACCGGCCCCGTGGTCCCGACATGGGGCGCCTCGACGGAGCGGGAGGATTTGCCTCTCCGTTTCCCCGCGGAACCGAGTCGCGGTCACGCGTGGCGGCGGGGGGAGGTGGTGCTCGCCCCCCGCCCCATCCCATGACGGCGATGAGGCGGCGATAATGCCATTAGCCCGGGGATTAAGCGCCTGCGCCGGGATGTGACACACTTTCTCAAATGGAAGTTTTTTAAACAGAGGGATTTGCATGATCCCCCACCGCGCCCCGCAATCCTCATCTCCGTACCCATTCCCATTCCCATCCCCATTCCCGGTGCCTGCCCGGGTTTCAGGCGGGTTCCCCCGCTCTGGTACGGCCCGGACCGGGGCTCCCGTCTCCTTTTAAGGCAGCGGACTCGGTGCGGGCTCGGAGCCGCGCCCCGACGTGGGGAGCCGGGCAGCCCCAGGGGCTCGGGGCTTGAGGGACTGGGGTCACTCCGCCCCCGCGCAGGGAAAGCGCCCCTTAATTAAAAAAAAAAAAAAGTAATAAAAATAATTTAAAATTCAATTAAGCGGGAGGTCTGATCGGGCTCCCGGCTCAAAGCTGCGCGGAGTAACGGGGGAGCAGTGGGTGCGTGTGTCCCCCCCGGCTGGGCCGGGGTCACTCGCCGCCCGCCCTGACAAACAGGCTGGGAAATGTGTTTATAAATTGTTCAAACTCTGGATAAACTTCAGCGGCGTTTGTGTCTGCGTCTCCCCGCCTGTTGTTATTTTCCAGAAATCTGGATTACTGGAAATATTTTCTTTAAAGCTGGAAAGAAATCTAAACAGTCTGAGGGCAGGGGGAGCTCGGGGTGGGTGGGGGCAGCCCCAGGGCTGCCGCGCTGGCGGAGCTTCGCGGGGTTCCCTGCGCACGGAAGGACCGCGGAGCTCCGCGGCCGCGCAGCGGGAGGAAGAGGAGGGAGGAGGGAGGGCGGCGGTGCCGAGGATGGTATCGGATCGAGCATCTCTCTCGGTAGCTGTCGATAAAAGGGCCTCAGGCGGGCCCCGGTGCCCGGCGGCCCCTCCCCGTTCCCTCCAACGGGCATCGGAGCACCGGGGGGCAGAGTCGTTTTCCCGGGATCTCCCGGGGGTAAGGGGATTCCCACCCCGCCGAGGGCTGTGAGGGGAGATACGGAGCTCCGGGGAAGGGAAGCGGAGGAGGGGTGTCCTAGACGCGGGTGGGTGAGAGCAAACGAGGACAGTTTCATCACACGTGAAGCTGTTTTCCTCTCCAGGTGGAGCGGAGAAGAGGGGCCAAGGAAGCTGCTGGGGCCGCGGGGCGGCTCCTCGCCTCCTTCCTGCCTCCCCCATGGCCCAGCTGAGGCGACAGGCCCAGATCGGACTGGGGGGCACACCCCGAGGCTGGAGGGGGCCACTGAGTTCCGCGGGACCAGTTACCCCTCATGAAGAAGGGAACTTCCCACCCCTCACCTGGGGCTTCGCTTTGGGGGTTTCTTACTTCCACAGGTCTGTCTGCCCGGCTGCTCCCGGGGAAGCATCGTGGAGTCCAACCCTGTGTAACCCTCCCCCTCCTTCCCCAGCACGGCCTGTTTCACCCCAGCTCGGGTCGCCCCACTCGGGAAGGTGAGAGTATCTGGGCTGCCCTCTCCAAGGACCCGGGGGTGTCCTCTTGCTGTGGCATTAGTGCCGAGAAATGGGGACTCCAAGTAAAACCCCTTCACCTGGAGCCCCTTGCGCGGCCGCGGCCGGTGCACCTCGTCGGGGGGGAGCGCTCCCGGGGCGGGGGGCCATCGCAGCCCGGTGGAGCCGGGAGGAGGGGAAGGCGGAGGCCCGGCTGCTTGTGAGAATTGTTATTTTTCATCAATCACCCGCAATTTGTGTAAGTGCCCCGGACAGGACACCAGCCGTCCTGCTGGCTGGGGTCACGGAGACAACACAGCGATGGAGAAGAGCAAATTGCATTTGCTCACCAGCTCACAGATCCAAATTACGGTCCTCGCATGGCGCGGGGAAGGGAGCGAAAGGTCCATGTGACATGAGGGAAATATGAAGGACTTTGACAGGTCTTAAACGGCCTGGCGCCAAGGCCTAAGTCTACTGGCTAAAAATAGAAAAGGGATGATGAGTGGAGATGGGCAGAGATGAAAGGGGAAGAGCGAGCGGGGCCGCGCTGCGGGGCGGGTGGGGCGCGGAGGCGGCTCGACGGGGCAGTTTCCCCGGGCTGGACCGGGATGGATCCTCAGGACGGATCCCCGGGACGAATCCGCGAGACGGCCCGGCCGCCATCCGCCCAGCCCAGGAACCTCTTGTCAGAACTGCACCGGGCTCGCAGGCCGCCGGGGCGGTTACCGGGAGCCGGGCACGGTGGTCCCGAGAGCTGTAGCGCCCTGGGGCAGGTTGGAAAACCCTCCCTGGAAGGGAATACCTTTCGTCCCCGGGGCACAGCTGTTCTTGGGGCGGGAGCCGAGGCCGTCGCCTCCTCTCTCCCTGTCCGGTGCTCGGTCACCGACGGGGCGATCCGCGGGCATGAGCGGCCCGGCCCTTCCAGGGGTGCAGGTTCCTGGGTCGTGTTCGCGCCCACCGTGACCAGGGGCCGCGAGGGGCCTCGCGCAGCTCAGTGGGTACCCCGGTCCCCGTCGGCGCCTCACCCCCGCAGTCCCGTTGGCAGACGCCGCTACGGAAGGTCGGGGAGACGAGGCTGCTCTGGATCGGTTTTATTCTGCAGGCGAGGCCGTTTGCGGCGTTACAGCGGTGCGGGGGGCGCGGATGGGGTGGCTGGAGGAGAGGCAACCTTTCCTCAGGGGACAGGGCTGTCTCCAGGCCCAGACGGGCCGAGCCCCACGTCTCCCCGAGGAGCAGCGGGAGAGGTATCCGTGGGAGAACCGCCCCGGCGTGGGGGGATTCAACCAGGGACAACGAAGGGCTCCGCTTTTACTTTGTGAAGGGATGAATTTGGGGGAAAAAAAAAATAAAAGCAAGCTCCACTTTTGCCAAAGCTGCCGTCAGCAGTTTTCCGCGGCGGCCAGGAAGCAAAGTCCAAATCGGGTCTAAATTTCAGTCTTCGCGGCCCGTTCAATGGTCAGCGGAACCCCCCCGGCCCCTCTGCCCAGGGCAGC
>WEIV01005656.1:478418-490691 GCA_013390005.1 Calyptomena viridis | reverse complement strand
GGGAAAAGAAAAGAAAGGGGAAGGAAAGGGAAGGGAAGGGAAGGGAAGGGAAGGGAAAATATGCAGAAGTTCTCAGAGACAGAGACTCCATTTTGAATAAGAATGAAGTCCTTTTTATGTCATAAAGACATAAGAAAGCACAGGACATCACCACTTTGAGGAGCCAATGAATGCTTTTAATTTCAATTTTTCACCTGAACCAATAATTGATGATGGGTTTGGTTCATTCTCACCAGTTTTATTTTCCAAGATTATTTCCATTTTTTCAGCTGATAAATTGCTGTTACAGTTTCTTGTATTTATCAATGGTATCTCAGGATTTCTCTAGCTTCTGTGTACCCCAGCTATCCTTTAAGGAGACCAGCTGCAGTTTTCAAGTTCCAATTTGAAAGTTTGGTTCCCAGGCTGGCAAGACATATCTCTGCCAGAAATTTCAGCAGAAATTTTCTTCTGGTCAGTAGTTTTCCCTTTCTAACCAGGCCACCCTTAAGGCTACTCACATTGCAGCCTCTGCAGGGAAGATCCAGTCTGCTTGTCCTGCCTGCCTTCCTCTCTCAGCTGGAACTTCAATCCCTCCTGAAAGGAATGTTCTCTTCATGTAAATATCTACCTCCCTCAATGTGAGCACCTCTATTTCTGCCTAAGAAGATTTCATGAAGAAAAAAACAACAAACCTAAGATATAATTCCAATTTAGGCAGGATATAGGCTGGACAGTACTACATACGGGTGCATTATGCTGTGAAGCTGAAAGAAGTCAAGCAGTCAGATGTTATAAATCATTACTCATCATTTTATTCAGAAGAATAAGTGGTACTGATGATGGTGAGAAATTCAGAAAAACTGGAGGGAAAAAAGAGAGGAACTGCAGAGAATAAGGACAGAAAGTACTGTTAGCCACTGAATAAAATGGTAAGAATGAAAAAAAAAAAAAAGTCCTGTTTTGGTCTCAATAGAACCCAGCTGCTTTCTGAATGGTCTGAGGAATTCTAGCATTCCTTATGTTTAAGAGACTATTAGTCCTGAAAATATTATTCTTCTTTGATGTGTGTTGCACATGCATTTAATGCTAAGGCTCAATTTGTTCTTAGGTGTTCAGGTAAAAAAAGCAGATCCTTTAAAAAAGACTTGAAAAAATCTGTGCATAAAACAAGTTTCTAAGGTAAATTTTATTTTACCCTGCTATGTGTTATGCCTCTGCCATGAGCTATCTTGAAGCACTGTCTTCATGACGTACAAAGGAAATCTGATCTGATATTTATCACCAATTTTGAATTGCTCACAGTGAACCTGACTGCTTCCCCTCCATTCCCAAGGACTATAAACCAGGTATCTGATGCTTCACATTACCTGACTAAATGCTAAGGTGAACCACAGTTTCCCTTATACCACATGAAGTTGAGCACTTTTAGTCATTGATTGGGAATTGTCTGCGTTTTTCTGAGATTGCCTGTACTTATGGGTGACAAAAAGAAAAGAAAGGATTTACAGGAACTGCAAGAAGTCAAAAACAAGGACTTGTGGGATTGCAGCAGATCGATTTATAGTGCTTACAGATTGTAAGATTATCTGTGCCCAGATAATTTCAAAGCACATGATATGAAGGGGTCAGATCAGCCTCATGCCAACATTTTTTGCAGCATCAGGCAAGACTGTCACTTAAGACCCAGCCAAGAGATTTACAATGTAAATGGTTAGTGCATATGGGCATGAGATTGCCTAAAGTCCCCAGCTGCCAGCGTAGACAAAGCCTTAATTAGCCAATAATGCTGGAAATTTGTGCTACTATGGAAGTTTGCTTTATTCAATAAGCAGTTCCTCAAATAGTATCAAATTGAAAACAACAACCAGTTTGACAAGGAACCAAGGAATGTGGCTTTAGGTCAGTATATATTAACTAAAAATTCAATCAGTTAGCTAAAGGTAAAAGTTTATCATTATATCTCATGAGACATTTGGTAAACTAAGCAAATGGGAACATGGGGTATTTTTAAGATTAGATATCTATATATGGGGATCTAATTCCTTAGGGAGAAACTTGATTGCATGGACAGTTTTTATAGATCCAGAGAAATACAGTTACCATGAGAAATGCAGGGAATTTTAAGCACTTGTTCTGCAGACAGATGAACTGCCTGTGCACACTGGGCTAAGAAATTCAACAGGTTCTAAGTATTTAGACTCAGTTCTAAGTAACAGTATCAAGAATGGCAGCTTTTATATTCAACTTTAGGTAAAGCCACCAAATAAAATCCCTTCAGTAGTTTTTTTTTTAATTGTTTGAACTAATAGTGTTTGTTATCTCTTATTTTCTTAATGTGTGAAATACTGCTGCTGCAAAGAATGCTAAACCTCAGGCAGAGAAGTGCACTTCATTTTATAATTTTAAATATGCAAGACAATACAAAAGTAAGTTCTTTTGTTTGTTTGTTCTCCTCAAGTGCTTTCTTGATTGGTCTCAGCTTCTTTGCATTCTTCTGTATATAAGGAAAAGAGGAGCAGAAGTATAACATTATTTCCAAAAGCACAAGAATTCTGAATTACATGATATGCTGGAGCAGAGAATGTAAAGCAGTAGATAGCAAACTAAGTTGGTAATATCTACAGGAAAATGGAAATCTGAATCTGATGGCACCAGCCAGTTCTGAAGGATAATAATCTGTATCAGCTGACAGAAATAACTATTACTCTCTTTAGCTAAGAAGAGGCACTAAGGCAAAGCAAGAATCATAAAAGGATGGAGAGACATTTTCCCTTCAAAGATGAGATCTACCCAAAGAGACTCTGGGCATTGATAAGGGAACTCAGGAAGGGCCAAGGTTTAAACTGTTTCATACTAAAAAAAATGAAAGGTGAATCAGATAAAAGTACAAAGTCATACCTTCATATGCACAGTCCTTGTGTATATGAGTATTATTTTGACACTGTAAATAGGCAAGAGAATACTGCAGCAATACATTTGCTCATATTTGAAGTTCCCTTTAGACTGTCACAACAGACCAGAGATGATATAAATAAAAATGAGGTTAAAGTGTGTAAGGTACATATATACAAGTAAGAATGATCAGCTTAATGCTGATAGAAATAATTGAAATGTGTCCAAAATGCTACTTGCTCTGTCTCTTTTGTATGCCATACTCTTTAATTCTGGGGATGTCTGAATGGTTTCATCAATTTTCCTTAACAAAAGCAAGCAAACTCTCATACTGTGTGTAGTTTACATTTTTCCTATGGTTTAAAATCCCTGGTTTCAAGTGGGCACATGATCATTTCCAATCCAGGACTAGTTTGGTGAAACCCAAACCTTCATATTTAATGGATCAACAACATCCAGGACAGACCTGGGAAATCAATCCCAGGTATTGTTTGAATTACAAAATTATCCTGCATGGGGAGAAAAATCCTTTTGCTGTGCCAGATTCATTACTTTGCATCAGTTACATACTGCTAAGTACCACTGCTTGTACGTGCACTCAGTGTCAGAACACAGTGGGTTATGCTCTGGTTAAGTTCTCTCTACAACAGATAAGGAAATGAGTGAGACCAGCATTTCTCTGCCAGTCCTAGCACTTTATGGAAGCTGCAATTCAGCTATAAAAAAATTAGATAGGCATTAACTATTAATTTCTACCTTTTGGCAGCAGTTTCAACACCAGAGAGAAAGGTTCCTTGTCTTCTTTGGAACAGACATGAAGAAAAGATCTTGTTCCATTTTACATCTCTTCAAAATTTCAGAGGATATTTAATGAGCTCTACTTACACACCTTACTCCCAAAAGAATCTCCTGCAGAAACTGTCCTCCCCTAACACAGACATAACCTCTAACATGGGGATACTAAATTAATCCTCTTTCTCTTCTGCACATGAAAAAGGCCAAAGCTGACTATGGAACACTTATCTTACCAGCCTGGAGCAGCTGAGTTAGAACAGTCTCTCCTAACCAAATCAAACTTAACCGAGGAAAACCACCCATCTTATTACCACAGCTCAGGGTTTCAGGAAAGACACAGCTCTAGACACCCAAAGAGGGTGTGAGACACTGTACAAGTTGCCCAGAGAAGCTGTGGCTGCCCCATCCCTGGAAGTGTTCAAGGCCAGGTTGGATGGAGCTTGGAGCAACCTGGGATAGTGGAAGGTGTCCCTGTCTATGGCAAGGGCTTGGAACGAGGTGATCTTTAAAGTCACTGCCAATTCAAACCTTTCTATTATTCTAAGACTCCAGAATAATCCATGTTATCTCCATGTTCCCTCTCCTTTCAGCAGTTTTTTGCAAGTATGAAGACCCTTGCTCACAAAAGAAACAGAGATAGTCTTGCAACCATATGTATGTCTGAGAACACTATACTGGGTCCTATAAATGCATCACTGAGACAGAAAAGCACTTGAATTAAAAGTCTTATGTAATTGACATAGAAGAAATTAGCTCTTATAATACTATAAAAACTATCTGTATTAAGAACACATTTCCAAATTTCAAAAAGTAACTATGCCTGCTTGTTGTGGTTTTATGTGGCCTATAATTACTGTCTGGCTGTATTATAATCTTCCAGTTCACTTTTGTTCTGTATTAAGCCTTGCTGCCTATTAACTAGAAATATTTCCCCTTTGAATCTCCTTGTATGCTAATCAAATTCCTTACTGAAATAACTGGACTCTCATAATCTTATTTTTTCTCAATGCTGTTTGCCTTGACACCACCTGAGACACCTCAATAAAGATACTGCTCTCACAAAGTTGCTTCCAGCTTTTCACCACAGTTGAGTTCTCAGAGAATGTTCAATGTCTTGTTTTCCGTGTTTCTAAACTCCTAAAGAAAACTCAAGATATCATGACCAACTGCAGACTTCTAAACATTAAGGATCTGATCCAACGTAGCCTTTCCATTTTCCCAGGATAAAACTTCTCTTGCAGAGAATTTTTTAATCTACTTTTCAGAGACGTCTGCAAACAAGTGATATACAGACCTCTTACAGATTTCTCTTCATAGGAAGCTACACAACCTGTTGGATTGGAGACTTAATGTGAGAAGATTAAATTAGCTCAGATGAATTCTAGCCTCTGAAGAACTACTATATAGTTGCATTTCAATGGACTAATTATGAATAAGATGAAAACCAGAACAAAGGAATAAGATCCAATTTCTGCAACAACTTCTTTGTACATATATAATATCCCCTTTTTAATTCTGGAGGGGTCAAATTAAGGAATTTTCATACCATATAGGCAAAGGTTATGCAGGAGCACACTCCAAACTTTTGCTCAGGCAGAAATTCAAGGATTTGAAGAACAAAAAAAAAAAAAGAAAGCCTGGCATTTAAGCAAACTGACATCTGTTTCATTAACAGACAACCTGGATAACTTGGTTTTGTGTGTAAGAGGTTTTCATTTGTCATAATTCTGCAAAGTGAAGGAACTGTTTAATCAGCTTCAGTAGAGCATAATCCCTGAGCTTTGATATTTTCCCCTCACAGCACTTAGCAATGCAAACAATATTATGAATACCTGGAAGCAGTGCAGCAGATTCACAATAGCAACCTGTCATAGTCTGCCCATGTGAAATTGTTCCTGAGCCAAAAACAGAAACAAAAAAAAAAGAAAATTACCAAGAGAAAATAGCTCTCATTTGGGAAGTTCATATTAATTGCCTACAGTCATAGTCAATGTGAACCTACTCAGCAAGGAATATTTAACAGCAAGATTTGAGTAGTCCCCAGAAAATCAACCTCTGTTTTAAGTCAGCTGCACACTTTAACAACTGGCAGAAGAGGATTTTCAGTAAGCCAGTTGCTCCATCGATCTGGAAATGACAAGATTTAGGGCATACATTTCCACAGAACAGAGGTGGGGACAGCTTGAACACTTAGCAGGGTATGGAAATTGCTAAGAAGGTAAACCTGAGGTTTCCATCCTGGGCCATATGTGTGCCCCCAACGGGCACCTCCAAACGGGTTATCCTGGGTAACTAAAGCTGTTCCAGCCTGGCAGCAAGCAAGTCAGAAACACAGAGAGCAGAAAGTGTTGAGGAGAAAAGCATATAAAGCATGTAAAGTTTAAAAAACAAAACAAAAAGACCCCGCAAACAAACAAAACCCAAAAGGAAAGCTGGTGCTCTCATTCTCTGTGAACACCTCCAGACTGCAAGAGAATTGAGATAATCTATTCGTCCTCAAGACAGTCAGGGGAGAGAGTAGGGAAGGAAAAAAGGCACAATGACCCAAATCATCCATATTAATCCATGAGATCTCTGTGATTGTCAGGGTGGTCTGGTTTCCTCAGGACACATGGCCAGTATATTTCAGTTGTTACTGAACATTTCCCTTATCAGTGTGGGAAACCACTATCTTCCACTATTAGTGCTGATGATCATCTCTTTTTCCTTTCTCATAAGCTTCACACAATATATAAACCGTGATATACGACTTTTTTTCACCACATCTTTTTGTCCCACCTTGATTTACAACCCATACCCTTTCCCTTGTGTATTTTTTCTGTGCATCTCTGAGAGGAATCTGTATTTATGTTCTTTATAGGCCCTGTTGAAATACAAATTACATATTCCTTGCTGGCCTTCTCCAAGCTGAACAAATGCAGGTCTTCAGCATCTCATCTTGCATCATTAACTCCAGCCCTCAACTATCTTCATGGCCTATTTGGTACCATTTAGGTTCATTTTTACTCCTTGTATATGCTGTGCTTTTTTTCTGAGCCTACTCTACAAATTCAAAGATGAAAATTGCTGTTCGTTTCACACATTGGGAAAACTCTATGCTTCTAAACCCAACCTAGCTGCTTGAGAAGTGAAAAACACCACAAGTGGAGTTAGCATAATGCTCACAAGTCTTCCAAAAAAAAAAAAGATGCTTTCTCCAGACTATTCTCTCCAGGCTCTGTTTGTGGTGCCAGCAGGATCTTTTATGAGGAACCTGGATATCTTCAGGAATCCCAGGTGCTGTTGGAATTTGTTTCTTTATTTACAGATTCTTACATAACCTTATTTAAAGCTTTAATTAAATACCCAAGAATTTTTCATTTGGAAAGCAAAGTTACATCTAGCTTTACAAAAAAAAGAATTTTAAACAAACAAAAACAAACACAACCAAAACCCAAACAAAAACATAAGTGGAAAGAAAAGTCTTCATTCAAAAGTCAAAATTTTGAGTGTTCAGAAGAATCTGAGATCTTTTACTTCAGTGATTTTTAAGACAGACATCTGGGCCCATGATCTCTCCAATCAGTGGAGCAGTGTAAGCATTTTCAGAATGCAATACATCTGGTCTTTAGTTGTCCAAGTGGGTTAAATCCTGCTCCACTGATGTATTTTTCAGTTTAGCACTACAGGACATCGACACAATTATCTTAGACCAGATATCAGACTTTAACAGATGAAAACTTTGTTAAAAAATTATCTCACCTTTCATACCTAAATATGGTTATGTTATTCCTTGATATAAAAAAGAAAAATACCATCTGTTTTGCATAAATCTGATCAGTAATAAGCCCTTTTTCCTTTAGAAATGGAGTGAAAACTAATATGAAGAAACATTTGCAATGCAATCGTAGCTTATTTCTACTAATGTAATTTTGGGCTGTGTGTGCAGATCTAGTGAATACAAAGAAACTATTGAATGGTGAGACAATGGCAAGAGCTTGAGATTACAAAAAAATGATAGAGAAAGAACCCACCTTTGTATTTAATTCCCAGATATACTGTTATGTAGCAACACTAGAGCATAATGAATCTGCTCTGTTATTTGCTTCACGGTGGGCTTTGAGCCAGGGAGTCATTCTGCCCGAGAGACAAAAGACACTCTGTCTGCTCAGAGATCCCTGAATCTTCCCAACACGTTTCCTCATGTATTTTGTGAACTGTCTTTCCCCTCCCCTCTCCCTCTGTTATGAGAGCTGTGAACTGCAGTGAAAATCTGTCTGTGACAGACACTTGCAGTACTTGGTCAGCTGTCAGACAAGCACGAGGTGAAAGACTTCAAATATGGCATTGGGCTCACAAACACACACACACACATAGAGGAACAGCCATCACTGGCTACTGCTCATGTCCAAGCATGAAAACAACAGCAAAACACACTAAAAAAACCTCCAACAAGGGAGAAAGTGCTTCTATATAAGTCAGAGATCTTGCAAACAAAGAGGCATATTTTACAGTTTTCACAAGATCACAGAATCACAGAATGGGGCAAGTTAGAAAGGACCACAAGTTATTCCCTCCAACATCCCTGCTCAAGCATCCTCATCCTAGAGCACCTGTTTGTTTGTTTTTTTAAAACCAAACACATAAGATCTAAATTCAAACTGCAGGGTTAGGAGCATCTTCACTCTGTACCCAGAACTCACCTGTGGCAGTATTTTCTGGAGGAGATCTTCACTTTGAAAGTTGTTTCCACCCATCATAGAATATAGAATAGAGTGGGTTGTAAGGGGCCTTAAAGACCATCTAGTTCCAGCAATGTCATGGGCTGTCACCTTCCACTAGACCAGCTTGCTCAGAGCCTCATCCAACCTGGATCACACTGTCAGGAAGCTCTAACCATACCACATTAGTCTAAGGCACATTGCAAGGAAGTCAGTGTTTATCCAATTTGCTCCAAGTGAAATATCCTCTCTGGACCCTTTACCATAACAAAAGTGTTGTCTTCTCCTACAGCACCACTTGAATCCTGCCTGTAAACACAATGTAGTATTGTGGGAAAGCAAAGGAAGGATCCGAGCTGGATCCCATTTGAAATAAGGTCCTGAAAAGCCTTCTTTGTTCATGGTCTTACCACATAAAGCATCTGGGCTGGAGCACACAAATGACACAAGAAACTCCTTGATTTATTGTTGACTCAGAGAAATGTTTAAATTCACAAGGCTACAGGACTCTTTTAGTGTAATCTATAGATCTAAATGACATGGCTCACATGAGTATCTCTGATATTCAAAGATATTCCTAATGTCTCTGGATTCCTGTAGGCAACTGAATTTTACTGCCAGAGATTACAGGAGTTAGGACATACTGGTCAAGTGTAGATACCTACAATTAGGTGTGTGAACTTGAATCCTGCCATAGGCTCATTATTAGTTACTGGTGAGATACAGGCACCTGAAGTGGGTCGTTCACATTTTTCTAAGATTGGAAAAAGACGTCAAATATAAAGTTGATAGAAATGTCTGAATTCTATCTTCATTAAGATAGAATTTAGTCCACTAAGGTGGACTAAATGGATACCATTTAGACAGCTGAGTGTCCGTTTTTCTCCCTGAGCTTAGCTATTCTTTAGCTATTCTGTCTAAGATGCCCTGCTATATATGAGACAGCCACCCAGGTCTGTCAGGTGTGACAAAACATCAAAGGGAAGCTCAAACTTTCTGAACCTGTAGCTAGTGTCAGAGCAGAATATTTTACAGGCTCTCAAAACAGGGCCAGGCACTAAAGTTGAGGTAAATTAAATCAACATTTGAAGGAAAGTGGCTGGTCAGACAGTGGGCCCAAACTTTGGCATTTCCATCATGCATCCCAAAATAGAGGAACTCAGGCAAAAACACCAAAACAAGGAGCTCCTGGATATAATCAAATACAAAAAGGAAGCAACTAACAGACAATGTCTGGTAAATCCCCAGACTCTGGAAGAATAGCTGAGGCCAGGCAAGTTGCTACTTTATGCATTAAACAATAGGGATGTGATTCATTTGCCTACATATAGACATTTAGGGTTATTTTAAGTACTGCAGGATGTCCTACCTATCCCCCATCTGACACTCCAGAAGGGGAGACTCCAGTGAGGGCTGTGTGATACCTGTTAGTACTGTGCATATGTCTCAAATACGCTACAGCAAAATTGGCATCAGACATCCGTGTTTCAGCAACAAAATCCTCTCTTATATGTCTGTACTTCCAACTTTCCTGAGCATTTGGAGATCCCACCTTGCAAGTTGTCACCCAAATATCACAGAGCAGCAAGTGTCAGCCAGTGATGGCACAGAGCAGTACAGTGCAGTATGGTGTGTAAGGCACTTAACCCTCATTCCCAGACAGTGCACATGGCTCTGGCAATGGAGGCATTCGTTCCTTGCTTTCCAGGCGGGTGAGGCTCAATCTCTTCTCCCAAGTAACAAGCAACAGGGCAAGAGCAAATGGCCTCGAGTTGTGCCAGGGGAGGTTGAGACTGGATATTAGGAAAAACTTCTTCACTGAAAGGGCAATCAGGCTTTGGAATAGGGTGCCCAGGGAAGTGGTGGAGTCACCACCCTGTCAGGTATTTAAAAGATGTGTAGATGTGGCACTGAGGGACATGGTTTAGTGCTGGGCTTGGCAGTGCTAGGTTAATTGCTGGACTTGATGATCTTAGAGATCTTTTCCAGTCTTAACACTTCTGTGATTCTATGATTCTGACAAATAATTTACACTTGTTCAGTTTTCTCTGCACTTAATATTGAGGACATTTCTAAAGAGAATGGTCAGACCCTTCTGGTGGATGAACAGCACACAGGTTACGATCTGAATTATGCACACCCCCTAATAACGTTTGTTTTAAGATGAGGTCAGACTAAGGGCTGACCTTGTGTATGGAAGTTGAGTGCCATTTGTGACTGAGCCACAACCTTCCTGCATGTGACAGGCAGGTCTTTTCCTCTTGTTTCTTCCTATCTCACCTTGTAATTAAGATTACTTCCCCTTTTCTCAGATAACTTAGGTAAGCACATTCATTGACACTTATCAAATATGTCCAGAAATATCTTTTCCGCTGAAATTTTTAGAATCCTTGGGAGTTTTGCCACAGAGATAATAATCAGAGTTTCCTCTAGATATTACTGAAGTTTTTAATTTCTCTTCCACCCTCTGGTCCTTCATATTGTTTTTCTGATGAGCACCAAAAATCCCCTGTTAATTTCCAAAAAGTCAGCCTTCATCTAATAACAGAGTTCACTTTCTCTTCCACAATTTAGCTTTTTAGCATTCTCTCCCCCTTCCTCTGACTTCATTCTACCTTTTCTGTCTGTCTTCACAAGTGTGTCTTGTCCCAGCATGAGAAATCAGAGGAAATTGCACACAAACCAGAGAGAAGACACAGAATCTCTCTGTGAAGAGAAGAACAGAAAAGATTAACTTTCCAGGGATGTTCATGAGCTTTGAATATGCTATCCCCTTCCTTCACCAAATTCCCCCAGTTTCTGCTATACATATTCAGTCTAACAAGGCAAACTTTTAGCATCCTTTTCATTAATTATTTAAATAAAATAATAAAAATCAACAAGCAGAATTAAAAATATGCCAAAATTTAATATGGCCATTCCATACCATAAGGTAAACAAGTACTTCTAGGACACCACATGATTGTATTTAGATGTTAACTTTGAGATGAAATGAAACATGTCCCAAAGACGCCTGTTAATTTCCAAAGTCTATGTAAGGAGTCTTGTTCAAATGTAGATGCTTGTGATTACTTAAGTTAATTCCATTTCAGGTTCATAAATGACTTGTAGAATGGGATCTTAATGGCCTTCACAATATTCTTTTCTCCAGAACTTTTTATCATCTTTCTTGGTAAACCTTGTGTTTAAGTGAATTCAAAGGGGATGTGACTATATAAGCTACTAAAGTAGGAGATGAGAACAGCTATACTGTTGTGTATACTGCAAATACTAACTTCTTAAACAGCAGAAAAAGGTATGATTTGGTAGAATTATCTATCTTATACTGTAATCATGACTTGTTTTGACACAGCAGTTCTTCAAAGGTGTAGGTTGATAAAGATTCTTGTCTATTAACAGAATACCTGAAAAAAACCTTTTTTATTATCATTATATGCATAGAGTTTGGTCTGGTGGTGGAGTCAATATTACTTCCAAAGCTACTTGGAGTCATGTTCAGGTACGTGACAGCAGGATATGTTTTAAACTATAGAAGAAATGGAAATTACTCCTAAATATTTTGGGGTTTGTCAATAAAACTGGAAGCAAAGAATTATTAAGCTCTCTGGCTGCGGAAAATATTTGCTTGAACATTTCTTGTGCATGCAAAGAGAAGGCCTTTTTGTGAGAAGAAAAAAATGTGGGGTTCTTCCCTTTCTGTGACAGGCCACAAGGAATAATTCTGCACTGCCATTAAGGAGACCTACATGTGTTCAGTTCTTGGGGAAGTAAAGGTAGTGGAGCAAAACAGATTTGCACTGTGAACACAACTCTCATTGCCCAGTGTATTTTCTCCTCTAAATCAAGAAGAGATGAATAAAAATATTCAGGGATATAGAAAAACAAACATACAGTTTGGCAACAA
>WEIV01005656.1:428498-477279 GCA_013390005.1 Calyptomena viridis | reverse complement strand
AACAATAACATAACAACACTTTAAGAAGATAGGGGTCTAACATAGGAAAACAGAGAGGTGTCTTTATGGTGAGAATGATCAAACACTGGAATGGCTTGCTGAGAGGTGTTGGAGTCTCCATCTCTGGAGACTTTCAATACCCGACTGTACTCAACACCAAGCAGCCTGCCCCAAGTGACCCTGCTCGGAGCAGGGAGACTAAACTAGACAATGATCCCATTCCTATGGAAGGCTGGACCAGGTGAGATTTTGAGGCCCNTTTGAATATGCTATCCCCTTCCTTCACCAAATTCCCCCAGTTTCTGCTATACATATTCAGTCTAACAAGGCAAACTTTTAGCATCCTTTTCATTAATTATTTAAATAAAATAATAAAAATCAACAAGCAGAATTAAAAATATGCCAAAATTTAATATGGCCATTCCATACCATAAGGTAAACAAGTACTTCTAGGACACCACATGATTGTATTTAGATGTTAACTTTGAGATGAAATGAAACATGTCCCAAAGACGCCTGTTAATTTCCAAAGTCTATGTAAGGAGTCTTGTTCAAATGTAGATGCTTGTGATTACTTAAGTTAATTCCATTTCAGGTTCATAAATGACTTGTAGAATGGGATCTTAATTGTCTTCACAATATTCTTTTCTCCAGAACTTTTTATCATCTTTCTTGGTAAACCTTGTGTTTAAGTGAATTCAAAGGGGATGTGACTATATAAGCTACTAAAGTAGGAGATGAGAACAGCTATACTGTTGTGTATACTGCAAATACTAACTTCTTAAACAGCAGAAAAAGGTATGATTTGGTAGAATTATCTATCTTATACTGTAATCATGACTTGTTTTGACACAGCAGTTCTTCAAAGGTGTAGGTTGATAAAGATTCTTGTCTATTAACAGAATACCTGAAAAAAACCTTTTTTATTATCATTATATGCATAGAGTTTGGTCTGGTGGTGGAGTCAATATTACTTCCAAAGCTACTTGGAGTCATGTTCAGGTACGTGACAGCAGGATATGTTTTAAACTACAGAAGAAATGGAAAATACCCCTAAATATTTTGTCAATAAAACTGGAAGCAAATAATTATTAAGCTCTCTGGCTGTGGAAAATATTTGCTTGAACATTTCTTGTGCATGCAAAGAGAAGGCCTTTTTGTGAGAAGAAAAAAATGTGGGGTTCTTCCCTTTCTGTGACAGGCCACAAGGAATAATTCTGCACTGCCATTAAGGAGACCTACATGTGTTCAGTTCTTGGGGAAGTAAAGGTAGTGGAGCAAAACAGATTTGCACTGTGAACACAACTCTCATTGCCCAGTGTATTTTCTCCTCTAAATCAAGAAGAGATGAATAAAAATATTCAGGGATATAGAAAAACAAACATACAGTTTGGCAACAAAATTTTATGCCACTTAGATTCCTTAACAGAGTAAATTTTTAAATCCCAATCTACTTTCTTTATAAAGTGCATTGCTAGTCTTAAACACAAGACACTGTTGTTTCTGTAATGGGCTCTTGCTTTAGACCATCTCAGGATTTGATAAGGCTAAAGACTGGGCTGTCCCTTAAAAATTCCACTGGGAAGAAAAGAAATGAGTCCTCCACTACTCCGGTGCAGAAACCAATGATGACACTGAATTTTGGAACTTTGCCATGGACATATTGTTTCCTTCAGTGATCCATGTTCAACAAAGGAGATGAACTATATATCAGGCATTTCTAAAAATCCACAGAATGCTTCTGTTCTATCATTTTTTTTCCAAAGGCACAAAAAGCTTATCACAAACGTTCTCTTCCATGACATCTAACATTTTCTTCTTGACCTTTCTAAATCAGAGTTGATAACAGCAGGCATGCTGGGAATTAGCTGTACCAAAGATCTAAATGAGGCCTTATAGAAAAGTGTGGTATGGTATAAGGATGTTGTTATACAACCTTGCTATACTGCTAAAATAGTGGCAAACAACATCTCACCCTAAACACAGAAACACTTCTTTCAGATAAATTATGCAAATTTATTTTCATTTTTAGCTGCATTTTTCTTGTGACTGCCTAGTCGAGTAGATCCTTGAGACACAATCCTTGTAAATAACTGCACTGTTGCTAAATGCATTAACTATGGCAGAAGTCTGAAATTACTAAAATATTAATCTTCAAAGTCATTCTTGCTTAGAGTTACTGGCTCTGGGAAGAGCTACAGAAGAGGAAGAACTAGAATCATCTTTAGGATGGAAGCACCATATTTCAGTGGTTGGCTTTGCAATCAACCTACTCCTAGAGACACACAGTAGAGCCTCCAGACAACTGTTTTCCAGAGGTTGTGCTTGATGTCATAATGTTTCCATGAGTTTATTTGTAAAATAAACTGGGAAGCACAAAATTGAGGTAGAAATAAAAGCCAAGGCATCAAGTTTCTCTTGGGATTATTAATATAGTTTGGAATCTCTGTAATGGACTCAAAATATTTGCCAAGCATGTGTTCTGAGCTGCACTGCCCACAAAGGAATTACCTCCCTGAGATAAATGCAGATACATAGAAAAGAGCACACTTTTGTTCAGGGTAATTAAAAAAATAATATGCTCTAATTATTGAAATAATTTTCATCATATGGAACATGAGAAAATAATGTGGCCGATTATATCTCAAATACCAGTGGGAAAACTGCCAAGAAGGTCTTTAAGAGCAATATATTTATTGACCATTCCATTTGCGTAACAAGCGTGAAACTCTAGATGAGCTTTGAGGTTTTCAGTTTGCAGTGGACAGAAAACGGGACAGCTCCCCCCATTTATAGTGCAGGACTGATGTACAGAAAGGGATTGTGTTTTTGGGAAGGTGAAACATCTCTCTCAAATGTTTCACATCTCTAATTCAGGTGTCTGCTTCATTCAGTGAACAGGGATGTCATTTAGGGTTGGCCTCTAAGTAAGATGGACCTGGGGCTACCCACCATTTTAAAGACTAAAAATTAAATTTTAGATTGATAAATTTAGTTGAGATTAATCCTAATCTATGATAACAATTTTTTTTTCTTCCACTAAAAATAATCCCCCAGAAATTCTTTCTGCCTCTAATTCTCATCTAACTCTCTCTACAATCATGAAGTAGAACAAAACTGTGAGCATCTCGGTATTGGGAGACTGCCTCCCATATTCAGGAATATTTTGGCAGAGTGGAGTNACCTGGATGTTCTGTGATTCTATGAAAATAATCTATAGGAATAATTTATGAAGTGTCATGACAGAATCTTTGTTCATAGAAATGCTGTTATGAGATAGGATGTTGTTCTGAATCATTCACTGAATCATTATTAGGTTGCTAACATTTGTTTTCTCATATAGCAATTAGAGCTTCCCACTGTAATTAATTAAACTGTCCTATCTGTCAAGTAAAATAAGACAAATCTCATTTTGTGTCTTTCCTGTAAACAATATAAAAATCACCCAACCTTAGAATACTTTTGGTTGCACAGGATCTCTGAAGCTCATCTGGTCCACGTTCAACCTCATGTCAGTGTTGTAAGAGGGGCAATCTCTGCCTTTTCCCATTTGAACACATAGTTGTTCTTTGTTAGGCTTACTCCAGTTTGTTAAAATCTTTTTTGCACTGGGGACTCCAAAACTGGACACAGTAGTCCTGACACAATTTCAAAATTGGTGGATTAGTGGGTATAACCACTATTTTCAGTACCAGCACCATGTAGTGACTAATGCAGTGCAGTTCATGGTTAGCCCTCACTGAGGGAGCACTGGTGACTCGTGCGACTTGTTCTGGAATAGTAGAATCATTCAGATTGGAAAAGACCTCTAAGATCATTTCCGCCCGTGCCAGGGGGTTTGGAACAAAATGATCTTTAAGATCCCTTACAACCCAAACCATACTATGATCATCAAGTCCAACCCATAGGTTTTCCTACAGCTGCTCCCTGGACAATTGGTCTCTCCCAATCAGATCTCTTCCATCAAATCACTTCTTCAGCTTTTTGAGATTCATCTGAATGACAGCCTTATTATCCAGCATATAGACTGCTCCCTGCAATTTGGTGTCAACCCCAGACTTGTTGATGGTGTGTTCCTTTCTATATAATTACAAACCAACAAATCCCACTGTTGCCATTTCATCCTGCAGAGCCAAGGTACTGGTTTCCCAGTTGTTGAAGACATGCTTCACGAGGGACTGAGGTAGGAGTTGGGTAACAAGGAGGGGAGACCCAAACTTATATAGAAAAATAACAATTTTTGATATAAAAGAAGACAGTGACAGCTGCTCTGGTCAGCAATTACTTGAGACTGAACATGGACAGAAAGAGTCAATGTGAACACAAATGCCCTTCTGACCAGGCAGTGTTTCCACCCATCCTCAGGTACCCGGAAATGCCAAAACAAATATGTGTTTTAATGTTAATGCACACAGTAAGCTTTTAGTCTTTATCCAATATTGGGTAAAAAGTATTAAATTATATCCTGTCTCCTTCTTTGACTTTTACACTCTAGAACAGATGTAAAGAAGCCACAGCTTGAACAGGAACTTGNTGAACAGGAACTTGCCCCAAGAATTTTTAAAAGCCCATCGAAAAATCAATGGGCAAGATTCCGTCTTGGTTATAACAATGTCAGTCTGGAGACACCTCAGTAGCCAGCTGAGTTTATTTGCATTGCTGGAGATTAAGATCAAGTGTTACTACAACTGGATGTGTCAATCATTAGCAGAGAGCTTTGTACCCAACATTCACGTGGACTGCAAATTTCACATATAAGGAGTAATACACCCAAAACTCATTTCAGAGTATTCCATCTCTTCCAGTACGAGAAGTAAGAGGAAATTAAAATGGAGTACAAGCAAACAGCCTCTTTTTGGATGAATTTGCACTTGAAAAATACACTGTTCTATCTGGTTACTACTTGAATTTTGTAATACCTGTGACGTTGAGTCACCTTGTCCTATTAGGAAACAGAAGAGCTATAAATCACCCTTCAGTGAAGAAGTCTGGTCACTTCCACAACCACTTGAAGAAAGACGGAAGAAATATCTGATCTTCCTGGAAAGGTAAGATTTGTATTAATTTGTTGGCTTTAAGTATTGTGATTTTTTTCATGTTTTAAAATACAACAATATATTTCAGAAGACTTCTTGAATAATTTAGGACAGTCACAGAAAGAGGATTTTATGCAGTGAAAAATAAGGATTACATAGGCGATAGTGTAACACAAGCTGACAAAGAAAGGAGAGAAATTTAATGAACAATAAAAAAATACATGAAAGACACCTCTATTTAGGAAAGCAACATCTGGACGGATTATATGTGCCTAGAGAAAGGGAGAGAGAGACAGTCAAACATATTGAATGGAATATGTATTGAGTTCGGTATATTCTATTGGTATATGTTATTATCACCACCTATTTTCAGAGTGGGGAAATTAGCACCTTGTTTAATTTACTCCTCTTCTGCAAGGTGGCTGCTGAGTAGGACCTTGTGCAATAATGCTGTACAAGTGGAATGACAGAGACATTATTCCGTTTAAAGTCTTTTTCAAGGATAACAAAAAATAATGGTCATGTTTTTTGTAATGGATATTCAATGAATAATTTAGGATACACAATTTTTAATTTTTTTTTAGAAGGAGAGATGGGAAAAACATATTCACACAAGTTTGCCAAACTCATACAAACTAGGGATGCTAAAGCACCATCTTTCAGTGGCAGATCCTGGTATACAGATGGATTTGCAGGAAAGTCAGTAAGACTTGGCACATGTCCTGATTTATGTTTGATTGAGGGGGAACAGGGGAGGGGGAAAGAGAGACTGATTTTAGGACCAGTGCCTAGAAATTAATGCAGAGCAATTAAATTTACATCTCATAAACTGTAAGCATTTGGTTGAAATCAGTGGAATTGCCAAAAGTATGTTAATATCTTGGAGTGGGAAACCCACTGGGTCTTAAAAAGCATTCCAATGGCGTTTTGAAACTTGTATCATGTATTAAATTACCAATTATATTTAATTGTAAGTTAATTCATAGAAAATATTACAGTGAATGAATACTTTACCCATATCTCCAAGTTAGCTTCTTCAGTTTGCTTTACAAAATAGAGTTTCACAATTTCAGTGAAGGGTTATTTTTCTTTTAAAATATGTTTTATGTGCAAAAAGGGCTGTTTTCTATTTGCAAATCATCATATTTTGCACTCAGAAGACATTTTTTTGCTTGTAACTTGAGCAAAGCTAAAAATAACCCCACCTCTCTTTAATTTCTAGTTAGACATTAAGTGAAAAGAATCATTTTTTCATTATATTGGGAGTATAATCTTTTGTTGCTAAACACCCAGGTCAGATACACTGCAAAGTTTTGGAATGGCTCTGGGAAATAAGTGTTAGAAAATTTAGTAAGGAAAAATTCTGTGATCCTAAAGCACTTTGAGGAGTCACAGATGACGTGAGAATTAAAAATGACATAAAGCAATACCAAGAACAGGAAATCAATGATTATACTGTTAAGTAGCAGTATGTTTTCCCCTGGACCAACTAGATTTTTCCTCAAGTGCAAATGTATGGAATAAGCCACTCAAATTTGAAGACTGTAAGACTTTAATTGAACAGATGTGACAAACCTCCCCAGTTTTTTGGCCTCTGAGCTACAGCTGCCCATAGTCACAGTCAACTACAAAGGGCTTTGGTGTTCAGCAGAGCTGGAGGAGCATCCTCGCCTACAGGGGCTGTGGGTCACATGAAGTGCAAGGGAAGGAAGCTGGTGAGGAACAGGGACATTGCTATAACAGTTAGAAAAGGATAGTTTTTCTTACCCAAATGTTCTCCACAAGTATTGGTGTTCTCCAGAGCACCTTGTGTTTTATATAAACTTGTTGCCTCAAGGGAACGGGGATTTGCTGAATATTAAAAGATCAGCAAACCCTGTTGACCCCCAAGAATAATTTAAAACTAAAACCAGCAACCCCACAAAACAATACAAGTTAAGCTAATAATATATCTCTGTGGTAACATGCTCATAAATTCCCTTGGGGTGGGAAAAATGCCAAAATAAGTAAATTCCTCTCTAATCACCTGGTTGCCTCCCAGGGTAGGTAAGCAGAAACCAGCTGAATATAACTGGTATGACTGACTGCAGATACCTGAACTCCTGGGTTGGGATGGTGTGGTACTTTGAGCCTCCTAAGCAACTGGAATCTTGGACTCCAGGGTTTGGTGGATGCTGCTTCAATCAGAATCATAGATTCATAGAATAGCCTGAGCTGGAAGGAACCCACAAGGATCACACAAGTCCTACTCCTGACCCTGCACAGAACATCCCCAAGAGTCCCGTGGTGAGAGAAGGCTCTCATTTCTGTTGTCATTCTGCACTACCTGTAATAATATCCAGAGTTGTCTTAAAGCGGATCAAAACAAAAAAATCTTTTGAAACAAGTCTTTCCCTGGTCTGTTTCTGGTCCAGTCAGTTCTGCCCCATCTCCTGTATAAGGCTCCGCAGAGCTGGTCATGAAATGAGGGTTTTGATCCTGGGTTGGACACCTGAGTGTAGATATCTGCACATGAACTCAGTGTCTAATTCCACTTTCAAACACACTCCAGTCAAAGCAGGCAATGGTGAATAGGGGAATTTTCAGACTCAGATTGACATGAAAACCAGCTAAAAGCACATCCCATCCCATTCCACAGTTTGGCCAAGAGCAGAAGGCTTCTTACAAGAAGGGAAGCACAAATACCTGTGAATTCAGGTGGAGATATTCAGCCAGGATTACAGCAAGAAATATAAGATGTACAAAGCAGCTGATTCATAAAAATGTGGAAATGAAGAGAGGGAATTAATTTGATTATTTTACTTCTAAAAATGAGAGGAGGAAAGAAAGTTTAAAAAAAACATTACCTTTCTACTTGAGCAAAAGCCAGGAAACACACTGGAAAATATGCATTATGTATTCAGAGAAATTAAATTAAATTCTCATTCTCCCCTTTTCAGAGATGATTTTGCCAACGGTGTTCCTGTGTCTCATAGCTGTGCTGCCTCTATCCAGTGGACAGGTAGGATCCACACTTTGTACTCAGAAAATTTGGGTGGGCCGCAAGGCACTTGTGGTCTGACTGAATATGGCTTTTCCTACACACACCAATCATATGCAGACAGAGTGATTAAATATCTAGGATGTGGGAAGCATTTATCCTTAAAGTTTGCTTCATTTCAAAGCAGTTGACTGGTTCCACACTGGCACAATAAATCATCTAAAGATTCAGTGTTAATTATGAGTTGGGTCAGAGATAACTATATTTTCCAGAAATTTCCATAAACAGATCCAGTTATCTGGACCTCTCAAAGATCCAGCCCTCTTCCCATTAATTTCCCCCAGGTTTACAGACAGCACTTACCTAACTCTCTCCCTTTCTCATCCTACAGGTCCTGAGCTATGTGCCTCTCCCTTTGCTCACAGATCCATCCGTCCATTCATGTTTTCCCTGATTTCCCTCAAACAGCTAAATCAACATACTGAAGGCACACAGAGTGTTTCCTCCTGACCCATACTTAGTCTGAAGTTTGTAGTTTTCCACTTCTGCTTCAGAAACACTAATGTGACTGAAAGTTTGACTACTTTTCCCTCTAGTTCTTCAATTTCTGCTCTCTATTCTGCAGTCTAGAAGACTAGTGAGAACGGTTGTGGAGAGGAGGCTGAGTTCTTCACATGGCTGTTTTTTAATTAGAGAACATATGAAAAGTTTGAGAAATGCTACCAGTTATAGCAGAATTTTAAAAAAGTCTATGGCAGGAAAAGATATTTCCTGCTCAGTGGGATGTGCTGATGAAGTATCACTAGATGTCTGTGATGATCCTGTAATTAAACAACAGGTGCCCTCAATTAAAAAACAAACAAAACCACAAAAAAAACCATGATAGGCATAGCTTAAAATACTAAAGAAGGGGATTATGTTATAACCACATTCATGTCTTCAGCTGATTTTTAGATCCTGTTTCCTCAAAACCTCATTAGAAAATCATATATTAGGAAATTATATTAATAGCAGATGAGTCTGATTCCGTTGGCTAAATTTAAGAGTCTACAGGCACGAGGCATTCCAGAATATTTCAGTCCTCCTCAGAAAGTTGGAAGATACATTATAGGAACTAGTGATATTATTACTATGCTCTATGCTGTGGAACCACTACTTAGGAGACAAAGCATATCACAGAACCTCCTCCATCACAAGGATTATCTCTTTGGTTGATACTAGTATTTTGGTATTTTAATATTTCCTAGACAGGATACAGAATTCTCTGTTCAAATAACAGAGAAATATATGTTCTTTCAATTTAGGAACCTAAAGGTGTCGATGATCTGTCAACCAGCAGAGCAGATCAGCAAAAGCTGATTGTTGACAGACATAATGCCCTCAGGAGAGGAGTAAAACCAACTGCCAGCAACATGATGAAGATGGTAAGCTGTTTGCTGTAAACCAGTTTTTATGAGTAGTGCACTCTGTGAGAGATACAAGACTGTATGCAGGGTCACATTATTTTATTTAGCCACAAATTCATTCTCCACACCTTTCAAAAGGATTGAGGACAGCCAGCACTAAGAGAAACATAAAGATGGGCAGATGGAAAAAAAAAAGTATGCTGAATTTTGTGATGTATGAACAATAATGTCTCGTTCTTTTGGAGGAAAAGGAAAAGAAGGAGCCATTGCATTATTCATTTCTTTTTGAGACATTCTTCATCAGTTTCTATTCCTTAGGTGCACAATAACTTAGTTCCTATCCACCTCTTCCTCCCAAAAAAAAGGGAATGAAAAGGATTTTATATTTGGTTTTTTTCTGATTTGAAATGCAATTTCAAAATTATGTTCCTTTTTGAGGGGTTATTCATTGGAATGTGTCTGAATGACTGATATTTCTTCTTTCATTAAGGAATGGTCTCCTCTGGCTGCTGAGAATGCCCAAAAATGGGCCAATCGATGTACTTTAAATCACAGTCCTCCCAATCTGAGGAGAACTGGTAAGTGTAACTGAATAACATTACACATGTTATTGAGGTGATCAGTTTTGGTTTTGTTTACCAGTGAGTATTTTTGAGATGCAATTTATATTCAATTTTGTTTTTATTGGTCAGGGGACAAAGGGAAATTTCTAGGTATAAATCTGTATAGTGAGTGAGAAAAATTTAATCTCATTCTCATCCAAACTGCATCAGTTTTACATAAGTATATCCAATTTTCTATGGTAGATGAAAAAAGAAAAACATAGTGATAAAGCATATTCTCCCAAAATATCCATCAGAAAGAAGAGAATCTAGACACAGTTTAGGGCAAAAACCAGCTTGCATGTGCTGGATCAAAATGTCTGGGAAAAAACTGGCAAAAGGTGAAGATCCAAAGCTGCCTGGTAGTGCCAAGCATATTTCTAGGACAAGACTCACAGTTTTTAAATCCCTGGCAACCTGCAACCTATAACTGTCTTTGAGGTTCAGATTAATACTTCAGTCACTGGATATTGAAGTTACAGCTTTAGTGTGTTAACAATAGCCAGTGTCCAGTTTGCGTTGGCTGACTTCTGCCAATGTCATGTCTAAGATGTGAACGGTCCTTCTCTTTCCATACTTTTTGCCTAAAGCCTAAATTCTCTGGTTTTTCCTAAGGTGAATTCAAATGAGAACTAATGCCTACATTAATGCAGTGGGGTTGGACCTGAATAAAAACATTAGGTGAAGACACTGTAGACACCTTCTTGTGCACCATGAGTAAGCTTTGGATTATTGGGATTTTTCCACGATTACTGGGCTGTGACCTGAATAATGACTAGGCTGGTAACTTCCAAATAGCAAAGTTAGTCATGAACCTGTGGTGCACACGTGAAGGTGTATCTACAGTCATGTAGAAGGTCTGTCAACAGCCAAGCTACCAGCCAAACAAGCTGGCCATGCTGCAAACTGCTCAAGTGACAACTTCAGTATTAACAGACTGTGATGTCCCTGAACTGGAAAGAAAAAACATCCTGCTGTCCTGTCTGGGATGAGAATGTCTATGGAAATTATCCCACCTTTTGCTTGTTGTTTGTTTGGGGATTTTTTTGATGTGTGTATCACTTATGCCTTTCACAGGATCTCTCTCTTTTCAGATGTACTATGTGGTGAAAATCTCTTCATGTCAACCAGCCCGTTCTCATGGTCAGATGTTCTTCAGTCGTGGTACAATGAGGAGAAAAATTTCAAATATGGAACTGGAGCAAAAACAAAAGGTGCCGTGATTGGCCATTACACTCAGGTAGATGCATTTTTATGTATCATGTTAGCTGAGCAGGTTTTACCCTCTCATTACCTTTAAAGGAAACAAGTACAATGGAGACATGAGAGTTATTCTGACAAAACAAGATGAATACTTTCTAATTAACAAAATTAAAACAAAAATAATATGCTAAATGTCTTTATGAAGTAAAGATAATGGTATCTCAAGACTTCAGAAAAAAATAATTTGTTTATTTAACATCTGAAAATTGCCCAGACGCTGGAAAAACATGGTTATGAAAGTACCAGCAAGGAAATATGAATAGGGTTGTTGCAGTCTACAAAGTTCCATTGACTCAGAGGGTTTCCAGTTGGACAACAGCTTTTCATAACCTCCTTTGTTCACCTGCACGAAACACAGGATTCAAAATTTTACATTATAATTCCCACGTTAACATTTTTTATTGAACAAAAACATACATAACTGAGACAGTTTAACTCAGAGGTTTTATATATATATATGTGGGATAAATTATTATCATTATATCCTATTCTTTGGTAGAATAGGGATGAAAGTAGGGAAGAAGATGGTTTTCAGCAAAGTGGGACTCATATTTTACTATAAAGGGCAATTAAAGTGGCTTGACTTCATTGCAAATATTTCTGTAATGTATATTACATTTAAATGATTTTCAAATGTATATATGATTCTCTCATGATTTTTATTCTTCTACCTGCAGATGGTCTGGCACAATTCTTTCAAAATTGGATGTGGTCTCGCTTTCTGTGGCAACAGTAGATACAGATACTTTTATGTCTGCCAGTACTGCCCCATGTACGTATTGATTCTGATTTTGGAACTTCTTATTACATTCTCAAAATTATTCATGAGATGGTGAAATTTGTAAGAGGGAATATCCCTTATAGCTGAGAAACAGGTCTGAAGAATATGTCAGAAATATAAAAAGACAGAAACGTATTCATCAAAAAAGTTATCAAACAAGAAAAATCATAAAACACATAAAAGTGACACTGATTTTCAGGTTAAATTTCATTTGCCTAAAAATCGTAATTTTCATAATAGTAAATCAGGGAAAAATATTTCTCACATTCTACTTGAAATCTCAGTTCAGAAAGGCAGATCAATGTGTACAGTATAATGAAGACTATAATTAATACCAAATAAACTTTAGTGGAAATTTTAAGGTAGAGTGGTGATTCCATATACTGCCTAAAATTAGTTTCCACATTCACAATGTAATATCTTATGGTGGGTTGACCTCAACAGAACAACAGGAACCCACCTAACCTTCTCCTCAAGCGGACAGGGGAATTAAAAATATGACAAAAATTTCATGGGTCAAGATAAGGGCAGAGGTGGTCACTCTTCACTTACCATCATGGGAGAAAAACACTTAACTTGGGGAAATTAACTCAATTTATTACCAATCAAATCAGAGTATGATAATAAGAAATAAAACCAAATCTAAAACCTCTTTCTACCCACCCCTACCTTCTTCCCAAGGTCAGTTTACTCCTGATTTTCTCTACCTCCTGCCCCTCAGCAGCACAATGGAATGGGAATGGAGGCTCTGGTCAATTCACCACACACTGCTGCTCCTTCCTCCTTTTCTCCATGCTCCAGTGTGGTCCCTCCTATGGGAGACAATGCTCCTTGAACTGCTGGGGTCCTTCCCACAGGCTGCGGTTCTCCATAAACTGCTCCAGCATGGATCCCTTGCATGGGGTGCAGTCCCTGAGGAATGGACAGCCCCAGCATGGGTTCCCCGTGGGGTCACAGGTCCTTCCAAGACCCTTCACTTCAGGCATCCTCCTTCTCCAGTGTGGGATCCTCCAGGGGCTGCAGGTGGATCTCTGCTCCCTCGAGGACCCACATGGGCTGCAGAGGCACAGCTGCCTCACCATGATCTACACCACTGGCTGCAGGGGAACCTCTGCTCTGGCACATGGAGCACCTCCTGCCCCTCCCTTTCCACTGACCTGGGTGTCTGGAGAGTTATTTCTCTCATATTCTCACTCCTTTCTTCTGGTTGTTGTTGCATAGAAGTTTTTTCCCTTCCTTAAATGTGTTATCACGGCGGCTTTACAATCACTGGTGGGCTCAGCCTCCAGCAGAGGAAGGTCCAATCTGGACCTGGCCAGAACTGGCCCTGTCTGAAACAGGAACAGCTTCTGGTGTCTTCTCACAAAAGCCACTCCTGCAAATTCTCTGCCCCAACCTCCCTGCCCACTACCAAAGCATTTCCAGATAAACCCAACACATGTATAAATTATTTTTAAAAAAACCAAAGACTGAATGTAAATTAGTATACATAAACATCTTCAGCATGAAATTTTCTTCTCAGATATGTCATGGTGACTTCATAGCTTGTGTTGGTAATGTTGATGTTTCAGGGGGAATCTACTAAGTTCCATGAAGACACCCTATAAGGAAGGAGAGCCCTGTGGGGATTGCCCTGATGCTTGTGAGGATGGATTATGCAGTAAGTTCCAAATATATTTTGACTTGGATAAAGCTGATGCTTTAAAAAAAAACAAAAAAAAACAAAAAAAAAACAAAAAAACCACAAACAATTAATTTATGCAAACTGAATTTTTTTGAAATCATTTGCTTAAATACAGAGCTAAAAACACATTTTACCATGCTGGGTGCTTTACCTAGATGGGATGAAATGTGGAGAGAAACCAAAGAAGGATTCTGTGATAAGGGTGGGCAAATGTTAGAGAGGGGTTGATGTACACCAATGGCCCAGATACTTTATTAAAGATGATGATATCTGAATCTCCATATGGAAACTCTCATGAAAACTTCCTATCATAAGTGTCATGGTCTGCAAGTGAAGTCAAAGATATGTTTATATGAACAGTAGCACAGAAATGTGAGCTCCAGTTTTCCAGCTGCAATATATATGCTTTTACATGCCCAGGAAAGACAATTCTCATCCTTGAATCTAGGAAATGCCAGAGAAGGAGGGAACTTCTTTATCTTTTTTTTTTCTTCCTTTGAAAAATGACAGCTGATCAAGTGGCAGTAGCAACACATGAGAAGAGAAAGTAGTAAATCGGAGTTTTAAGAATTCTAACAAAAAATAAATGTATATTGGCTGAGTCTTATAAGGCAAGGCTTAATTTCAATCTTCTGTTACAGAATTAACCTATTTCTCATCATGGGCGTTAGTATATTGGAAGAACACTTCAAAAAACTTTGTCAGTTCAGTGAGAAATCTCCTTGAGAGAGATAAGAATTTTGGATGTGTGGTTTCTGATGTTGCTGTGAAGTAAATCAAAACAAAGAGGAAAAAAATTAGAGAAAATAAATGTTAATGAAAAATTATTCTGAAAGGAAATACTGCAGATTTTCATTTCCCACTCATGATTAACTTTGTGGTTTAATTAATTTCCAGCCAACCCTTGAAAGTTAGAAGATGTTTTTTTCCAACTCTCTTGGCAAAGTCTCCTGGCACCTGCAGCTTCGTCAAGTCCATTGCCCTTGTTTCTGCCAATGCAAAACTGAAATAAAACAACTGGCTCAGCTTTTCTCTTCCTGGACATCTATCCCCTTAGTGACTTCTTTCACAAAAACTGATTCCATACTGCCTCTCCCACATATACAGAAGAACTAACTTCAGTCCAGTGACTCCCACAAAAAAAGGTGTCAGAGGTTGTATATATTCTATTTGTATAATGGTCTAGAACGTAGTAGTGATCTTAAGTGAAATTGTCATTTGGTTGCCAAATGTATTTAATTTTTAGCTTTTCTCATCTTTCTTTTCCCAAAATGTTAGCTAATGAGCATTGTTCAAAGTTCTGTGGTTCCATATGTTTCATATGTTCTCACCATGGATGGATAGCTCTTGGTCATGGAACTAGTTTTAACTTGATTGACATTTTGAACCATTATACTGTAAACAGGACCAGAAGACAAACAGGTTGCTTGAAATATGTAGTTCTTAAAAGAAATTAGGAGAGCAGAGCAGTTTCCACTGGAACTATTCTGGTTTAGAATCTGTCTTTTGCCTACTGTAAAATTCTCAGTCATGAAAAAAAGCAACAAAAAAACCTCAAAACAAAACAAAAAACCAAAACAAATCCAATACAGTTCATATAAATTAATGATATGCTTATTGTATAGGTTTGTATTTAGCATAAATACAGGTACCTAAACTTGCCTTCTAATGAAAAAGGACTGTCGAAAAAATGCAAAAAGAGCTTAATTCACAATAACAGATAGTCAAGGGGGAAAGGTTGGAAAAGGGGGAAAGCCTTTGGAAATTTTGTTTTTAATAACAAGTAGAAGTGTCTTCCAAATTATTTTCTTTAATAACTTCTTTTGCTGTATCGTTCATTAAATTACTCATTCTTCACCGAACAATTAATTGTAATTTTCATTCTTTCTCATTACCATGAAATAAATTTCACTAAACTTCCACCAACTTTATTACTTTATCAGCATTAGGTCTTGAAGAGAGCCTAAATCTTTAGCAGCATAAGCAGAAATAGGTCATGTGAGAAGTTGAAGATTTCCTAGGCAAAAACAGAAGCCAGGCAAGCAACCTTCCATCAGACTCTCTTTGAGAAAGAAACAACAATTAATATTAATAGTATGCAATCCCCACTCTGTGGCCTTTGGGAAGCAGATGTTCTTCTGTGCAGTCAACAGTGAGACTAAATATTATTTTAGCCTCACCTTGCAATAGTTTCACATTCCAGTCCTCTTTTAGTAAGGAAGCTGCTGTCATAATTAGGATTTCAAGCCCCAGATTCCCTGTCATGGAATAATTCCAGCGCACATTTCTGACTCATTCATTTCTGTGGCATTTCTTCTAGTGTTAAAGATGTGTAAAAGCCCAGTTTCACAACTTGGAGTGCTTTTTGCTTGGGTTGTTTTGAGTTTTTTTCTCATCCATCTCTACCATTCTTCCCCTCCATGGCATGCTCCTCTCTCAGCTGGGGACATCTGTCCTAGTACACTAAGCAGTGATAGGACATAGATGTGAGTGCTGGAACCTCATTTACTGCACTCTTAAATAACTAGCACAGGACCAAGTAAGAATGATGATATTTCAATAGCTAGTCCAGTGTTGCCACCATTAAGGAAATGGGCAGAACCATTACCTTCATTCCTGGAAAAGTCCTTCACTATCAGTAATGAGTCTAGAAATCAGAGAATCATCTAGGTTGGAAAAGACTTCTAAGATCATCAAGTCCAACCATTTACCAAACACTTCCAGGTCCACCACTAAACCATGTCCCTAAGCACCACAACTACATATTCTTTGAACACTTCCAGGGACAGTGATTCCACTACTACCCTGGACAGCCTATTCCGATGCTTGACAACCTTTCTGTGATGAAATTTTCACTAATACATAAGCTAAACCTCCCCAGGCACAACTTGAGGACATTTCCTCTTGTCCCATCTCTTGTTATCTGAGAGAAGAGCCCAATCCCCACCTGATTACAACCTCCTTTCAGGGAGTTGTGGAGAGTGAGAAGGTCCCCCTGAGCCTCCTTTTCTCCAGGCTGAGCTCCCCCAGCTCCCTCAGCTGCTCCTCATCAGACTTGTGCTCCAGATGCTTTTCGAGCTCCACTGTCCTTCCCTGGACATGCTCCAGCCCTGCAATGTCTTTCTTGTTGTGACTTCTGTTCCCTTCCCTTGTAACCCCTAACACAAGAAGTGATTTCTCAGTCACTCACAAGAGGAGAGAAGTAGTGGAATGAGGTAAAAGTCAATGCTCATACATTTCATCCATGAGTACCCAGGGAATAAAGGTCAATAAGCCTAATTTATATCTCCATGAAGATAATGGATCAAATTGTGTACCTATGATTTTATATCCATAGAGTACAATATGTCAGCATGGTTCCTTCATGAGCTAATCTTGCCAAAACAAACTCTCTCAGATGAGTGGATGCTTTTCTGACTCAAAGCCTCAAAAGACATTTGCAAACTAAGGAGATGCAGTTCAGATGAAAGTAACAAGGCATGGCACAACTACACTGTTGGACACACATGTCCATGGTGCTCCTGTACCAGGGGTGGAGGCAGAGACCTCTGGCAATGCAGGAAGGTGTCTGCACAGATGGACAGTACCCACAGCCAGAGCTAATTACACAGTACTTCCATGTGATGTCCATGACCTTCCCCTTGGGGGCTGACCTGCTGGAGAGAAGCTCTGTGGAGAAGGACCTGAAGGTCCTGGTGGACAACAAGCTGTCCCTGAGCCAGCAGTGTGTCCTGGGAGCCAAGGCCAATGGTGTCCTGGGGTGCATTAGGAAGAGCATTGCCAGCAGATCAAGGGAGGTGATCCTGACCCTCTGCTCAACCCTGGTGAGGAACATCTGGAGTGCTGTCTCCAGTTCTGGGCTCCCTCAGGACAAGACAGACATGGAGCTCCTGGAGTAGGTCCAGAGGAGGGTGACAAAGGTGATTAAGGGACTGGAGCATCTCTTTTATGAGGATAGTCTGAGGGAGCTGGGCCTGTTTAGCCTCGAGAGGAGACACTGAGACGGAACCTCACCCATGTCTGTCAGTGTCTGCAGGGAGGGGTCAGAGGGTGGACCAGGCTCTGCTCTGTGGGGACAAGAGGCAACAGGCAGGAACTGATGCCCAGGAAGTTCCACCTGAATATGAGGAAGAACTTCTTTCCTGTGCAGTGACCAAGCACATTACAATCTACTTCTACATCAACAATCTACTTCATAACATGTTGCAAGGCAGCAAGTCTTGTCCCTGGTAGCTCCCTGTGGTCACTGGGATCCCCCCATCAGAGCACGCATCCCTCCTGGCATATCCTGTTCCTGCTTCATTTCACCTTTCAAGGTGAAACTTGATACCCTTCCTACTTTTACCTAGGCTCCACAGCAGACAAGGAGATGCCATGGGACGGCCTGTGGAAAAGGGTTATTTACCATTCTTCCACCTCACCTACTCCCAGTGGAGCTCCTTGCAGATAGTTGGCTGTTCTAGGACAGTGCCTGAATTAAGTCCCATATGATGGGCCCCTGTTTCACTGTGGAAAAATACACAATTTAGGATAGGATAGGATAAATTCAGTTAGAAGGGACCTACCTAGTTCAACTGCCTGACCAAAAATTAGCTTAGAATAAGTTCCTCTCTAACTGTAAGAATTCTCTCACTTGTGCAATGATGTAAGAGGAACAGTGGAACTTGATAACGTGCACAGCTCAGCTAAGGCAGTGTCCTGTCTCTTGCTGTTACAGGAATAATGTCCTTTAATGGCAATTGGAAAAATCTTGTGGCAGGCAGAACTGAGTTTGTTCTTTCTCCGGACCTGATGTCCAGCAGTCATGACATCTTTTTAGCTCTGAAACAGAAGTTTTAATGTCATCTTGAAAATGTATTATCATTAGTTTCGAAACTTGTGGATATTCCTAGTCCTATTGCAGCCCTTTGAGAGCTGTAAGACAGATGGATTTTACACCTATCCCATGCTGTAAGCCTTCAATCACTTATTTTTGAGAATTTGAAGAAATGTTTTCAAAACCTGAAAAGCAAAAACATGCAGTACACTTGTAATGTGTGCCTAGAGCCTGGATCAATTTGATGCTTTAAAGTGTTGCAATAATGTTTCAGTGGAGAAGATGGAAAAATTTCGAGAAATCCCTCCTGAAACCATGGATTGCCTCTCACTTGAACTCTCCTGGCTGCACAAGGCAACAGATCTTACCTGAAATTAAAAAAAAAAAAAAAAGATACTGCACGTGCTTTAAAGTAATATTTGTTCTCTGCAAAGGAAAGTTGAAAGTTGCAAAGTCTGTGTCCTTCTGAATAAAATAAGCAAATTTTAAGTAAATGGCAATGCATTCCACAGCTGACAAGACCTATAGTAACTTTGTAATTGCTTATGGTGTAATCAGCAACAGAAGAAAAATTATCCCATGATGTCTCTTTTTAAGACTATTTTCACATTAACGAGCTTTTTATTTTTTTACTTAACTTTCCTCATATTTATTTATCTCCAACTAAAATCCACATGATTTAAAAGACAGAGCTGACAACCAGAAATTCCATGGACTTAGCACAGGGATATCTTGAGAGCAAGAGAAATAAATGGACAAATCTCATAAAATAATCCAAAACATAAAAACCTGACACTTTTGCAGGAACATGTAACTTTGGCTTAATCTTATTTGACATAATTGTGTAAAAACAAAGAAATTAATTGAAATAGTAAAATTACACAAGGCCAAGAAATGTATGGCAGGTTTTCACAATCCAGGTAATCTCTTCTATTCTGCAAAAGTAAGGACATCATAAAAATACAGTGGGCTTTATAATGACCTCAAAAATTAGAGACTGTTACAAATATTAATCATCTGAGCAGAAAGGTGCTGCCTTTTCTATCTGCATTAAGATAATCCTTATTGATTTTCTCTGCAACAGTTTGCCACAGATAAGCTTTTTAGATAAGTATTATACTACAAAGAAATGAACATTGTTCTAACCTTTCTAGGCCATTTTCAGATGGATTTCCCGACTTTGTGTCTGTGTCCAGCTGGTCTGCTGCATCAGGTTGCTGAACAGGTAAGAAACACAAGATTTAAAGAAAATAGAAATAATCTACAAATAGTTTTATATATTTGTATATTATCATTTCATCATTTTGCAACTGCAAAACAACAAGTGTACAAACAGGGGATATATTTTGAGATCATATAATGACCAGAGATCATCTGTGCCTCAGTTGATCCAAGAAATGCTCCGGAACCTGATGTTTTGCACCCTGGAATCCAGCTGTGGCATTGGAAATCCTGAAATTCTCTGTTTGGCATCCAGCCTGCCCAGACAGTGACTTACAGTAGGAATGTGTCTCCAAATTTCATGAAAATTACAACAAAAGACAGAGCAAGAAGTGACCTATTTCAATTTAATAAGAATAAAGGTTTTATTCAAGGTTTTAATCCTCCCACTCCCTCTGTGTGGTGATATGAATAAGGGCTAAAGATTTCCCTTGGCATGGCAGAGAGCTTTCAGAGTTGGGTGGGACCACACATTTGGATTTAAGCAGAATGTCTGTAGAGATCCTTTAATCTGGGTCTCAGCCTGTCCACAAACCAGCACTCACTGTAATATGTTAATAAAAAAACTCTTTTTCAGTTTAAAGTTCCAGGGACTGTCCATTTATGACTCTGCCTATGATATGTTTGGCCATACTTTGCTGGGATTATCATTTAGGAGCAGTATTCTATCAAAAAATTGCTGTCAATTTCCCCATAAATTTTGTTGCTAATAATGTTCTGACAACACGGTGGAAGTGAAGTTATCTGGGGTGGGTTACACAGGTTGAAAGAGGTTACACAGGTTACACTGTTGAAAGAGCAAGATCATCCCTGGTGCCACCTCTACATTTCCTCCTTACTGAATTGATTTCATTTCCTAACCCGGCAGAAAACTATCCACAGCCTGGCTGCTGCTGACTCATACAGTCACAGAAAGGAATAATTCAGGGCAATTCAGGACAAGAGGAAATGTTGTCAAGTTGTGCCAGGAAAGGTTTAGATTAGATACTGGGAAAAATTTCTTCACTGAAAGGGTGGAAAGGCATTGGAACCTGCTGACCAGAGAAATGGTGGAATCACAAAAACATGTGTAGACATGGTGCTTAGGGACATGATTAAGGTAAATGACTGGTTTAGGATTAGGCACAGCCTTGAGATGAGGCAGAGAGCCACTGTTTAGTCACACAACACTCACATTACCACCAGTACTTACAAGTACTAACAAGGAGCTGCATTTCCCTAATCCGCCCCTTCTTCTCCCTCCTAACCAAATCCGTTTCTGGTTTGCCACAAGAAGAAACAAAGACAGTTTTTGCTGTCTTCAACAAAAGCATCCTGGTGCCTGATTAACACTTAAACCAGGACACTAATCCAGCAGAAAAATATTCCCCTAGTTAGTTTTCTCGTGGTGGGGGTCACTCCCCTCCTCTAATCACAGCATCACAGCTAAAAATAGGACCTTAAGCAACTGGATGTGCTTGAATTGCCTGTGCCCTGTACCTGCCCTGAGCTGCTGGCATTAAACACTCACATTCACAGAGACAGAACCCTTCCTGAGGTGTGGGGAATGGCTAAACAGGAATGTGTTTCTAGTTTAAATATGCCTTAAGATCTGCAGCTGCAACACTTGAACAAGATAGAAAACAGGTCAAAAGAAGCACTCGTTAGATGAAACCCCTCCACAGTGTTATTGCTAAGATTTTAGTGCCAGGGGAATACACTGCAGAATCTGTCATGTATTTATCTCTCAGTTTATCAGAGCATGGTGTCAAAGAAAATGATAAGTACAAGCTAAGCTAGTTCAAGACTGACAGGACCATGTTGTCTAGGTAGCTTGAACAGCAACACAGCAACATGTTAGCCAGCATTGTCAGCAAAATCAGGAACAGGAATTCCATGCCTGATGGCACTTGTGGGGAGCAGCCACCATCTAATGAGAGCCACGGGTCCGTGGTGAGTGCCATGCACTGCCAGCTACATCTGTGAAACAAGGTGAAGATAAAAGATAGGGAATAATAAAGTAGGATGTCATTAATCAGCTCCTACAGAAGTGGGGTATCAGTAGATAGCATTTAATAATACATCGCCCCAAGCAGCTCAGTGTCTGAGCCTGATCTCAGCTTGTGCATAAAGCATCTCCCCTGAGCCCAAGCTGTCTTTGTTCACTTCATGAATTGCAGCACTGGACTCACTTTGCCCTCAGTGGGTGGTAGCAGGAGGCTCATCCTGCCAGGAGGTGATACACAATACATAGGTTACCTTTTGGCTTCGTTTTAGGAAATAATGACAAATAACAAGGCCATTTAGGCTAACCCATCACCTAATTGCCAGCCAGGCCACCCATTGTCAGTTAATATGAAACAAGATTGTACAGACTGAGCACTGAAGACACTGATTAGCCAAGAGAGATCACACAGCTCCTGAGTCAACCAAAGGAAATGAGCTTATCTATTAAAATATCAGGAATATTGATATGGGGAATAGAATCTGTAGAATCATAGAATCATGGAATAGTTTGGGTTGGAAGGAACCCTAAAGATCATGTAGTTTCAACTCCCCAGCCATGAGCAGGGACACCTTCCACTATCCCAGGTTGCTCCAAGCCCCATCCAACCTGGTCTTGAGCACTTCCAGGGATGGGGCAGCCACAGCTTCTCTGGGCAGCCCGTGCCAGGGCCTCACCACCCTCACAGTAAAGAATTTCTTCCTAAAATCTAATCTAAATTGATCCTCCTTCAGCTTAAAGTCATTTATCTTTGTCCTCTCACTGCATGCCCCTCTTGAATTATTTTAGCCAACTACAGCCAATTTATTCCTACTGACACTCTTTAATGGGCAGAAGAGAAAGAAATTGGTAAGTTTATGGAGCAATTCACAGGAAACTTAATTTTTTTTCTCAAATAGAGGCATCATGTGATACTGTGGGTTGGCAAACATCTACACACAGGCCTGGTGGGTGCACTGCATGATCTAGAGAAAAATGAGGGGATAGTTTTAGACAATTGCTATAGGTCTTCATCTTTGCAGTCAGTGAAACTGTTTGCCACTATATTGGTTTTGGCTGGAATATACTTAATTTTCTTCATGGTAGGTCTTTGTGACCACGTCAGTGTTGATAAGACACTGCTGTTTAGCGGGGCCTACACAAAGTCTCTGCCTCCTCACACCGCCCACCAGTGAGAAGTCTGGGGTTGCACAAGAAAATGAAAGGGGACACAACTGGGACAGCCAATCCCAACTGACCAGAGTGCCTCCATTATCTCTAAAGGCAGCATAAGAAAAATGGCTCTGAAGTAGAACCCTGGCTTCTAGAGCTGCATAAGGTGAATTCCAAACCAGCATTCTAGATCATGCTCTTGCAGGGACAGATCTTCATCATCTGCAAATCCAAGAGCCCTGTAGCTGTAGTGAGGTTAATTTTAATGACAACAGGCTTGGCTGAGGTGGAGCTGGGATGTGGGGGGTCTGCACAGCAAAAGTGTGCTGGCTGAAAAGCCAGAGACTGAACAGTGGAGATACAGGCAGGTAATTAAACGCTGAGAGCTTTTCTGCACAGTGTCAAAAAAAGAAGTTTAAGAAGCACATTAAGATAAATAGTCATGAAACACTTAAGAGAAGTGAAGTGACTGGTTCCATTAGATGAACTAGTTAGTTTCCCCATATTAAATCCTGAAAGCACTGAGGTCATCTGCAGCATCCCATGTTCATAGATCTCAAATTCTTATCTCCCATTGATTACATTAGAGACTATGAGTCTGGCCAGAGCAGACAGTGGTTTAGGCATCACAGAACCATGCAGCCAAAGAAGTCATCTTCACAGAATCACAGAATGGATTGGGCTGGAATGCACCTTAAAGACCCGATTGCAAAGTACATTTGTAACTCAAAGCTGTTTGGCTATACTCTTTTCATTTTCTCTGTTTCTGACTACACAGCACATCGCTGCTGTGTGACATCTGTAGGGCCAGTGAAGACCAGTGATTCTGTAAGCACCTCTTGCACAGCTCAGAAAAAAAACCAAAAACCCGTGGCAGAAAAAAAATATGCCAAATGTCTCCATAGGAAAAATAAAACTGAGGAGAAAGAATTGAAGAAAGGACATGTGCTAACACCTGTGTTAGCTCGGCCTGGCTCTCTCTTGTATTGTCTCACCTGGGTGGAGGTTAACAGAGATGTTTCCTGAAGCATTTCTGAGTGTGACAGTCTGATTTCAGCCTGTTTTTTCTCAATGACTTTAGTGGAAGGGCAAAGTATTTACCTGGTTTTTTTACAAGTTATTGTCACTTTTGACATGGTGCCAGAACATGTAAACCATTTGATACATCACAATTCCAACCTTTGCTGACTCTGTTCGTTTATATTTTGGTCAAATGACCAGAAGATCTTATTTCATCCTTAAACTGCCTTTGCCAACCATTGCTGCAACTAAAGAATGAATCTAACTTTAATAAAACCTTAGGAAGTAATTCAGTCTTGACAGAGCCTGTTAAGAAATGTGTTTACTCTTGAATGCCTAAATAAAACAAACTAATTTTCTAAAGCATTTTTTCTTCAAAAAGCCTTGGCTTTTTTTTCCTCAAAAAAAGCTATGTTTTTTCTTCTGTCATCAATAAACAAACTGCCTAGATTTTCTTCATCCAAGTATATTACCTTAACTACTGAAATAGCATTCTAAAAACAAGTAAAAAACTAAAAATGGGTCAAAAGGCCCTATAATATATGATAGGGATATATACACATATATACACATATATAGAGATGTACATGTAATATATCCCAAATACAAATATAAAGACCCGGTAATACATATATGTAATATATGTCCCTGACATGGACAGAGTCCAGCTAAATTAACAGATTCTTCAGTTTCTACAGATTTGACCATAGATAATTGTTTTTCTATTGTATATTGATATAAATTATTGAGCATTAAAGCTACACAATCAAACTGCATCAACTGTCAAAGTGATTTAACTTTTATAACAATGTGTATTTTCAAGAACTACAACAAAATCACAGGGCTGTGCAGGGGATGCAATATTCTGTAGAAAATGCTGAAGTCTGGTATCAACCCTGGTGACACAGGTGGCCTTTTTCCTCCTCATGAGGAAGACATAGTTCCCTTGAATCCCACATTAAAGTGGGTCATATCCTGGCCACATCAGACACCGTGTTTATGAACCCATTATTTATTTCATGTGCATCAGTCTGACACCTGTGGGATGCTGAAGCCTTGCTGTGCCCCACTGGCTGGCAGAGGAGGGTGGTGCCAAATGATGCACAGTGCTGACAAATGTGTGACCAGAGGATTCTGCTCCTGCATTTTTCCCCTTGCCACGTCGCAGCTGGAATTGTAACACACACACCAAGCTACAAAAAAACTGCTCGGTCTTATTCAGAAACTTGCCTTCATTGAAAATATAGGAGTGCCCTCTGGTGGAAAACTGAACAGCTGAAATTTCAGTGTCACTAAAATTTACCGTTCCTCAAATACAAATACCAATTTCTTCCTGGTAAACCAAAAGGTCAGGTCAATTCTTGGTTACATCACTGGATGTTTCAAGGCCAGGTTGGTCCCGAGCTTTGTTAATCTGCAAGGAACTCTTCAGAGCCCTGAGACTTCAGGTTGTCAACCCAGGGACAATGGTTACGTGAAAATATCAGAGAATCATAGACTGTTAAGGGTTGGAAGAGACCTTAAAGATCATTTAGGTCCAAAACCCCTGCCATGGGCAGGAACACCTTCCACTAGACTAGGTCCTTAATCAACACTGGTCTTGAACACTGACAGGTTGGGACATCCACAACCTCCCTTGCCAACCAGTTTCAGTATCCCAATACCCTCACAGTAAGAAATTTCTTCCTAATATCTAATCTAATTTTCCCCTCTTTCAATTTGAACCTATGAAAAGCGTCTTCCATATGGAAAAAACACTAGGCAGGGTACTTCAAATTATAGTGAAAACTTCTAGGGACTCTTAGAGATACTGTCATCAATCCATGGAAAACCAAAACAGCACAAGCCAAGACTGTAATTTAAATTGCAGTAACATGAAACTCTCTGATAGTGACACAGCTGTCCCTGCTGGGAGCAGCAATACAATGACTCTGTGTCATCTGAGCCAGCTGTGTCCACAGAGCAGCACTGGGGGAGCACTCCAAGGAGCTGGGAAGGCCAATCAGCCCCCTTGGTACCTGCCCCACCTGTAAAGATTCTGCCCAGCCATGAGCCTTGTAGCCTCAAAACTTCTCAGTCCATAACCACCATTGCATAAGGTGAAATTCATATAAAGCAATAAATAATGGCTTTATAATTTGTATCTCATGCTTGAACGTTTTGTTCCTGACTAAAGATGCCAGAGCAAACAGACCCAAGAAAGGTTATAACATGAGATGTGATCAAACAAATAGCTGGGGAACTGTAGGCACTCACTGAACCTCCTTTCAAAATACCTGACCCCCCCCCCAGTCACGTATTCCGCCAATATTTTTGTCACTATGTGTTTGCTGAGGAAGAAGGGGAGAGGAGGGGAGAGCAGAGGAAGGGAGGGAGGGAGGGAGGGAGGAAGGCAGGCAGGCAGGCAGGCAGGAAGGCAGGCAGGCAGGCAGGCAGGCAGGAAGGAAGGAAGGAAGGAAGGAAGGAAGGAAAATCAAGGAAAGAAATAGCAATTTGCTCTTAAACTGAGGCTCTCGGATGATGACGTTCTTTCCTTTTAAAGTAAATATACATTAGGTGGTTTATTTGATAACCTGAACAGAGTTTGTGATTTGTTGCTTGGCACTAAAAGTATTCTTAGAAGAGATGAAAAAATGTCCTGCTTGTACAATATAGAATATTAGAGAAAAATTACTTTGGCAAACAACAAGTTTCCTGGTAAACACCGTCGTGGCTCTATGGGAGTGGTGCCTCACTGACTCGAAGTGTTTGCTTTCCACAGAGAAAAGGACAAGCAAGACAAAAATCTGTGAGACAGTAATCTGCAGATCTGTCATATGAGAATGTCAGAATGTAAAAGCTTTTTTCTATTTCTCTCATAAAGCTGCACAGATGATCCAGAGATGATCCAGGCAGTGAAATTTAAACCCCTGGCCACACATAGAGGAAATGAAATAAATCTCCATGTAAATGGTCCTCACTACAATAGAACACAGGGCAGATTACAGATAGCAGTGGGGTGACAGAGATGGAGCCAAGGCTGAAGAAATTCACCACCAGTACGCAAAGAACTAATTGAACAAATCTTTGAACCATGAACAAGGTCAAGGCCAGGTTGGACAGTCTAGTGAGTGGCATCCCTGCCCACTGGAATGAGATGATTTTTAATGTCCCTTCCAACCCAAGCCATTCTGTGATTCTATGATTCCAACAACCAATTTCATGAAGGCAGTCATCACATAGAAGTAATTTAGAGCTTTGGGAAGATAGACATGGAACTTGTGCCTAAAAAGGGAACTAAAGGAGTGTTTGAATCATTGACCTCATTCAATCCAGGGAAAAATTCTGGGTCAAATTATTGAAAAAGCAACGCGTAAATCCATGAAAACTTTGTTGGTGGCAAATCACATCTAATATTTCAAATTTCCATCAAGCAAGTCTGTGAGGTGAAGAGGCCTCATGGTAGCAAAGTCCTTAATAGGGAACTTTCCATTTCCCTTTATGTAACCAAAGCAGGAATGTGAAACAAGTTACTCAGTATGAACTGGAAAACCACAGGGCTGGTTTGGGTTGCAGTGACACTCACACTTACTGTGTCAGTAATACCATACACAGACAAGACTAGGGAATGCTCAGAAGTATCGTGGTTTGGATACACTAGAAGTAAAACTAAGTTCAAGGGGCAAAATGGAATTAAGAAAGGATTGCTTATTTGAGGGGAGTTTGGGAGGAGATAATAGGGTGCCAGGGCAGGGAAAAGCTAGGCTCAAACTCAAAGAAAAAAAGGAAAATGAAGAATAGAATCAAAGAATAATAGGAAGGGAATCATCTGCCAGCAAGAGTGTGGACATCTCCAGACATCAAGAATGCCAACCTGTGGACATGAGTCCACCAGGACAGTTGAGGGGTACCCACTGGACAACCCAATGTACTTCGTATCAGTTCAACATCTTGGCAAGGGGGAAAGGATTGGACTACATTATTTATAAAATTGTAATTTGCTAGTGGATCTATATCTTAACATATATTTAAGAGCTATAATTAATAGTTTCATAGTTACACATAGCTATGCCTGCATAGCTATATGGCAGTCAATTAATATTCACAAAATGACCTAAGGTTGGAAGGGTCCTTAAAGGTTATCAAGTTCCAAAGCCCCACTACAAGCAGGTGGGAGGTTTCCACTAGACCATATTGCTTAAAGCCCCATCCAACCTGGCCTTGAACAGTTTCGGGATGGGGCAACCACAGCTTCTCTGGGCAGCCTGTGCCAGGGCCTTACCACCCTCCAAGTAAAGAATTTCTTCCTAACATCTAATCTAAACCTGTCCTCTGTCAGTTTGATGTCATCACCCCTTGTCCTGTCACTCCAGCTCCACTGTCCCTCTCCAGCTCTCTTGGAGTCCATTTAGGTGCTGCTGTTCTTCTCCAGGCTGAACAATCCCAATTCTTTCAGCCTTTCATGTTCATCTAAGCATTTCATTCAGTTGTGAGTCCACAACTTCCCGATATGCCTCAGGTATGAACAATGGGCTCCAGTCTGGAAAGTCACGGATGTTCCACATGTACTTTCCAATGACTTTAGCACTGCAAGGGTGTCTTGGACATCTTGTTTTATATGAAATGGTGCCAAGTGCCTCTATACAAGCTGCTGCATTTAGACTGTGGCCTCCACTAACCTAGGAGATCTCCTTCCCTCTATTGGGAAAAATATGGTTGAAGGGATGTAGCATCTCTCTCTCATTGACCTGTGTCTGATAGTTTCTCTTATTCTAATCTAATATTCTAAATAAACTAGATATATAGCTTCCTAAAGGTGACTTTTAAGTGTATTTTATCTATTTACAAGTAAGAGATGAAAAAGTCTAGCTCAAATGCAAGTGCTTTCAATGCTGAGTTGTCCTGGGAGTTGGAATGAGTTTTACCCCAGATTACTTTTCTGGAGGCAGATTCTTGATGTCCCTTTAGAAAATGTTTCTAGTTAACTACTAGATCTAAAGTGTAGCTAAAGTGCCAATCTGTACATGCTTAGAAAAGAACAATTATGTATTTTTACACTGCTCAGCTTTGCCACATTTCAATGGAGAAGATTGAAAAGAACATGAACACATACACCTATTGAGTTTTGATATGAAGTGTATGCTTTCGGTGATTGAATCGTTTACTAATTCATTTTGGACGTCATGAAAATTACTTTCACACACAGACACACACAAATTCCTTCTGCAATTCCATATGTTAGACTTTAAAAGCAGTTTTAGAGTGGTAAGACTAGGAATGAATGAAGTTTATTACCCAAGGAAACCATGAATTCTCCTTGCTACAAATTTTTTAGAACTGTGGACAAAATAATCTCTAAGGCACAGCCTATTTATAACAGATCATTTTCTGGGAGCAGAAAGGAGGGATTAGGCCTCTAAAAGGTAACAGCTGATAACACTTTTTTTTTTCATTATTCCATGTGCTTACGTATGGTAACTGTTAATTCATTTATGTTTTTTAATTTCCCTGATGATGAATAGTCCCCAAGGCAATGGTTTCAAGTTTTACAGTGTCATGAAAAGACATGCTGTAATCACAGAATCCTAGAATGGTTTGGGTTGGAAGGGACCTTAAAGATCATCTCATTCCAACTCCCTGCCATGGGCAAGGACACCTTCCCCTAGACCAGGCTGCTCCAAGACCCATCCAGCCTGGCCTTGGACAGGAATGGGGCAAACACAACTTCTCATCAGCCTGAAGGTCTGCCTCCAAAAGCAGGCCCAAGAGGTCACCTATAGTCATTGGTCCCTAGAATGTCTCCTTTGAAAGCAAATTCAACCCCTAAAGACTGCAGCCATGACACAGTGGAAACCAAACTGATCAGAACATCTGTTTGGACTAAAAGGTGATGGAGAAGAGCCATGGTGAGTAGCTTGGCTCTCAGAAAACTGAAGGCAGACAGGGAATGATATGTTTTTGTGAGGAGTGTGGATTTTCCCTGCCTATTTTTCATCCTGGCTGAACACACTTCCTTCAGTTCAAAAACAGTGGTGCAGAATTAACGGTGCTGCAGTCACAGTTTCCAATTTGCAGGTCATCTACTCCCAGCATCTCATCCCTGGTAGTCCAACAGCCTTCCAAGAGACTTTTGGCATTTGCATGCCTTGCTTTTACCTGGAATAACTCTTTTGATGGAGCATCTACATCCTTCTGAAAGCAGCTGATTGCTCTGTTGGTTGTGTCCCTAATAATAATAATCTGGAGTGGAAGGTGAGTTGGGTTGTGTGGAAGAAATCAATAACATTCGTTTTTGCCAAAGTTAAGCCTCTAAGGTGTTCTGCACAGCTATGAAAAAGATCTATGCAAAGCCTAAACCACACAGAACTGCATAAATTATAATCTAAAGCATGCCTTGAGCTGTCATTAACTTCAGGAAAAATAAAGAATTGGGGAAACTGGATTTTTGTCTTTGTTGATTGAGATCAAATTGGATTCTTGTCATTCATGGTTACACAAGGGCTGGCAGAAGAATTTCCACAGTCAAATCTCTCAAGCTGATTTTTAAGAACTTTCCATAAACTTATCTTTAAAAATATACATACATTTGCAGAACCCTGTGGAATTAATTCTTAATTTATTTTTTTAATTAAATTACTCCACCCCTTCAGGTGATCCACATTAGGAAATGGGAATTGCTCTGCTAAATTGCTCTTTGTACCACGGTTCCGGATGTCAGTTTTATTAATCCTTTTTTACTTTCCAAGTATTTTACTCATAGGCCATGAATTGTAGCATATCTGACAGTCATTCTTTATAGAACAAATGGTTTTCTGTATTCAAACAGGTGTGGCATGTTTCAAAGAAATACTTGCAGTTGCAGAATTTCATTTGAACTGTACAAATAAGGCTCAGGTGACTGTGGTGAATTAATTAAAATTGCTGGGTACAGTGAATGGGGTAAAATTTTGAATCTGGAGGTCCTAGACTGCCTCCCCTCAAGTCAATAGAGATGCAGCCCTAATAACCATGGTAGGTGGCTTATTAGGCTTTCTGATGGTGATAACCCTGGTGTCACCAAAACTGTCACAAGCACTTCAGACAAAAAAGCCCCCTTGTCCTTATCTCAGAACATAGAAGGATATGAGAGACCTTATCACAAGGGACTTCCCGTAAATGCTGCCCGCTATACAAATAAAGAACAAAGATAGCTGTGCTTTCCAACACAGGGATTATAATCCAATATTAAAATGCTGGCAACAACATAGAGCTGCAGAAATGATGCAGAAATCTGGAGACAGTGAAACAATACTGAGTTGTAGTGTGGGCAGCAACCTCAACCCAGCACGGTGGAAATGGTGCTCAGTGCGCGACACACCACAGCAAGGACGAGGAAGGCAGCTCAAGAAAGGAACAAGGAGATGTGCTGATGCTTTATGCCTTCTGAAAGCCAACAGACAGCATACAAAGAAGCAAGACAGGTTGTGTTTGAGCTATGAGGACCTGTTGAAGTTGCCTTTGTAATATTACCTTATAAGGAATTGGAAGCAAAGATTCTGCAAAAAGAAAAAGTGAGCTGAGTGATACCAGGTTGGGTGGGGCTTGGAGCAACCTGGTCTAGTGGAAGCTGTCCCTGACCATGGCAGGAAGATCATTAAGGTCCTTTCCAACCCAAACCATTCTATGCTGCACTAGAGCAAAGCACATGCCACACATCACTCCAGACTGAAGAGAGAAGATGTGACATCTGCAGCCATCCTGCAACAAGGTTAATCTTGAGCAACGTGGAGTGAATTATGTGTACAATAATCATCAAATCACAGAATGGTTTGGCTTGGAAGGAAGCTTAAAGACCATCTAGTTCCAACCTCCTGCCGTGGGCAGGGACACCTTCCACTATCTCAGGTTGCTCCAAGACCCATCCAACCTGGTCTTGGACACTTCCAGGGGTGGGGCAGCCACAGCTTCTCCGGGCAACCTCTTCCACTGTCTCACCACACTCACACTAAGGAATTTCTTCTTAATATCTAATCTAAACCTGCCCTCTTTCAGTTTAAAGCCATACCCTCTTGTCCTATTAGCACATGCCCTTGTAAAAAGTAATGCCTAATGTCACATCCCCAGGGGGCTAGTGGAATATAAACTGTATTCAGCAAACAGAAGTTTGGGAACCACTTGGAAGAAAATATCACTGCATTTCCCCCTGTGCATGTCATTCTGTGCATGGCCAGGAGGTAGCTGACTTATGTCTCCTCCCCAAAATATTTATCCCACTCTTTTAACAGAGCCAGAAAAGAAAATTGGGGAAAAAAAAAAAAGCCATAGGCTCTAGCTTTTATTTTGTGAACACATTAGTACTGTAGCTTGCTAGGTCTAGATCAGACTAGAAGCCCAGCCAAAGTCAAGAGCTGCAAAAGGGCAGCTTTTTTGTCTTCTCTTTCTTCTTGACCTAGAGACAAGCAAAAAATCCAGAACAATGCAGCTGGATTGGTTCATTTCTTTCTTCCATATTAGGTGGCCCCAAAGGTGATGTCATTTATCAGCAATAAATATTGACAAGGAAAAAGAAGGGAGCATGTGTATATATATACAACCCTGGACTGGAGAAAGCCTCTCACTCTCCTGCGACTTCCTCAGACACAGAAGGATTCTGGCTGGATGAAGGTAATGTATGCAGAATTTAATTTCAGTCTCAGAAATTTTATCCATAGGGTCGCTTGGATATTATTGATTGGGCATTGTGCTATGGAGGTTAATGGAGTCAATATCTAAGTTGTGACAATTGTGATAATGAAAAAAAATGTTTATAATACTCAGAGGAAGAATGTAAAATGTAACACTTGGACCCACTTGCTTTATTCTTCAAACATGAACATAAATTAATCTGTTTTGCAGAGCATGGTCCATTATGGGAAATGCTTTTCTAACATCTTTTGAATTATTTTTATCTTTAATGTATTTCACCTGAGCATTGTGATATACCAAGACAGCTGAACTTAGAATTTTGCCATCTCTAAATGTTAACTATCTGTCCAGGCTTTCATATATATATACTATTAAAATGTCATATACATAATAGCATGCAATAAGCCTTTTCTTAATACATAGGGAATTTATTTATTTAATGAAAAAGATGTAAACTCAGAGAAAGTAGAAAAAAAATCAAAATAACTGAAAGGACAAATATTTTCATTTTTCTCAGCTTTCAAACCTGCTTGCTCTGAAAGCTGCTTCAGTTGGTGGGAGAAAGGTTCTGCTGAGCAGTGAAACACCAAGACTAAACATAAAAAGTCCAAACTATATTTTTCAAATAGAACTTGGTTTCTAGCTTTGCAGCTGTCGATTTTTATTTTGGTTTTTTTTTACACTCAATCAAATTCACATGAAACCTCAGATTTTCAAGTAAAAAGTGCATTGCTGGCATCTGTCTTTTCAGAAGGAGAGAAGAGATTTAGTGTATTGAACACTATTGACATGGAAGGATAATTGTATCTGGGAACCATCACCTCTTGACTTTGAAAGTAAAGCCAAATATATTTAGTCCAAGGGACTAAATGGTGGTACAGTCTGACAGTTAAAGGTGTGCAGTAGTATTTTAACCAAGTTTGACTCTGGATCTAGACATTTTTTGTTTCCAGTTGCAGCACTCATCTGGAGAGTCCCAGAGACATTTTGTTTCTGCATGTAAGGGCAAAACAACTCCTCTGTGGCCAAAGATATACCTTCAGTTTAAGAATTTATTCTTCATTAATATCAGTGAGATCCCTCCCTCTACCTCATGCAAATTATTTCCTTATGAAATTATAGGAAAACAAGAAAAAGCTGAATTGCTGAATGACATGATAGGACAAGAGGTAATGGTTCTAAACTAAAGGAGAGTCAATTTAGAGTAAATATAGAAAGGAATTTTACAATTATATTTTCCCTATCAAGCAGGATTTCCTAGATCTCGGACACTGACTTACACTGCTCACACTGTGGATTTTTCTGAGGCCAGGTCTGAGGTTTAATATGTTTGAGGATTTTTATTTTGTCTATTTCCTTCTTGTTTCAGTTTGTTTCAAGGTAAGCTGTTGAGTTCAAAGTTGGTCTTCCATGGGATTTTGCCACAACTTTGCTCTTTAAAAACCAAAAGACCTTATTTCCTGTATATCCTCACTAATAAAAAGATATATAACTTTTTCTTCTTCAGATGTGTAGTGAAAATTTCCTATATACATGAGTGGGTTTCAGACTGTCTGTGTACCTTTGTGGTTTCTGTTTCTACAGGATGTCTTAGGAGCCAGAGGGCAATAGCCAACATTATTTGTTAATATCATATATGAAGGATTTCTTTATGTCCAGATGTCAGATGTAACATGAGAGTGATCACCACCAGCTGTTCAAACTATTATGATGGTGATTTAATGAGGGAACAGGGAAAGAAATGGAGACAACTGTCAGTGTGTTCAGTGCTCTATTCCAGAACACCAGTTCTCATAATGGATGTTGCTTGAGCAGGACACTGATGTGACAGTACTGAACATATTGATAGCCTTTTTTTTTTCATACAAGGAGGCAAAGATGAAAGAAATTCAAGATATTTTGCAACTTCAAGATATCTTGAATAAAGAAATCAGAAGAGGGCTGATCCATCTGTTCTAAATAACACTCAACTTTATGCTACTTACAGTACTTACTTCAATACATGGTGGAGTCTTCTGTCTATAGGAGACAGTGGTGTCCATGCACCATCACACACTCATTTACACAGTTTCAGTATATCCAACTTATTTTTAGGCTCAACTAAAATGAACTTCTTTGTGCAGGCTTGACCTTGCAACAATTCTGTATCTTGCTCACATCCTACATTGTGCCACAAACTTTATGGAACAGAGATTAATGGGTTTTGGTTTTTTGTTTGTGTTTCTTTTTTTCCTCTGTAGAAATGGACCTACTAACTGCAATCATTTTCTTGGCTGCTCTGCTACACCAATCTGATGGACAGGTAGGAACATTTGTTTCTGCAAAACAGCCATATCTGAGCCTATTGTGTAGATATCTGACCTGATGTAGTCTGCTCTAGTGACCTCTACAGATTTAAAATTTAGGGGTGAAACTCCTATTAGAATCTTAACTTCACACATCAAAGTTGAACTCTCATTTTCCACAGATTTTTGTATAGTGATTATTACTTGTATATTGGTTGAGCAACCTGTTCTAGTGGAAGGTGTCCCTGTCTATGACAGGGAGTTTAGATCTGCTTGATCTTTAAGCCACCTTCCAATTCAAATAATTCTGTGATTCTGCCTACCAAAATATTCTTCCCTTCATGAGACTAATTTTAAAAATACATTTTCCACAGATAAATAAAAAATTTAGCTAAGAATCAGAAATCTGATTCTTAAATCTCTTAGAGAGGATTAATCTTGTAAGATGTAGGTGTCTACTATGTAGGCACTTGAATGCGAGTTTTTTATCAAGACCTTACTAATGAATGAAAAGAAAGAAGTCCTTCAGAAAAGCTGGTCATCTCTTCAATAAGTCCTGGGTGAACTATGTCCTAAGTTGCTTCTTTCCTTTACCTGAGTATAGCAGCAGTGCAAAATAACTGGCTGAGTTGTTATTTCTATAATTGTAAATGTCTTAAGTTAAACCAGATGTATGGCACCTCCTCTTGAGGTGGGTTCAGTTGCCCAAACAGAAGTGTCTCAGTGCAGTTGAGACCCTCCAGGGTACGTGGGTCACTCACAGGTGGCAGCTACACCTTTTTGGAGCAGCTGTCTGAGTCTATCTAGGACTCTCTGAACACTTCAAATGGCATTAGATGACATTTTAAGCCACTGACTACATTCTTTAAAACCTAGAATTGAGCTCTGAAGGCAAAGCAGTGGGATTCATTCATAATATTTGGACATTTCAGAATTTAGTCTCATTTTATGTTTTTCTTGTTGACCATGAAGATAAACTGAGATGACTTTGGGATATTTACATCTCTTGCATGGATACCTAAAATTAAATAAGATGAACCAATGCCTAGAAAGTGGAAGTTTGCACCAATGGCAGAACTCATCTCACTGAGTTAAGCATTAAAGTATTAGTTGTTCAGATCTCTGTCAGTCTCACTGCAAAGGAAGGAGAAAATGTTTCTTCCAGTTCTAAAAATAAGTTCAGATGTTATAGGTTGAGCTCCCTTTGCCCTCTCCACTAATGACAAAGCTTAGGTGTCTAGCTTAGACTGAGATGTCTCGGTTTTAGTTACTAAGTAGGAAGAATCTTTTCCTGAGGGATGTTTTGGTCGGATAACTCCAGTATAAGCATTGCAACTCCTTTTCTTTGCAAGGATTAATGTCTTCACCTCACTGTTTAAGAGACAACCCAAGTCATTCATTGCTTTCTTGACCTGAGGTACTTCAGAAGGTCTGAAAATAGTCCCAAGTTCTAATGCAGCCTGACATACTTCCAAAGGTTACAGCAGACAAGAGCTAGGGATTTTTTTCAGTGCACACAAGAGGTCTAAGCCAGCCTTGAGACTTGGTTTCAAAGCTAAGCTTTCTCCATGTTTGATGTGGAGAAATCTGAAAGCAGAATTCCTATACATGAATCTTATTTAAGGTCACATCGCCTGATAGAAAGTGCAGTTCAAATCAAGAAAGGAAAAAAAAATTTCATAATAATAGAAGAACAAATAAAGGAAAGTTGGGAATTTCCAAGAAACTTTACTTTGAGAAGCTCATAATTTATCTTGTTTATTAAACTTCTGTTAACTCGGACCTTCATTCTTATTATTTTTCAGGGTTTTCCATATAAGCCAGCAAACATTTTCTCCTCTCATTCTAAGTCTCAGAACCAAAAAGAGATCCTTGAGCAACACAATGAAATACGGAGATCTGTAACTCCCACGGCCAGGAACATGCTGAAGATGGTAAGCTATGGGTTACAAGTAGCCTGCTTTTCCCTTAAAGGAAGGGATAGAGAAACCCCAGTATCAAAGCAGGCTGAGGGATGAAGGGATTGAGAACATCTCTGACAAGAAGGACTCGGGGGTATTTGTGGATGAGAAACTCAACATGACCTGGCAATGCACACTTGCATCCCAGAAAAAAAATTGTGTCCTGGGCTGCATTCCCAGCAGTGTGGGCAGCAGGGCAAGGGAGGGGATTCTGCCCCTCTGTCCTGCTCTGGTGAGACCCCACCTGCAGAGCTGCCCCAACTCTGGGGTCCCAGCACAGGAAGGATGTGGAACTGCTGGAATGAGTCCAGAGGAGGCCACAAAATTAATCAGAAGGCTGGAGCACCTTTGCTCTGGAGACAGGCTGAGAGAGTTGGGGCTGTTCAGTCTGGAGAAGAGAAGACTCCAGAGAGAACTTAGAGTCCCTTCCAGAGACTAAAGGTGGTCTATAAGAAAGATGAGGAAAAACATTTTACCAGGGCCTCTTGCAATAGTACAAGGGGTAATGGCTTTCAATTAAAAGAGGGTCAATTTAGATAACATACAGGAAGATTTTTATGATGAGAGTGATAAACCACTGGCACAGATTGCCTGGAGTCCCATCCCTGGAAGCATTCAAGGCCAGGTTGGATAGGGCTCGATCTAGTTGAAGATGTCCCTACTCCTTGGAGAGTTATTGGACTAGGTGACCCTTCAAGGTCCCTTCCAACACAAACTATCTATGATTCTCCATTCTAAAAAGAGAAATACATGCTCTGATGAAGCAAAGAACATGAAAAGCGAAGGGGGAGCAGGAGCCTGAGCAGCAGCTTCTGAATCCCACACTGTCGGGGGTGGGGGGGAGATAAAAGACCTGGATCTGCATAACCATTTGTCCTCACCTGAGCTTGCTTTGCCCATCACTTCTCCTATCCTTTTGACCCCTAAAATTCCTTGTTATTCCCATCCCATGAGATGAGCTGGTCTGTGCTTTGTGGTTAAACCTGCACAGTGAGACTTGCAAACATTTCTCAGGTGCAAAGTCCAGCCAGTGTCTCTCATTACATCTCAGCTGCACCTTTGCTGAAAAGCAATGTTACACCATTAGTGCACTGCACCCTACAACGTTCGCTCAGACACAAAACTGAAAGAAAGCAAGAGTATGTTATAAAAATTCTATTAATCAGGACCATGTGGAGATCAGGACTTCTGATACAACTGTGCAGAATTACCTACTCTGAAACCTTTAAGAGTTGAAGAAATGTGGTTCCTGTGCTCCAGGAATGTAAACCAGCATGACTCCTCCTCTTTCTTTTGAGGGCCATGGGAGCATTCAGTGCACAATCCCCGAGTCATTCCTCCTTTTTTCTTTTTCCTCTCATGGATTGCACTAACTTACCTATGACCTGGGTACTTCTTCCTTTGTGTCTTTCAGGTGTGGAGTAATAAAGCTGCCAAAAGTGCTCAGAAATGGGCAAATAAGTGTCAGATGAGAATCAGTCCAACAGATCAGAGAGTCATTAATGGTACTGACAAGGATGGAGTCCAAGCTGATGGGTTAATGACAGTTTGCAGATGACCCCTGGGAATATGAAATAGAAATAAGGATAACTTTTAATCTGCTGTAGAATAACTTTTTGTGATTATTAGAATAACTATTATTACTAGAATACCTTTTTAGGATCTGGTCTAGTCGAAGGTGTCCCTGTACACGGCAGGGGGTTGGAACAAGATGATCTTTACATCCCTTCCAATCTAAACTGTTGTGAGATTCTATGATTACTAAACAGAAAACCATCACCTTTGACAGATAAATACCTTGAAAGGTAATTTGTTGGAATCTGAGAGAATGTTCTTGCCCTATATTTGCACCTTTCTTCAGGTGTCCTCTTTTGTCTCCTGCTGGAAACAAGACACTGCCATAGGTGACTGTTGCTGTGACTGAGTACAGACATCTCTGTGTAATGTTTTGTGGTCTAAGTATCTGTGTCAGCAAAATCACAGTAATACTTCCTGTAGCTTTCATAGGATGAGGTGTACTGTCCTTTTCTTAAAATCTCAGGGCAGAGGTTGGACCCCTAGATGTTTTTTAGACTTTAGTTTGAGCCCTTCTGCCCTCCCTCCTACCTTACAGCTTCCTTCTCTCCTAAGTAATAAAATAGACTTACTTTTGCCTCAGGTGTCACCTGTGGTGAGAATGTGTTGCTGTCACCTTACCCAAGAACATGGGCTGAAACAATCCAAACGTGGTACAGTCAGTCCTCCAACTTCAAGTATGGGTATGGAGCAACCTCAAAAAATGTCAACATTGAGAGCTACACTCAGGTAAGGAAAACTGAAACAAAGTGCAGTGATACATCAGAATTACACGAGTACACTTAAGGCAGCTGGGAATTATTTATAATTAAAAAAAAATTATCAGTGTCATCAACTATTATCTATCATTTCCTTTCTAGTCCAAAAATTAATACTACATTAAAATTCTTTTCCATCTAATTATGAGACAATGGAACCAGTATTTTGGAAGAGCTGTCCAGAAGAGAAATACTATTCTGGAGAAATATCTTTAATTTAGAAATACTTTTAAATCAATACGTTTAATTTAGAAATAAATATTTTATATATAGGGATTAAAACACCTGATTAAACATTGTCAAAGCAAAATATCTATGATTACAATATTTTCATTTAAACTTTAGTCTCCTGCCAGAAACTATGTTCAAAAACATTTTTATATGTATTCATATGTATTTGACATACATTTATATGCATGAAGTTGAATAGACAAAACAAAAGAAAAATTTTTCTTCTGCTACTTTATGAGCTTTTTGTTGACAATTCAATAAAGATTACTCTGAATTAATGTGCTTATTTTTTATTCTACAGCTGATCTGGTACAACAGTTACCAGGTTGGATGTGCAGTTTCCTACTGCCCTACAAACTCCTACAAGTACTTTTATGTTTGCCAATACTGCCCTTCGTAAGTACTGGTTTTTGTTCATTTCAGGTTCAATGATTACAGATATGTTTCTAAAACATCCTGCTAAGCATTCACCATGTGTATGAATTGTGGGTTTAACGGCAAGGTTAAACAGCAATATTTATTTTATTTCACATTGAGACAGATATTAGGGAAATTTTAGCAGATGAACAAAGGTATGTCTGTCAGAATCAGGCATCAGGCACAAATCATCCTAAAACTTTGACCACAAAGAAGAAAATCAGATGCAAAGTGTAAGCCAACAGAAAATGAATATTCACAGGGGGAAATGGCCCATCTTGAACAGTCAGAAGGTGTCTGCTGAGGTTATTGAACAACTCGATGCACTGGGAGGTGTCCCTGCCCACGGCAGGGGGGTTGGAATGAGACGATCTTTAAAGTCCTTTCCATCCAAGCCATTTCATGAGTCTGTTCTATGATTGCCTTATAAGTCATTTAAAAGCCATTAGAAAAGAAGAGATAGGAAGTATATAGTTTTTTAGTGGATAATGCTATACAAATAATTAATTTTGTTTCTCTAAACCTTATTGTCCCTCGTATTTAAAATCAAATGTATTGTATTCTACAAGTATTTGAAAATAAAACATGACTGCCTATGAAAATACTTTTATCCAAAAACTTCTGGATGCCTCTGATTGCAATAAATAACACAAACTCCTGTTAATGGCCCAGAGCTTCATGTTGATCTTGTTATGTTTTGTATTTCTTTCAAATTTCAGAGGAAATAATGCAATGCAAGTAGCTACACCTTACAGCAGTGGACCCAAATGTGCAGACTGTCCCAAACATTGTGACAAAGGGCTTTGCAGTAAGTGACTGTATTCTCCTCTATTACCTCACACAATTATACTGATCCTTTGAAGCATTTTAGTTTTGCATAATTACTTCTTGCTAATCTGGATGAAAGATCTTAGAACTGCCCCTTTCATTGCCCCCTGCAATAACTGGTTAAATATCTCAGCAGAACCAGCACAACCTGGAGCAACAACAGTTGGGCCAGATGACCTCCAAGGTCCCTTCCAACCTCAGCCATGTGGCTGATACCCACCTTTCTGCTTGCATTCCCTTTCTATCATATTCAAGAAATTTTAATAGCAGAGCAAAAGTACAAAGATTATACAGACATGAAAAACTGGCATTTTATTTGAAAATGCAGAAGTATCAAACAAGGACTTGATTTTCAATTAATATTTCATGTGGTTTTTTTCTCTCTCTTTTATTTTAGCCAATCCTTGCAAGTATACAGACCACTATGCAAACTGCAAAAATCTGAAAATGTTGTTTGGCTGTAACCACCCACTGGTGAAGCAGAACTGTCCTGCAACCTGCAAATGCACCACTCAAATCGTATAAAGTCCTGGTGGAAGTCATTACAACTGCTGTGAGACTCACAAGGAAAGAGTAGAACTCAGTGTAAAGTGTATTCACTCTCAGTGCATCTGCTCAGATTGATTTATAGATAACAATTTCATCTGAAATCTGACCATTGCTTCAGTCCTAAATTACACTAGTAGCTCAAAATAACCTCTGATATTATTTTAGACTTTGTAGAAATCATGCTTAAATTACCAATGTGTTATTTTGTGGATTTCCTTGCAGTGGATCTGCCACTGATTTTTTTTTTTAAATGGGGAACACACTTAAAATATTTTAAAATTTTTTGCATGATATGTCAAATGCCACTAGACTTCCTTCTGTTACCTTTTTATTGATTGTCAATGGAAGATATTCCTGCTAAATAAACATATGATTTACCACCGATTCAGAAACAGAGCTTTTAATTGAAGTTATTTACAAATCAATTTTTTTAAAAATTTGGAAAATTCCTTATGGATATGTTGAGACTCTTTTATACTTCACTGTGGATGAGACAGGAGAAGAAATACAAAGCAAAAAGGGGTGTAATTTTTGTATGAGCAAAATAAGAGACACAGATAGAATCTGCCAACTTTTACTCTGTGACCTAAACACAAAGATTCAGATAAATCTGTGTATGCAAGTGATAAATGGTTCCTTCCTACTAATCCTCCTAACACTTTTCCAAAGTGATGCTTTCTGGTGTCATTCAGGATGCACAAAAGTGTCTCACCGGACCTCCAGCTGCTCCTCAAGATTGTTGTTGGTCTCCCGTAGCTCTTGAGTCACATAAACCAGCTCTGGGCAGGGCAGACCCCACTTGCCACCTTCCCTTCCTATTTTAGACTTTTAAAAATAATTTTCTCCACAGGACTGCAATTCTGGTTAAAGACACAAGAGGGTGAGCCATACCCACATATTGATCTGCATTGCTTTTCATTTTGCTACCACTATAAAGAATTTTTCTTTTTACTAGATATTAAAATTCTGGGCCTACTCTCCCCTGATTTTAAAACTTGATTGCACTCATTCTTTTTAGCTAATTACGGGCCGAATAAATAATCACTACATATAGAAACAGTTTTTTAGTGGTTTCATCACCTCTATTGTTTAATCCTGTTTCTGTTGCTCGAATTACAATCATGTTAAAGCAATTGACAGCATCAAATTAAAGCAATTTATGGGTTTTGGGATATCAATTACTAATTCTGGTAGCTTTGATTCCACTATCATGAGTGTGTGCCACTATACAAGGCTTCAACAAAGCTGGACAGGGACTTTGGACAAGGTCATGGAGTGACAGGACAAGGGGGAATGGCTTCACACTGACAGTGGGCAGGGTTAGATTAGATGTTAGGAAGATACTCATGACCATGGGGATGGTGAGGCCCTGGCACAAGTTGCCCACAGAAGCTGTGGCTGCCCCATCCCTGGAAGTGTTCAAGACCAGGTTGGATGGGGCCTGAAGCACCCTGGGACAGTGGAAGGTGTCCCTGCCCATGACAGGGGGTTGGAATGAGATAACCTTTAAGGTCCTTTCCAACCCAAACTCTTCTGTGATCATGTGATTTGTAGAAAGTACATTTCGAACCAAAGCTGTGTGAAAATTTCCTGAGAAACCTATGTTTTTCTCAGAAAACACTACTCTGTAAAACCTCAACTTTCTCACACAAGGATACATAATTTTGGCAAAACTCTCAGGTGTGTTCTGGGTTATTTTCCAAGACATAATTTCTGTTTACAACCAAGGAGATGGGTGTTAAAACTCCTTCCACACACACATTTTCTCTTTCCTCCCTCTCTCTGATAAATATTTAAGAAGGAGTTATTTTATTATCAGAGATTTCTGAGAGACCTGGTCTCTGAAGAGACAGATTTTGTGCTTTGGATATATGGCTATGGTCTTTGAGCATGGCAGCAGTAGGAGGAACCTTCTGCGACTTGAGGTTGAGCACCAGGCACTCTGCTGGGTCAATGCAGGGTATCCAGGCATTAACCATCCTACCTTTATAGCAGATTTCAAAAGATTTTGCTTCCCTATTGATGTGGAATAGAAGAAATAGCAGGTGAGATGAAACGCTACCTCTTTCTCAGCACAGACATCAAGGAGCTCTTGAGTCACTCAGTTGTTTGTGTCCCTGGAAAAGCTGAGATGTTGCTGAACATTTGTTTATCACATACAGAGGAGGTAAAAGTAATATGACACCAGTGAGATCCAGCATGCCAAATGATGTTTTTCTCCATTCTTTGACTATATCTTCACAAATGCGTTTTTAATACCGATGTCTTGACAGTTGTTTCCGTTATGGAATGTAAGGACAACAACACATGGGTTTTTTGGTTACTTATGGAGTTGTGCTACTTTTTAGGTGTTAGTCCAGACAAGAAGCAAATAACACCAGGAATTTCTTACAATTTCTATTCTGGTTTCAGATATACTCACAAGAAGTACATATGCTGACAGATGATAAGAGCAACTACTACGGTACAAGTTCAAGTGTTATCTGGGGGGAGCGGTGTAAGAGCTCGTCAGCACTTAACTTACATGACAAGGCCTTTAAACACGGCTTGGAGCAAATGTTATGAAGTAACTTAGCAGTCTGAAGACTTCTGAAGACTTCTGAAGAAAGAACATTCTTTTATATTTAAAATTTCCCAACTGCAGTAGTCGTATTATTTAATTCGACTGTCTGAGAATCAGCCTCTGAGCTCAGTCTTTCATTTACAGTATCTCAAAGTCTTGCTGAGAGTCATGGGCCTGTATCTTCCCTGTTTTTCTCCAGCTATTAGTATGTTAAAACAAATCTGCCATAAAACTTGCCTCTCTCATGTCCTTGACATATCTCACCTCCAATAACAACAGGTTAAGCACAGAATGACAGAATCATGAAGGTTGGAAATGACCTCTGAGATCATTGTCCAACCTTAAACCCAGCACCACCATGTTCCCCACTAAACCATGTCTTCAAGTGCCACATTCACATACCTTGTAAACACCTGCTGGGATGGTGACTGCACCACTTCCCCGGACAGCCTCTTCCAATGCTTGAAAACCCTTCCCATGAAGATATTTTTCATAATATCCAAGCTAAACCTCCCCTGCTGCAACTTGAGGCCACTTCCTGAAGACCTTATACTAAATGAAAAGAAAGGATTAGAAACTTCCCCACCCCATTAGAAATTTGTGTTGTCAGAATATCCAATTTATTCCCAAAAAAACAAAACTGTGGCAAGATGGTTGAGCAAGACCAAGCAGCAAAGGGCCCTCAGAGCAGGGGCAGGATGAGGACTTCCCCTCCCCAGGGCTGCTCCCGATTTTCTAAGCCAGGCTGCCAAAAATTGGATTCCTCTAAGTGTAAAGGCCACAGTTATACTGTGAAAAACAGGAGATGGATTTTCTCATTAAGAAGCTTTTTGACAACTCCTGTCTCCACTTTGGGCTGCAAGCAAGACATTTAACCTTCAAGCTTCAGTCTCACTGACTGCAACACAGAGATAAACCAACACAGTCAGGGCAAGGAAGATTAATTAGTGAACACTGAGAAAGAGCCTATGGAGCACTGAGACCTGTTAATTATAATATCACATTTGATAGCCACACCTCCAGCATAATTATATCTCAGGTTAACCACAAGTCAAAGGGACACGGGGCACTGGGAGATACAAGGAAGGAAGTGACACTCCCACCCACATCGACTCACTGGTGATGTCTGAAGGTTCATGGGTTGGTCACTGGGCTCAGTCCTCTGCTCTGGGGTCTGTGCAGTGCCACAATTGGCTGCTCCCTAGGACTTACTGAGATTCTTGACATCAGCATCAATAATAAATCTTGGAGAAAGGCAACTTTTTAGGAAAAGTTGAGGTAGCATGGATTGGCATGGAAACGGCCCAAGTTAACTATTCATTCAGTCACTGATGAAGAACCCAGGGTTCAGCACATGTGTAACTAAAAATGACTATAATTATTATCAGCAGATTCTTGGGGTTTCTTTCCACAGTAGCAGAAATGACCATTTCAAATCAAATGACTTTTTTTGCTTGCTGTTTTGCATCAACACTCCTTTCTTCTCTACCTCCCATTACTGCATAGTGGTGAAAGTAAAGGAGAAAAGCCCAAGCTGCCACACTAAAATCAAATCAAGGCTTTTATTCATTTTGTTGACAAGTTTTGAATGAAGCACAAGCTTTTTTATTTCATTCATTGACTTTAAAACACGAATTTTTATTTTAGGGAGTGTACAACATTTCACCTTCTTTAAAAAGTCCTTTTCCAATGTAAAAAATTTCAGAAACCTATATTGAAAATGAGTTATATGTTAAACCAGTGCCTCAGAAACAGTAGTGCTTAGAAAGTCTCCCTTATTTCTCAGTGTTTCAGTCCTGTGCAAAAAACTAAAGGGCTACATTTCAATTTTTGCCAGAATAAACATCTTTTGTCCCTTCGGGACACTTGGTGAGAAACTTGAGATGCTTTCACAAAGAACACTGTGTATCACTAAATAAAAATAACATGGTTATTAATGATGCAAAATGGAAAGCAGAAAAAGTCATTTGGTTTGAGGAATGGCTTCACCTCCTGTGCAAATGTGACTGTGCAACTCTGAACATATGTTGGAGATTTTCCACTCTCACCCAACAATATATCAGAAAACATGAAAATGTCTCCTATTTTTCTGAAGTAGATTGTTAAGCTGATGTTTTTGTTAGGAGTGGCTCCTCTGCAGGTATCACTGTTTCTTATGACAGGGGATGTTTCTCAACATCTTGGGCTTTATTTTTTATTTTTATCACAAAGAAAGAAGATATATATACTGTATCAATGAATTTAGTGAGGAAATCAGTTTCTAAACATTAAAACTGGAAAGGTTAGCAGCAGCTTTTCAACAGAATGAAACATTACAAATAGGAGGAAAATCATTTTTGGAAGGTATTATGTGATAAACTACCTATAATTGCAGAAAAATTCCTCAATGACCTAAAAATTCCATGCTCCTAAGCAGACAAATTCTGAGTGCTTGAAGAGGTAAAATATGTCAGTCACAACAAATAAGGTGTTGGAAGCAGCAATGATGTTTCTTCCACACATTGGTGAAGATCAATGTTTATGAGAAAATCAGTTTATAACTGGGAAAGGAGACAAGAGGCAATGGGAAAGAAATGTATAAAGAACCAGCAGGGAAAGGTGAAATGAAAGCAAGCTGTAGAGTGTGAAGGCAGGGAGACAAAACGTGTGGTAAGAGAGAAGCCATCCAAAAATGTAGAAATCTTGCTCATCAGGTAAAAATCACCAGTAAAACCAACAATCATCCAAGCTTAGTATTTAATAATGATCTTTGAGGTGGTTTTAGTGCACTGAGGGCACTCAGTGTCCCTGATCACCCTCTATTGAAGCTTCTCCCATCCACTGCCCATTGCCTCAGCAGCCCCATTTTGGCTCAGCTCAGATCATTTTGACATAATATTGCCCATAATATATCATAGGCCAAGCTTTAACCTTTAGAGTAGGCTCACACTAAGAGTCATTGCAGATCTAGACAAATCAGTTGAACAAAACAATATAAAAGACTTTTATCCAGACCTATAGGAGTTATTTAATGCTGCTATGCAGATTTTAGAGGGAAATGGGAAGTATCTAAGAAGAACAAGGCATCTAATGAGCTGTGGCATGAAAACTTGTACCTATCACAGCTTGGTATGACCATTTCAGAGACTGGATTTTTCCACTGAAGCTATTTTTCCTTATACACCCATATTTATTTGCTCCAAATTCATTGTAGTACCTCCAACGATGGCTTCTCCAGGAAGGTCTGTTATACTTTAGATAGCAAGCCAGGCTGCAGTTCATTGAATTTGTGCTTGGCTCATTGTGAGGAAATAATATATTTGTCTTGTCAGTTCAATAACACAGGACTACTTCTGGTTACTCGGTGATTTAGTACTTACTTCCTGATAACTAAAAAACAGTCATGCAAAGTTATTATGAAGGTCACAAATCATGTCTTCCGTCTGGTCAACATTCAAACTGCAAACAAAGAAGTCCCTACTTGCCTAATATTCAGGCAGCTCCTGGAGATGTTAGTTGTACACAGGAAAAACAAACAATATGGGAGTTTCTTGTGGGAATTTGTGCTAGTTGTTCTACCCACATTTTCAACTTGTGCCCAGATCAAAATGATTAGAACCTGGGGATCAGTGTTAACACATGCACAAAATACACAGTTTGTGTTGGGGTTCAACTTGTGTGGCTCAGAGTTTACAGCACTTACTGAGTCATAAAAATTAGATATTTACTGTCTCTCTGTCTTGACTAATCCTCATGTAGGTCAGACAATTATTTCATGCATTACCACTAAATGGCACCCTGATGCTGGGCCATTAAGAACATCACAGCTCAGCCTCTGAGAGGCTGATGTTTATATAAATGGTGAAAGATCCACACTTAGCAGGAGGGCTTTGGGATCAGCTCCTTGGAGCCTGGCTGTTTCCTACAGTCTCAGTCTACAGACACCACCTCCCATCAGGCTTCTGTGGATGGATCATTGCACAGGGGAGCCCAAGAGCTACAATAGCAAGGGAAATTGAAGCAAATACATCTTCAAGTTGAGAAATATTCCCTGATTTTGCCCCTTTGACTCTCTTTGACCCTTCATGCATGCATTTGCAACTATTGTGACAAACTTAGCATCATGTAATTCATTTCAGATTTCAGTACCATTTGTGCACTCTGCAAGGTTTGGTGGAGAGAGAAATACTTTGCCTTCTCAATAGGAGGACACAAGAAAGGGGAAGAGATGGGAACAGGACCTCTTGCTGAAACAGAAGACATGCCAGTTTTCCTGGAGTCATCATCCAGATGATGTGGCTTCTCCTTACAGCAAATAGAGCACAGGGAGCTTTTGCAGGAACAGCACAGCCTTGTACTGAGCAAAATTGTAACTGTGAATGACCATCAGTGCAAAACAAAAAGAGGATTTACAAAGCTGAAAGGGGTTTATCTAGGTTTTAGCAAATGAGGAAATTGAGATCACCAAAATTATCATTTACAGCTAATGGAATAAATACGTTTAAACCCAGTAACACAGAAAAATGGTAAAAAATTGATATGAGGAACAAAAGTTCCTGGGCCACAAGGCAGGGATTATAAATCAGCTTGCGGCAGACAAGGAAAATAAATGAATGCACTTCCCATTGCAGTTACATCAACTAATGCCATAGTTCTCCAGAGTCACTATTTCTCAGGGCAGGTACTGACAGGACAAGGAATAAGGGCTTTAAAATGGAAAAGAGCAGTTTTACATTGGATATTAGGAAGAAATTCTTTATTGTGAGGGTAGTGAGACACTGNCTCACCACCCTTACAGTAAAAAATTTCTTCCTAATAGCCAAGACTCAACCCAATTCTCTTCAACTTCCTTTAGAAGTGCCCTTTCCTAAAGCCCTTTTGGCCTGATGCAAAGAATGAACATAAGTACAAGTGTATTCACAGTTCCAGGGTGGGTTTTGAAACCAAGGGGAAATCCTCTGTAAGGAAAGACAACTGAGATGATACATTGCCATGTCTGAAGTCATCTCCTTGTCCTTTTTCAGAAATAAATACCTGCTTGTCTTTA
>WEIV01005656.1:320620-421067 GCA_013390005.1 Calyptomena viridis | reverse complement strand
ATTTTTTAAACATAGCTATTGCCTAAACACCTGTCCACCTAACTCTTCTCTGACTCTAGCCCAAAAGAACATTGCAACAACAGACACAAGCACAGAACAAAGTGGTTTGGGGCATGTTTGTATAATTTGGTAAGCCAGAAGGATGATGTCTAGGACACATGTCCCTCAGATTCCAATTACTGTTTGTTTGCCCTGCAAGAACAGGGAAAATTACCTTCTCCAATCTCAATATCACAGCTGCTGGCTCTAGTACTAAATTGACTGCATTTTTTTTTAGTTTCCTTTTGAAAGAAAATGAAGGAAGTTTCATTGGATTCTTCTGTTCAATGCCAGTAATTTAGTTGTCTCACAGAACTGTGGTGCATTTCTGAGTAAACCTCCAGTCTTCTGGATGGAAGTTGCCTGTGCCACTTGCATCACTGTGGGCACTGTGTTTCCTGGGGAACTTCTGGGATACACTATTTTAATTTAATATTTCCATTTTAACAGGCATCGGAGAGAGGGCAGAAGCCTCATCAACATCCCAGAGAAAAGGATTTGTCACACCAGATGCTAACACTACAGTATAGTGTGGTCTTTAAATGTAACCTATCCAGTTAGGGATCACCTATAGTTATTTCTTCTCTAATATCATTGTCTAAAGAGTGTGGGAGGAATTCCTTCCTGTCTCCCATGCCTCCCTGCACAGACAGTGTGTGATCATTTTATTCCTGCACCCTTGTTCCCCAGCTGCCCACACTATTGACCTGTGAGCAACCTTCTGGAATGGCTTTAGCTCATGGAAAGCAGCCCCTTGACCCCCTCCTAGGTATGGCTTTATGCATAGCATGGATAAGGGACTGATCTCAATAAGTAGTACACATGGGACCAGTGTTTTGGCAGAGAAGAACACGTAGCTGTACAGATGTGAGTCAACCTATGCCATCTGCCTTTTGACCAGACTGCTCAGTTTACCAGGAGAGACATCAATTAAACAAACACCATGGGTGTCATGTTGGACTTTTAGATGTTGACCTGACAGAGCTCATTCCCAATAAAGAACAAGAATAAAAAGCAGGATTTCCTAATATCTGTATTTTCACTTTTAGGACCCCTTCCTCTGAAATTTATCTGTCTACAAAGTGCACACAAAACCAGTTTGCCTAAGGACCTGGCAGAAAGTTAATGCTATAGATGTATTAGGACATATCTTGAGCCAGGACTTCAACTGAATCCACAAACTGGTGGGTTCAAAGTGCTTTCCATGTTATCCCCAAGGATGTTAACCCGTCTGTACCTCAGAGATTTAGTTGGTTCATTCAGAGGTCAATGTATATGCTCAGAACTGCAACAAAGGGCCTGATTTTGTATGTCTTAAACATCTCAACACTATGAATTCAAGCTGTTTAAGTGATTTTGGACAGAAGAAAAATGAAAATAATGGTGGATCACTATAGCTTTGCACTCAGCTGAGGAGGGCTGAGCTGAGATCATTCCCAATGTATAAATTTGCATTGTATCTATTACAGGCATGGCAAATAGGATGGGCAGCTTCAGGTGTGCTGTGCCACAAGAATGGGAGGACAAGGGTGTGGTGGTTCTTCAAGCACCCCAAGAGGGTTTCTTTGATATTGGTATCCTGTATGCATTGTCCTGTGATTGACCCATGACTCATGGCTTAGGAAAACCCATGCATCCCTCTTGTTCAGAGTTCTATGGTTCACTACTTTAGGCAAATGAAAAAGAGTTTTAGCATAAGGTCAGATGCCACAAGCACCTTTGTGTAAAAACTGATCACCTTGCAGTGGAATTAATATGTTGGTCTTGGGCAGCCTTTAGGAATCCTGTGCAATGGTTTTGTTCAGGATTTGCTGGAGCATTTTTCCCAATCTTTATTTTCTTATCCCACAGAATAGAAGTACTATGCTTTGTTAAACACAACTAGTTACTGAAACAGCTCAGTTCAAATCATGTCATTTTCTTTATCATTTAAATTCATTCCAGACCTACTCTTCTTTAAAACGATGCATAAAGGCAGGTAAAGCTCAAGGTATAGGCTGGACTAGTTAGAATTTGTCCTCAACACCATGAATTAACCTAATTTTAACCAGGACTTCTAATCGTTCTTGTAAATAAGTCCAGACAACTTTAAAATGTTCACCCTGAAGAGGAAACAAAAGGGTTGGGGATGTTTGTGAACCACCTGGATTTCTACAGAATCATAGAATGGCCTGGGTTAGAAGGAACCTTAGAGATCATTTAACTCCTAGCCAGCCAACGATGCCATTTCTTAGATGCAACATAAAGGCTCTTACTATACATATGTAAGTATTTCAGTGCTAGGTCAGGGCTGGAATATGACACTGCAAATATAAAAGAGTTCATTAGGAATCTCCAGTAAATTATACTCATGGGCCCTCTTTTGGCTAAACCTGGTTAACACATGTAGCAAAACTAAGGAATACTTAAAGTAACAGGAATTGTAACTTCAGGTCAAATATTATACTAACCAGCTCCATGTCTCAAATTTTTCGTGCATATTGGCATGTAAGAGCAATGAAGTAGAAATTAAAAGAAGTACTAGAGGTTCTTAATAACCATAAAATCAGAGAAAAGCTGTTATTACAGGACTCAAACCTTGTTTGCTTTAGAGTAACTAAATCACATAAAAATTTAGAGTAAGAGAATATTTTAAAATAAAAAATGCCAACGTTGGGGTGATAAAATTACTTTGTATTAAGAGCCTAAAAAAATGAACTAGCCATATTTTAACAGAATTCATATTTGGAAAAAAAAAACAAATATTTGAAGGAGGACTAAGTGTGTGCCGAATAATGATATTATTTTTTTAATTTAAACTTTACCTTGAAACGACGTTTTCTTTAATCCATGTAGGTAGATCAATGTCTTGTGCAGTACTTTTTAGGGATTCAAAGAATTCCTTTGCACTGGGACACCTAGTACTCACCCAAACAAATCCCATGCACAATTTTGGAGTTAGCCAGAATATGATGGCTCTGCCAGCCTTTGTTTGAAGGAGAACATGACTTTTCTGTAAGGACACGAAGCTGTGAAGATGTTCCAGGTAGCTTAACAGAGGGTTGTGCCAGACATATTAAGTTCACTGGGATAGAGATCTAGTGTTCTTTCCATGATGATGTAGGAAGGAATATAATCAGTAGTTAGGTGTTGCATTTTCCAGACATTCATTCTTCAGCTAGTAGCCCAATCATGAAGTGGAGAAAAATTAATCACATCCATGACCAGGCTTTTGAACTCTTCTCTATTAAATCCTCCTTTGTCCTCAGCTTTCCACTCTTCACAGTCACTCTTAATTGTCACTACACAGCCATGTTTCCCCTTCAGACTTTCAGGACGTTCATGTGATGATATTTGTTGGATTTGGTTTCCTGATGACATTCCTGAAGAAATATGGATTCAGCAGTGTTGGTATCAACATGCTCATTGCTGCCTTCGGTCTCCAGTGGGGAACCCTGATGCAAGGATTTTGGCACAGTCAAGGAGGCAAAATCCATGTTAATTACAAAAGGTACATGTGAATTTATAAAAATTGATATTTCTGTCCCTAAAGATATCAGCAGAAGACATAAACTAGAATATCTATGGGATCAGACTTTGAGTTCACCTACATTTCATTAAGGTTTACTGTGCATTTCTCAAAATCCATCTGCCCTTCCCCTCTAAGGGGGCCACACCTGGGCCAAAGGAGCCAAGGGGTGAGATGAAGTTGAGATGCTACGTTGTGTGTGGGCCATAGGTATTGTAGAGAAATTGCTTTGAATCTCTAAAGTTGTGGTAACTGGAAGATTTCCAGCAGCAGCACAACATGGCATGGAAGGATCCATGTTTCCATGACACACAGGGTCACAGAAGGAAGGCTGGAACAGCATCTCTATCCTCTCACAAGGTTTTCTTCTGCTTCTCAAGGAATAATTTTCACGACCATCACGCTGCCGTAGGGTCTGAATGCTGATCATAGAATAAGAGAAGTCATGAGCAATGTCTGGAGGCACTTTTAGTCCCCCTCCAATTCATCTGTCCTGCTTCTACCAAGGTCTCAGAGTGTTTTCTACATCTGCAGTTTTGTTTTCTCAGACAACTTGTAGACAATTTTGAAAGGAACACCATCCAAACATGATCAAGAGACAAGAAGGAATAATATAAATAGCTCCTTAATGTCTACAGACACACATTTGTAGGGGGACCCATTAGTTAATGCCTCTCTGTGCTCCAAGTTTCTGACCAATTTGTGGTTTTATTTACCTTTACCGTTCCCCAAAATTTGTTAACAATGGTCCTGACTGACAGCTACTGCAAACATGATGCACAGTGACAGAAAAGCTTGCAAGGCTTTTGGAATCATATAAACCATCTGACCAAAGTTATGGCCTCCCTCCCATCTTTGAGATCCAAGTGGCAGTCAAGGCTGGAAATTGAGGTGTAGGAGTGTGTCCAGAGAAGAGCAACAGAGATGGAGAAGGGTCTGGAGTACAAGTCTGATGAGGAGCAGCTGAGAGAGCTGAGTGGGCTCAGCCTGGAGAAAAGGAGGCTCAGAGGGGACATTTTTGCTCTTCACAACTCCCTAAAAGGAGGGTGCAAGCAGGAGGGGATCAGCCTGTTCTCCAAAGTACAAGTGACAGGACAAGAGGAAATGGCCACAAGTTGTGCCAGGAGAGGTTTAAATAGGATATTAGAAAAAATCTCTTCACAGAAAGGATGGTCAGGCATTGGAACAGGCTGTCCAGGGAGGTGGTAGAAGTGCTTAAAAAAATATGTAAATGTGGTGCTTAGGGACATGGTTTAGTGGTGGACTTGGCAGTGTTGTGTTAACAGTTGGACTAAATGGTCTTGGAGGTCTTTTGCAACCTAGTTGATTCTATGATATCTCTGCACATACACATCTCACCTGCCTTTTCACTGTAATTTCAACCAGCTAAGCACATGTATGGTATATGCACCTTCCCACACTTACTCCTCAGTAATTGGTAAGGGCCTTACAAAATCCATCTGAAAAAGGTTTGGTTTAATTTTTATCCACAAAGATAATCTTGATGATCTTATATGCGAGGAGTTAAAGCTCTATCATTTCGATGATATGACACATTGAATATTACAGCCTTTAAACTCATTTTCTTTTTTTTTGTATTCTTTCTTTGCCTTGTTTTGTTTTTATTCATTTTATTACCCTCAGCATGATAAATGCAGACTTCAGTACAGCAACTGCTTTGATTTCATTTGGAGCTGTCCTAGGGAAAACCAGTCCCATTCAGATGCTGATCCTGACAATTCTGGAGATCACCATCTTTGCATGCAATGAACATCTAGTTACCGAAGTATTCCAGGTACAACTATTTAGCAATAATTATTTTCTCTTTATAACTATTTCTCTTTTTCACTATGTAATTTCATATTCTGGGTACTATTTTCTACCATAGAAATTAAACCATTAAAGGTATCTGGACTTGTCCTTCACCAAATCCTTGTTTATATGCCTTATAAAATCTCTGGCACTATTTTGGGTCCCTATTACAGGCCACAGATGTTGGAGCTTCAATGACAATCCATGCTTTTGGAGCTTATTTTGGTTTGGCTGTAACCTTAGTCTTGTATCGTCCTGGTCTGAAAAACAAACATGAAAATGATGACTCTACTTATCACTCAGACATGTTTGCCATGATTGGTAAGTGAAGTTATAGTGAATGCTGCTCACTTAGCTGTTCATCCCTCTTCCATCTCTATTCTTTAACTGGTTACCTATTATTATGCTGCATCCATTTTCCTAAGTACACTCCTAGAGGCAAATTCTTTTTAGTCTGATGCATGCACCATGTTTTCAGTGACATGCATATTTTTATAGTTTTTCCTTGGTTAAAAGAAAGATCAAATTAAACATGTGTTTTCACTGTGCATTAGTGGTGACTTCCTTTCTGATAAATCTTCAGCTTTTAAGCAGTATTTGTATAGGAATTGGCCATAGTTAAAAGGATTGAGCTGTGCCTGTCATGGTAATGAATGTTAGAAACCATATATCTGTCTGTCCATGAGATCTATTCATAGACCAATTTGCCAGCTAAAACTGTCAGTTACATCTACAGATGATAAAGGATTCACATATGAACTGTCTTGTTAATGCCTCCTATTCTGGTTGGATTTTCACAGAGGTAGTGAGCTCTGGCAGTGAGAGGGGCATGACAAGGGGTCACACATGTTAGTAAAATGTGACAGTGCCCATGTGTCAAAATCCCAGCTACCGTTGTCAAAAGCTTCTGTGTATTCTAGTATTTCTTCCAGCATTTTGGCTATTCTGTGTTTCTTATTAGTCATCTCCCTCATTTCTTGTTGTTAGCTCTTTGTGTAGGGTCTCTCATATTAAAATATCCCTTGTGACTGAACAGCCTTTGCTTTGTTTTGACGTATATTTCACCCAGGTACTCTGTTCCTTTGGGTTTTTTGGCCCAGTTTTAACTCTGCCATTGCACCTACTGCGAACGGCCAGACAACAGCAATTATCAACACTTACTATTCCTTGGCTGCGTGTACCATTGTAACATTTGCCCTCTCCAGCTTGGTAGATGAAAGAGGCAAATTCAATATGGTAAGAATCACATCCTAACCTCTGTTAAATCAAGTCAACCCTCTATAATAAGGTTGATTAGGCAGATTCCCAATGTCCCTCTGTCTGACCAGGCTATCTGGAGGCTAATACTGTGGCCAGAATTAGAGTTATTATAAAAAAAGTTATGTAAGTAATAAAGTAATATTGGATCCTGAGGCCCAAGCTTTATAAGCTTATAAGCTGCAAAGTAAAACTGGGCCTTGAGGCAACCCACCTTGCTTTAGGTATGTGGTGATTCCTCAGTGGGATCTCTGCATCTGGGAAGTGAAAAGCTCTCAGACATTATAGTGATGGTCCTGCTCCCAGGGCCAGCCCTGTTCAAAATCTTCAATGACCTGAAAGAGGGGATCGACTGCACCCTCAGGAAGTTTGCAGATGACAAGTTGTGTGGGAGTGTTGATCTTCAGGAGGGTAGGAAGGCTCTGCAGAAGGATCTGGATGTGCTGGAAGTGGGCCAAGACCAATTGTATGAGGTTCAACCAGGCCAAGTGCAGGGTCCTGAGTCACAACAACCCCAGGGAAAGCTACAGGCTGGGAGCAGAGTGGCTTGAAAGCTTTCTGGTGGAAAGGAACCTGGAAGTTGTAGTCAACAGCTGCTGAATGTGAGCCAGCATGTGCCCAAGTGGCCAAGAAGGCCAATGACACTTGGCTTGTATCAGCAATGGTGTGACCGGCAGGACCAGGACAGTGACTGGTCCACCTTGAATCCTGGGTTCAGTTTTGGGCCCCTCGTGACAAAAGACATTGAGGTGCTGGAGTGAGTCCAGAGAAGGGCAACAGAGCTGGTGAAGGGTCTGGAGCACAAGGCGGATGAGGAGTGGCTGAGGGAGCTGAGTGGGCTCAGCCTGGAGAAAAGGAGGCTCTGGAGGGACCTTCTCACTCTACAACTCCCTGAAAGGAGGGTGTGGCCAGGTAGGGGTCAGCCTCTTCTTCCAGGTAACAAGTGACAGAATTAGAGAAAATGGCCTCTGGTTGTGACAGAAGAGGCTTAGATTGGATATTAAAAACAATTTCTCCACAGAAAGGGTTGGAAAGCTTTGGAGCAGACTGTCCAGGGAACATGGTGGTGGTGCTGGGTTGATGGTTGGATTTGATAATCTTAAAGGTCTTTTCCAACCTCAATGATTCTATGGTTCTACAGTGATTTTTCTCTCATCCACAGAACCTGCTGGACCATAGTGACATTAATCCAATGTTCAGGTGGACTTTGGGGTCTTGTTCCAAAGACAGTCCTGTTTGAGTTATGTTATTACAAGAGCAAAAATAAGGCTCTCAAGGCAATGACCTATTCCCTGGCAATCTCACAGTGCAGCTGCACAACAGGCAAAACCAAACTAGCTTAGGGCTGCTAGGCTGACAACATTTCATCTCCTCGCCCTAAAATCCAGTCCTTAGTTTTCACCCACTTCTTTCCAGCAGCTGCAGGTTTTGTCTGAGTCCAGCATGAGCAGGAAGAGACACAGGATTTGCTGTTGTTGTTGCTCCAGAGAGGAGGGAGATCTCACTGGCTCAGCCTGGATTGTCAAGAGATCAGGAGAGTTTTAGTGACTTTGCAAAAGCTAGGCTTCACTAAACTGGCTTAGAGCAGCCTTGAGCCAACAGCCTGAAAATGTAGAGAATCCTGTTTTAAATTCCTGTTCACTTTTCATTGGAAAAATCCCATCTGATGAGAAGGAAAACTTCTCTGTGCAAGAGAGCCTTCAGAGTCACTCATTCCTTAAACAAGCATCTCTTCCTCATTCATCACCTCTCTGTGTCCCATTTGCAGGTTCTCATTCAAAATGCCACCCTGGCAGGAGGAGTAGCAGTGGGTACCTGTGCTGACCTGGGAATCCACCCTTTTGCTGCCATGTGCATTGGGATCATTGCTGGAATTGTCTCTGTCCTTGGGTTTCACTTCCTGACTGTAAGTATTGGGGACTCACCTCTGCTCTCATCTGCTTACTGCTCTTATCCTGGAGCATCCTGGGTTTGCTAGAAACTGGCTGATGCAGTAAACTCCAGATAATGGTGATTTTAATGATTTGATTCTTGTACTCCTGCACTATTTACTTTTACATATCATTCTAGAGACCATGGAAGACTATAAACTTACAATTTCCCCTCATTTCAGCCTGTGTTGGCATCCAAGCTGAGAATTCAAGACACTTGTGGAGTTCATAATTTACATGGTTTACCTGGAATTCTGGGAGGTATCACTGGCATTGTGGTAACTGCGATCAGAGAGGAAAGGAGGTGAGTTATAGAGAGATGAGAGAAAGCATTTTGATTTTTTGAAGGTCTATCTTAATTTTCTACCTTCTTTGGATCTAATTATGGGTTTTTTCAGAAATGCAACTTTGATTTGATGTCAGGCCATCAGAACCAGTATTATAATTTAAATGGCTTTCTTCTTAATCTCCTGCCTTTAACACACTGAATGCCAAGCTTGCTTCAGATAAAAAGCTCAAATAAAAACAAATTAATTTAAACAATCAAGAAAACCCTGCACACGGAGCAACTCAAACACAGAAAAATCTTTATTATGATTCTACAACTACACTGTAATATTTAACTAAACTGACTGTAATATTTTAAAAAAAAAAAAAAAAAAGGCAAAATGAGTTATTTTCACTATCTTATAAGAAGACTCCAAAAAAGATGAAATGTTGGTCTTTTTGACAACAGGGAACATTCTCTAAAGTCTTACAGGATACCAATAGACTTTTCAAAGAACTTGTTTTCATCTGTACTCTAAAACAAAATCAAATTAAAGTAATGATTTCTGTCTTGTACACAGCAATAGCAGGATTTGTTGGACTCGATGATCTTGGAGTTCTTTTTCAACCTTAATGATTTTAGGATATTTTTTTATGAGCCACCTTGTCCAGCAGGCAGCAAGTACAATGTTGTAAGACCAACTATCAGTCTCAGAGTGTAAAAATTTTTTGATAGTCACTGGTTTGGTTTCTACCCCTCTCAGGGAAGATGTCGTGCTGACTCCTGGCATGCAGGCTGCTGCCCTGGGCAGCACACTTGGAATTGCACTGGTGGGAGGAGCGTTGACAGGTCAGTATGATGCACATAGCAACTGAAATATGTGTGAATTTAGAGGATTTTCCATGGGGGACTCCAGTTTATCAACAATTTCATGTGAATAATACAAAACAGAAATAATGCACGATTGCAAACTTAAATCTGGAAAAGCAGTGTTTTCATTATTTTTGTCTTCAAATAAAGTTCAGGTCAGACATCAGGAAGAATTTCTTCACTAAGAGGGTTGTCAGGCATTGGAAGGGGTTGCCCAGAAAGGTGTTGGAGTCCCCATCCCTGGAGGCCTTCAAGGAAGGACTGGATGTGGTCTGGTTCACAAGGTGGTGATCAGTCACAAGTTGGACTTGATGACCTTAGACGTCTTTTCCAACCTTACTGTTTCTATGATTCCATGAATATGGATATCTTACTGAATGCATACTTCAAAGATACAGAGTTACATATGTAGGAACAGTAAGATATTGTTCTGCATGAAATTCTTCTCCAGATTCAGATATTTAAAATTCTGAACAGAAACTAGCTTGAGATTAAGACATACTCAATGTGGTATCACGTTTCCATGCATTTGTGAATACTTCCAAACAAAAAATAAAAAATTTCAATCTGAAGTCTGGGAAAGGTTTGAGCAATTTAAAAACAAGCTCTCACTCATGTTGATACAAAGAAATCTGCATCACCTCCCAGAAGGAGTGACCTGATGTCCCAGGACGGTTGTGCATATCTGTAGATAAGGAAATGAATCAGAAAATTTAGCTGGCTCTCCAGGGCACATCTGAGGGACATTTATGTGGTAATTTTCTCAACAGTTTAACTTCTGATGTTGGTTTTCTTGCAGGTGCTATTCTAAAGCTGCCCTTCCTGGGACAAGTCTCTGACCAGAACTGCTTTGATGACTCTGTTTACTGGGAGGTAAGATACAATCTCCCACTATTTTCATCATGTTGGAAGATGTACAGCACACTGCAGCCCTGCTCTCCTGGGGTTTGTGGTCAGCTTTCAGAAATGTTGCTCTGCCTCAGGCTGTGGATTTATCAGGGCCACCTTCAGGATCTTGTTTAGACTTTTTTAGCTAATCATGCCCTTTACACTGGATTCACCCTGAATAAAAGGCAGAAATAGAGCCAAAAAACTGATATATTAGTGGAGTTCTATCTCTCTTTTATATGCTGACTGTATCAGGTACCCTCTTCCTTATTAGAGACTGATGACATATTCCTAATTTAGGCAATCTGAGCTTTATCCTTTATGCCAGGACAAATACAAAAATGCAAGGCAAGAATACATGATATACATTACTTGTAAATGAAATGTTGCGAAACCAAAAGGAGATCTTGTTAGTTTTTTAATGAATTAAATTCTAGTACGAACCTACCACACAATCTGGTTTTTGGTGAGAGAAAGTTTGCAGCCTAAGGGGAAGTTTTGAGTCAAAAGATCAGCTGGATCAATGACAACCAGTCGAAAACAAACAAACCAACCCCCCAAAACCCAAAACATTTTAATGACAACTCTGCAAGTCATTCACTGATTGACCTTGGGAAAGTCAAAGCACTGTTTTTGGCAAGAACTGAAATAGGCTGTCGTATGTAAACGTTAAAAAATATCAGGAAATGGAAAGTTTTGAAGTGTGGCTGAAGAATTTATAGCCTGTGCTGACCTATGATAACTGATCCTGCACAATTGAAAGTCCTGTAGCATCACTAACACTCATCAAAAATACTTAATTCTAAGTGAGCTTTATCAGGTAATTGGAAGGGACATCAACATTTGCCATACAACATCATTTACATTTCAGTAGAGATGGTTACTTTGCTTCTTTAGAGCTGCTTGAAAATCTCAGATATTAATTCTGCACTCTCACAGCTGACAACAGTGTTAAGGAATTCTTCCATGGAGAAAATCCTGAATTCATCCCTCAGAATCCAGAACTGGTGGTTCATGTCAGACTGTGTCAATATTAATAAACAAACACATAATATGTACAAATAGAATTACATTCTCAGCACATTTTACCCTTCTTTTATGGCAAAAGCAAGTCTACATCTCATTAACTGAACTCTTCTCTGTTTTTCATGGCAGGTTCCAGAAGAGGAGAAAGGACATGAAATTCACCCCAACAACCATGATGAGCACAGCAGATCTGAAGTTGCCATGTAGAAAAATAATTAATCTGTAGTATTTGTCCTAATGATGTTCTTTTCTGGTTTTAATGCTAAGAAACAACATCCAAGTATTGTCCTAAGCACCACAGGGTTTTAAGAGGCTGTACATAGACATATTTTTGTAACATAAAACAAGCATGATTTTAGAGCACATAGTCATTATGCCAAGCTCAGGAGAATTAATTAGGTCTTTCTAATATATTTGTACATCAGAAAGATGCACCACAAACTGCTCTACAAAATTATCTATATTTTACCTTTTGTTGTCACTGAGCCAATATAGCAATTGTAACAAACTTTGGGTTCAAGACTATTATAGGATAATATATTTAACTGCAAAATTTCTGAGTTGCAATCACATCTTGTAACTGTGCAGGAGCAATCAAGGAAAAATTAATTGATTTTTTTTAATTCGTATTCTAAAAAAAATTTCACCAGAGCATCTCAGATTAACTATTTAAGAAAGTGTGTTTTCCTGATTTTGGATGGGGGCGGAAATGTGCTGTATGTTAAAGGTCGATTATGACAGGCAACAAACTGTTGAAATCATTCTTATGGTAAAGGACTAAATATAGTCATTGATGAGTTATTCTGAGTGGCAAAACAAGTATCAAGATTCATTGCTACTATGTTTATTGAAAGGGAGAAGAAAGTGAAATTGTGAAAATTTTCATTATTGTCATAGATTTATTTCAATTGTTTCACGGACATAATAAGGGAATTGAGTAGGAACTATGAAAACCAGCTAATTGTATAATATGTGTTATTTCATTCAACAGTATATGTGGATTGTAGCACTGTTAATGTTAGTAAATATGAACTCAACTAATGCTAGCTCCAGAAAAACATGAGTTGTTAGGAACTGATTGGAAAGAAACTATGTCCCAGCTACAGAGGACTTGGCAGAGAACTTCCATGTGGTGAGTTGCTGACTTTGAAGTCATTGTCTCCTAAAACAAGAGAAAGAAGAAAGAAGAAAATTGAAGATAAATGAACACAAATTAACTTCACCTGAAATATTACGACACCTGAGAAATAATGCTCAGTTAAGAGAGACAAAAATTGAGGGAGCTGAAGGAACTCTACGAGGTGAGAGTAACTGGGAGCAGAGTCACATCACACATCTGTGCCTACATGCATGGAGTAATCCATTGAGAGGCAATGCATGGGAAATCTAACACAAGGAACACAGTGCCTCAATGCATGACTTCAAAACAGAAAGCTACCACTGATGTCTCAGAAGAACAAGCTAAAGTGCATGAACTTTTAAGACTTTTTTTTATATTTACATCTTATTTCAAGTCTTACTTATCAGACTTAAGGGGAAAACTCCTCTCATATAGACAGCATATGTATTTTCAGTTCTGCTGATGTATTTTTTCTTGAAAAACTTTAGAAAGATACTAGGCAGGGCTGTCCCACATATTATATCAGCTGTATACTGCTATATATGCCACATTTCTACCTATGAATGAAAATACACTTGTTGTAACACATTTAGTTCAGATATGCTTTTTTGCACATGTGCAACAACTGACTCCCTTCTACCTTGTTGGCTGTAAGACATCCTTTATCCTTTCAGTACTTTCACACAATCATTTTTCTAAAAATGGAGAAGGTATTTAACATGAAAATGTAAATATTGCATATGTAAAGATTTTAGAAGTATTTTTTGCATAATGACAAAGTGTCGAAGTACTGGAAAAAGATTCCATGTCCACAGGGACAGCCTGTAAAAATGTTATCTTCGATACACAAACCTCATTCCTCAAAATCCTACTTGGGCATTCAGGGAATCTTTCACTAACCTTACAGAGGTGAGGTAATTTCACTGATTGTGGGAATTGACCACACAGGAACAGCTGACTGAGGAAGTATCACTCATTGTCAATAAATATTTCAGAATTATAGGACCACTGAGGTTGGAAAATACCTTCAAGGTCCTCAAGTCCAACCTTGGATGGAATATCACCATGCCCACTAAACCACTTTGAACAATTCCAGGGATGGTGACTTCACCACTTCCCTGGGGAGTGTGTTCCAATGCTTAACCACTCTTTCAGTGAAGAATTTTTTTCCCAATATCCAAGGTGAACCTTCCCTGCTGAATGATGTCCTCGACAGTTATCTTTAGTTTTCTAAAACAAAGAGGGGAAAAATGGACTACACAATTCTATTCTCCATTTCTCCTTATAATCTTTCCATTGTAACCTAGACCCTCATCCTCTAAGTACTCATTTCTTTTTCAGAAGATTCCTGTCCCAGAGAAATCAGTCCTTCAGGTTCTCTAAAAAAACCAGAGTAGTTAGATGGATCCTTTTGTTTAATCAGAGCTTCAAATGTTGCTTTCTTTTCCATGTCACTGTGCCCTTGAAGTGTAGGATTTGTTTTTCCCAAGGTTCTTTACCCTAATTACTCACCTCCAGCTGCCACTGGCATTTGGTTCTCTCTTTAGTTAGAAGACTAAAGCTAAAAGTATTTTACCAAGAACTCTTGCTCTTTCATGAGGGAGCTTTACACTGGCAGGAAAGGAAAGTAAGGAGTTAAACAAGACATGGAAGGATGAGCTTAGAGGGTGGGACTGAAAAGTAAACCAAAGTAAAAGTACAGCTACTCTAAATTCAAGGTTCACAATCACCAGTGTTTCTTTTCTTTCTCATAAAAGACTGACAATGTTTTATCCCTTCCAGTTATCACTCAACAATCTTTCTGTCTTACCTTTCTTCTTGACTTGTTTTTACATTAGAAAAGCTTAAATAAGGTTTATTTTTTTTAAAGTGGGTAAAATCGTAATTTACATTTTATTTAAACTCATCCAAATTTTAAGCTTTAAGGGCTTGATAGCCCGTTTCCAAAACACCAGTGGATGATCATAACTTTGAAGACCGTCTTACAACTATTCAGTGTTACCTCTGTCAGAGCAGTATCTTTGTATTTCATTACTGAAAGGCAAATTTATTTTAAAGCTATTGATTGACTAAATGCTTACAAAATTTCCTTTAACATTTGTATTCAAATCTGTTGCTGGTTAAATGCATGAATTAAATTATCAGAGGGCCATCTGTACTTGTCTGACATTTCTCGGGGATGTACTGTCTTTCTCTCTTGCTGGGATCAACCTGTTAACAAAACATGTAAGGTGAGGCTCTTGCCAAAAGAGAGCTCTCCCTCTTCTCCACAAGCCTCCTGCAGAAGTTCACTCCTCAGCCCCCCCTCAGTTCCTCGTTATTGGTTAAATTCCAGATACATGTGGAAAGACAATCCCAGTGCCTTTTTACCCCCTCTGGGAAGGCGGAATTGAATCAGGCCGACTGGCACAGAACTGGACACAGGTCCTGGACTTTTTCCAGGACACCTTCCAGGTACGTGAAATGTCCTGATCTTTCCTTCAGATGCCCTGAGACAGCAGCAGACTCAGGGTAAGGCAGTACAAGAGCAGGCTTTCCTTAACCCCTCTTCCAGGCTCCCAGCCATGTGCCAGTGCTCTTTTCCTCTCGGTCTCTGCAGCCCCGTCCCCACGGGGCTGACTCCTCTCCTCTGCCTTCAGGCCTGTCTTTGCCGGGATCTTGATGCTTTTAGGAGTGAAGGACAAGAGGCTCAGCCTTATTTCACCTCACACAGCCTTCATGTGCTTGCCTCGAGGTCACGTACAATTTAGTGCTCTAGACTTGTACTAGAAAACTCTTCCAAACACTGTTCCTTAGGCTGTGGCTCAGCTTTTCCAGGCAGTCTCCCTGCGTGGTTTCTTTTCCATGGCTTCTTCTTTTAACACCTCCTTCTCTGCTGCTCACTCTTAGACTCTAAGTCATGTGAGTCAGACACAGAGGACATGTTTTCTCTGTGCTGTGTCTAGTTTTGGGATCCTCAGAACAAAAGAGATATGGACAGACTGGAGAGAGTCCAGCAAATGGCCACAAAGATGGTGAAGGGTCTAAATATCTTCTATATGAGGAAACACAGGGAGGTGAGACTGTTAGAAAAGACTCAGGGAGATCTTCCCACTCTGTATAAACACCTGGAAGACGGATCAAATAAGTCAGAGCTTGACTCTTCTCAGTGTTTGCCCAGTCCAGGACCAGAGGCCACGAGCACAAGCTGAAACACAGGAAACACTTTTTTAGTGTGAGACTGGCTGAGCACCAGCACAGGTAGCCCGGGAAGGTTTTAGAGTCTCCCTCCTTAGAATAATAGAATTGTTTAGGTCCCTGGAGATATTCAAAGCCTGTCTGGACATAGTCTAGGGCAACTGGCTCTTGGCGGCCCTGCTTGAGCAGGGGGGTTAGACCAGATGAATGCCAGAGTCCCCTCCAACCTCAATCATTCTATGATTCTGTGATTTGAAATTTCCAGTGAATTCAATGGAAGCAAAACTATGCCAGTTCCTAAGCGCTTTAAAACAATAAATCTCCGTGCACTACTCCCTTGGGCAGTGGTGCTTTGATTTCAGTCCTCAGGGTATCAAGGCTGTACCTTGTACCTGGACAGAGTGCAGAATTTATGAACTTTATACGAAACACTGAGTCAATTACCTGCAGTTCTGTCTTTGGACTTTCATACTTGGACACTGAGCTACACTCTCATCCAGTCACACACTTGGGTAGCAAATATTTACCTTCCTATTGATGGTTCATTAGCAAGCACAGGGAGAGAGAATAAAACCGGTGACAAATTGCAAGAAAAACATATCCTTCACTGAGAACAAGGTTTATGAACTAACAAAAGAGTCTGTCAAGGGAAATTTTTGCAGGAGGACAGAAATCCAGAGTCCACATTTTCTCTTTTCTGTGGCAAACACTTGGCTGATTAGAGATGGACTGGAGCAGCAGCATTTCCATTGGTTTGGTGTTCATCCTGGCTTTTCTATACATTTTGAAAATAGGAGGCTTCTGGAACAACAACCAGAGAAAGAATTTTCCTCCGGGACCAAGAGCATTGCCTATAATTGGAAACCTTCATTTGTTTGATTTGAAGAGACCCTACAGGACTTACCTACAGGTAGTAATTTTCTTTTCTATTCATCCTATAATTGCACGTCACTAAGCCCCTTAGGCCAAGATGTCAGAGACCTTCTCCTACTGCATCAGATGTTGCATCCACAGATTATGTTTTAGCAAGGGGCAGGAGATGGTTATTTGAGCAGAAAACTTTGAATGCAGCAAGATTTGCTCTTTCCTGCAAAACTTTTTCCATGCAGCTTCATGCATCCAGGTTTGAGCCTTAAGCACCTCCCGAAATAATAACAAGTGCTCACCTTATTTTTGTGGTAATTTTGATAAAAAGGCAACTGAATAAGGAGTGATTTTGATACATGGTCTAAGGCCCTCTGCCTTACACTTATTGATGTGTCGAGAGCTCTGACTGCAGCTTCTTGCCTTCAGTGATTTAGCAACCTTTCTCATCTTTCCTCCTTCCTTCCCAAAAAGCTGAAAATAACTATACACGCTTAATATTCAGGGCCAACAGGTGCAAGAATAATAAATCTCCTGTTTTTCATCTAGTGCTTTCTCTACCCAGTTTATTGCAGGGTTTCCCTGACTTTGAGTAAGAACACATATATAAACCTGCTTCTTTCTTAGGGTTTTTTATACTCAGACATTGAAATTACACATCCTCCTTGCTGATGATTTTGAAAGGGATATTTGCACCTATAAATCTATATGTTGGATCCACAAATCAAAAGACTGTTTACATGCAATATCTGGAGTGTCACTGTAGCTATGCAACACAGACTAATTGTGTTGACAAAAGCAAATTCCCCTGTTTTCAGGCCAACAGAACCACCATGTCTTTGCTATAAGTGATTCCATTCTGATGCTGGAGGTTGGTTCTCTGACTTGAGCAAAATTCAGATATGTGTGGCTGGTCCTGTTATTTCATGTAGTTGGCTGGACTTGCTTCCCAGTTGCTGAACATCTTGCATATTGATGTTAAATAGCTGCCTTCTGTTTCTCTCTGCAAACACACTAGAAAACAAGTGCAGTCAGAAAAAAACCCTCCAATTGTCAGGAGAATCAGGAAAACTGAGTTATATAAAAATAAATCTACCTGGACCAGCTAAAAAAGGCACCACATTTTCTCTGAGACAGAGTCATGGTGGATGTAGTCATGTACAAAAAGTGTGAATTTACCTAGTGCTAAATCCTGGCCCAGAAACAAACTTGGGTGTTTTTTTATGCATTAATGGTGGCAAAGGTTAGAACAAGTTTAACCCATAACCAAAAGAAACACAGTAGCATAGAAATAAGTTTGAAAACATGAGTCCAAAATTGAATTTACGAGGGTTTCTGAGGGAAGACAGAGCTGTCAGCACAATCCTTTGCTGACTTGGGGTTTCAGCTGTTGACACTTCTGCTCAGTTTAGCACAATGGAACTCCACTCCCAACTGTGCCATTTAGCCATTAACCATCACAGTATCTGACACATTCGCATAATTTAAATCAATTCTCTTTCCCTGTACTTAGGAAAATATTTAACGTGTTAGTAACTGAGAGACAGGACAGGAAAACAAGCAGCACTGAAAGGGTGGTGAATATCTTTGTAAGCTGTAAAGGCTGTAAATCCTTATTCTCTTCTTCTGACAGCTATCAAAGGAATATGGTCCAGTTTTCAGTGTCCAGATGGGGCAGATACAAGTAGTTGTGATTTCTGGGTATGAGACAGTGAAAGAAGCTCTTGTAAACCAGGCAGATGCATTTGCAGAGAGACCTAAAATCCCAGTCTTTGAAGATTTGACCAAAGGAAATGGTAAGCTGGTTTTATTTTTCTTTATCAGCTTGACTTATTCAACTTCTTTTTCATGTAGACAAAGCAGGAGCTGAGACATCAGTTTGGACTGGAGATCATATAAGGCATTGGGAATAGGGAGCAATTGCATTGACTTCAGTGCATTTATTCAAATTTGAAACTACTGACAGTGACAACAAAACAACCATAAGTCTAAAAATAACTGCAGCAACAGATAATGAATAGTGTCACACTTTCAGGATCTAGAACAGAGGCATCCACACCAGGAAAGCATTTTTAGCCCTCATGACGTGGCTGTGGACTTGTGGGGTTTTTGGCTTATCACAGAACCACCTTTTCTGAAATCAGTATTATACCACTGCTCGTCGTTTCAAGTTGTGAACAGTGCTTTTAAATTCTGAATTTGGCAATAGAATGTTACACACAGAGAATGGAGAACCTATTCTAAAAAGTAGAAACAGTGTATAGAGCTGGGTTTCAAAATGAGAATTTCATAACCAAACTTCATTCTGATTTAGCATGAGAGTTTCATATTTAAATCTCCACATACCCTTGGACAAAGTCAATAATAACTCTATGGACATTTTGACAACTGCATTTTTTGGTCATACTATTGCATGTAAGCTTTCTTTTCAGATTATTTTTTACTTTGAAAAAAATACAGCTGAAGTTATTAGTTAACATGGTGCAACAGTTTCAGTGGGGAAAAAAAACCCTGATTGTGGAGGTTTTAGGATTCTACCTAAAGTTTAAATACATTTGTGCCTAGTCAGTTTTATCCAGAAATCATCAGAATCTCAGTTCAATTCCACTTCCAAACTATGATGAGTGGTTTGAACTTGAATTTCCAATGCCATCTTTCTCTCAGTGACAAGTGTCTCTTAAGATATATATGCTTCTTAAGATTTAAAATACATCTTAAATAGTTTATCCTTTTTTGTGCAATAAACTTATTATTGAGAGCTGAAAATACATAAGGCAAAGTTGACATTTTCCTCAGCTAGATGTAACTTAGCTTGTTCTAAAAGTCACTACTATTATACAGCTACATTTTATGTCTAGAAAAATCAGTTATTTAAAATATTCTGCCACCTTGACACGTTCTCTTTGTGTCAGGGGTTATTTTTGCTCATGGTGAAAACTGGAAAGTGATGAGAAGATTTACTCTCACAACGTTACGGGACTTTGGGATGGGGAAAAGGGCCATTGAGGATCGTATTGTGGAGGAGTATGGGTACCTGGCAGACACCATTGCATCACAAGAGGGTGAGTGGAGGATTCATTCTTCAAACCTACACAATCATGGAATCATGGAGTGGTTTGGGTTGGAAGGGACCTTAAAGCCCATCCCATTCCAGCCCCCTGCCATGGGCAGGGACATCCTACATTAGACCAAGTTGCCCCAAACCCAATCCAAACTGTCCCTGAACACTTCCAGGGATGGGGCAGCCACAGCTTCTCTCTGCAATCTCTTCCAGTGTCTCACTATCTCTAAGGTTTTGCTCAAGTCCCCAGAGGCCTTTTGAACCTTCTCAAGGTCAGAGCTTTTAAAGAAATGTACTTCAGGCTGAATCAAATTGATGAATTTGGCTCTTCTGGCATTTTTGTGTTATAGCATGCTTTTGAATAATAATCAATAATAGCAATCAATCATAACAAAGAAATAATAATTACTATTAGATTTACATTTACAAACTACAGTTCTTGCCACAATGTAATATGTAATATTATATGTAATATACAATGTAATATATTCTTTTGTTCCTTGTATAGGAAAGCCCTTCGATGCCAGTAAAGTAATTAATGCAGCAGTTGCCAACATAATTGTGTCAATATTGCTTGGAAAACGATTTGACTACAAAGACTCCAGATTTGTGAGACTTATAAATTTGACCAATGAAAGCATGAGGCTTGCTGGGAAACCTCTGGTTACGGTAATGATTAACATCTTTATGTTGCTCTTCCACTGTATGCCATAGGGACATGGAAATAGTGGTATCAGTTTCTTATATTAAAAAGGAAAATTTGAGACTTTGAGAGATAATAGGTTTACAAAGCACTTTCTTGAGCAAAACAAAGTTTGAGAGAGAATCTGAGAATCTGGAAGCCAACAATCAAACTCCCAGTCACTTAAATAAAACATATTTAAACTACAGTTTGAAAGAGTGCTAATGAGTAATAAATACTCTCTGATACTTGCATGCAATGCTGCCACACACACCAGATTGATTTATTTGAAAAAGGAAAAAAAGTAGTAGAAAAGCTGGTTAAAACCATAAAAAACACCTTGCTGTTCAGCATTTCCACCTCTATGGTGGCAATTTGCAGCTGTTTGGGTCTGACAACTACACTACTCCTGCAAAATAATAATTCGGGGCTGAGAATTTTCCTTGTATTCAGTGGTCCTTGATGGATCTTTTACCATTAGTTTTTCATATTCTAAAGAACAAAAATATTAATGTTAGTTAATGTCAAATGTCTTTGTATCTGCAAAATGGGCACTGTATTACTAATTAGTTTCTGCAGTGTTTTCAGGTCTCTGGCTGGGAAAATCTCTCTAACTTCCACTCTTGTAGATGTACAACATCTTTCCATACCTTGGATTCCTCCTGAGGGCTAACAAGACTATTCTTCAAAACAGAGATGAATTCCATGCTTATATAAAAGATATTTTCATAGAACATCTCAAAAACCTGGATAAAAATGACCAAAGAAGTTTTATTGATGCTTACCTGATTAAACAGCAGGAGGTAACTGAATCTTTTCTCACTGATTCCAACATTTATGGTTCCATGAAGTCATTTACAATTTCCTTTCAGTCCTGATAATTACAGCTATATTTCCTTGGAGAATCTGTCTTTGATAAAACGAATATGACAAACTAGTTCACTCTGTTGCAGTTCCAACCCCTTTTAATCAGCAAACATTTACCCTTATTTATTTTCTTCAGAATGTATCAATATATTTACAGAGGCTGCATAGTTTTTTCTGCTTTGTTTTTCCTGCCCTTCTGGCTCTCTTAAAAACATAATGCAGTACAAAATAAAATCTCTACCTAGGCTTTACTGGGATTCTTATTTGAGGTGTCTGATATATCTGGGTTACCTTCTCCACAGAGAAACCAGCTCTATATTTAAACTACAGTTTGAAATCATGCACAACATAAATCATGCACAACAGAGATCATGCACAACATAAAACCTTAGTCAGCACTCTTATCCAAGTACAAGCCAAAAATTCTTCTTTATTTTTCACACTTTTTTTTTTTAGATGCAGTATTTACATTTCAGTATATGTTTATCTACATAAATTGTATTTTCACATGGAAAGCTTGAAGTTCTCATCCTTTTATCTCAACCACTTTTTTCAGGAGAAATCCACTACCAATGGGTATTTCCACAATGACAACTTGCTAAGCTTGGTGAGCAATTTGTTTACTGCTGGTGTTGAGACAATTTCTACCACACTAAACTGGGGCTTCCTGCTGATGCTAAAGTACCCTGAAATTCAGAGTAAGTGGTTTTATGACAGATACTGTTACACTCAGGGCATCACGAACCAAATGGGAACCTGGAGGGTCAAGGTATCTGTTCATCCACAGTTACAAAAAGCCAAAATTTCCAGTAACTTATTGTTTAGGTAATGAATTCCGTGCCCTGTGGTTCAGACCCAGGGGAACACTAGTCAACCTACCAGCAGATTATAAACAGAGTTCATACAAGCCAGGCCCTTCACTCATTAATTAATAAGAAAAAAGCAAGTGCTGTCCTGTGTTGGCCAATGAAATTGTTCCAGGTTTCCCTCAGAAATAGACTGTTGATAAACCAAAGGCCTGTGCACATGTTAGATGGACTGTACTGAGGTTTCAGATACATAAGATTCATAGAATTTCCCTTTATCTGACATTTCCATTCCAGCTGATCATACAGGGTTGCTCAAAGTCAACATGGGCTTTTGAGACACCTCTTGGACAAAACAAGAATCCTTAGACAGAAGACAGAAAAAAAGCCTTTAGGTTTCTTGTTGGTAAAAAAACAATCAAACGCTGTAGTTTTGTTCACCTTCTACTATTTCTGAAAGGAAAAAAGATTACTGGAAAATTTATTATTTTCACTGATTTTTAAACTTTACACTGGTAAAGCACAGTATGTCTCAGGGATGATTCTTTCTCATACTAAACTCTTTCCTCAGGAAAGGTTCAAGGAGAGATAGAGCAAGTGATAGGGTCCAACCATCCCCGGATCGAGCACCGAACCCAGATGCCATACACANGAACTCAGATGCCATACACAGATGCTGTTATCCATGAAATTCAGAGGTTTGCTAATATCCTGCCCTTGAATCTGCCTCATGAGACTGCTGCAGATGTCACCCTCAAAGGCTATTTCATTCCCAAGGTGAGATGCCTATGGGACCATTTCTTCTAACATTTCTTCCTTCTAAATTTGTCCAGGGATTAATTCCACTGTCCTGTTTTGCAGGGAACCTACATCATCCCTTTACTGACCTCAGTCCTGCACGACAAATCGCAGTGGGAGAAACCAGACACGTTCTATCCTGAGAACTTTCTTGATGCCAATGGGAAATTTGTGAAGAAAGATGCTTTCATGCCTTTTTCAGCAGGTGCTTTCTCTTATCCACCTACTGTTGTTTCAAGTAACCACTTCTACAAGAACTACATGTGCTTTTTGTTACTGAAGCTTGGCCTCCACACAGTCCTTTTTCTCTTCCCCATATTTCACAGATTTCTCAGGGGACACCACTGATAAGAGCAAGTGCTCACAAGTGCCTGCTAATTCCTCCAGCCTCTGCATGTTATCTCAGTTAGCATTCGATGAATATAAATGAGAAATTATGCTTTTTTAAATATGAGGGAAGTTTTCAGCAAATTCCATGATGATTTAGGTAACACATTTCTGCACTATAATCTGTAGCCCACAGCTGCTCTATGGCCTGGGCTTCTTTGAGTCTCTCCATACCCAGCTGCCCTGTCTATGACCACACACAAAGCACATACCAAAGGTGCCTTCTGTGTATTTCCTGGGGAACTATATTTCCATTTTCCATGCCCCTTTTAAAAAGTCATGAATAATGTCAGTTGGGTCAAAATTTCATATACTGTGACAACAAGGAGTTGCCATATAAAAACTCTAAATCTATGTAAAATCAAAGGACAGAAAAGGGTTTTGAGGCTTCCCCAGAGTGTGACATTCATCTGAGTTTACACACTGGTACCATTTGCCAAAGCACAGGACATTCCAAATCCTGCTTCTTCCCTGGGATTTCTCCTGCTTTGTAGGCTTTTTAATTGCTCAGCTGAGTTCCCATACATCATTCTCTGGCTAACTTGTCTACCATATCCACAACACTACATTTTTTTATAGACCCTGTTTGTGTATTTTTAATTTATGATATTTGAATAAGGTTTTTCTTGTCATATTGTCCAACAAAATTTCTTTTTTTTATAGGACTTACGTTACTTCCAATTCTCATGCTTTCTTTTTCAGATTTAAGTCCAGATGTCCTAATGGTACATCCAGGGTGTGTCAGATCTAGCCATTCCCTGGAGGGTTTATTTCATAGCACAGCCATGCAATAGCTCTTAATTTTCAGCTTTCTGTCATACAAGGAAGTTAAAATCAATTCTTAGTTTAGAGAAAACCAAAGTTGGTCTAGGATCCAAAAATTGAGCTGAGTAGAGGAAAGATCTGAAAATAAAGAAAAAAATCAGATTTTATTTAAAACTGGAAATAGGGAATTCAGACTGCATTTCCATACATTTCTCCCCAAAACACAAGCATTTAGACAAAGGAAAAGAAAAAACATCATGTGTTGGCTTTGTTATCATACCTCTGAAGATTGAGTTTCCTCTCTCTGATGAACTTTTGTACTCAATAGACTTAAAAACTACTGTGTTCTTCATTCACAGCTGGGATATGAAATTTCAAGTGTTCTGGATTCCCACAGACCTTTCTTCAAATAAGAACTGTTCAGAGGTTTTTTTATTTCCAACTAATGAATAGGCAGCTCCTACTGACTCTCTTATGTTCCAGGGAGAAGGATCTGTGCTGGGGAGACTCTTGCCAAAATGGAGCTCTTCCTCTTCTTCACCAGCCTTATGCAGAGGTTCACCTTCCAACCTCCACCTGGAGTTTCCATCTCAGACCTGGACCTCAGCCCTGCTATTTCATTTAACATCATCCCCAAACCCTATAAAATGTGTGCTGTAGCACGTTCCTAGAGCCCTAATCAGCATCTATTTGTTTCAAAAATATTCAAATTACTTTTTCATTACATCTGCCTTCTTAATTCTTTGATCAAAATAATTCACATCTTCATGACGGTTTCCAGTACTTCTAAACCAAAGTGGTGTTCTTTTATTTTTCATTCATTGGGGAAGGGCAGAAATGGACCAAAAGTGTGAACTAATTGATGGCTCATGGATTAACCTATTAGATCACCTAATCTGGGCTAATACTACAACCCCTCAGCTTTCTTATTCTCACTTCAGTTTGCACTTGGTAATGAGTGTTCAAAGCATATCCCAAAAAACACTCCCAAGCCAATGTTTCTCCAAAGAGACACATGAAATGGAGCTGTGCCTAGTCTGTACTACCCTGCTTAAAGATAAGCACTGCAGAGCCTCTGTGGCCAATGTGGAATGATCAGAGTTTCAGGCTGCCAGAACAGAAGAGCTGTCTGGCCTTGGCAGGCAGAAAGGTTTAAAACTGGGTTGAACATCCTGATGTTTCCCAAAGCCTCACTCCTTCCCTTGCCTCTTCTCTCTACTCCTTCCACTACCACATGCAGGGAAACCAGAGTTCTGTACTTGTTAGAGCAAATCACTTCTCAGGAAAAACCTTAAACCAAGTTGACCTGAGTGCAGAGGGTCTTTAAGATTTCTCCTGAATATTCTGTAAATAAAGCTCAGTAAATAAAGCACCTGTGGAAAATAGCTGGTGCTTTTGCAATGAGCCTTCTGACTGGCTATTAAACATTGTATAAGCACTGTCTGCACTTGCAACTCAAGTGCAGAGTAACAGGTATTAAACCAAAATCCACCTAAAAGGAGAAAAACTTCAAGTCCTGCATAATTCATTCTCTCTACTATAAGTGCCCTTTTAACACATCACCATAGAATTTCTGATTTGTCTCAAAAGTATTTTTATCAATTAAAAGGGGTTGCCTCAGTTATGAATAATTCTTATTGTCTGGGATTAATATACAAAGCATGACAAGAAAATAAGAGGTTATGGAGAGGCACAAGGTAATGCATGCCCCTGTGGGGATACATTGCAAGGACATCAAAATGAGCAGATCACTCATCCATTAACTGGCAATACTTTTACAAGATGGACAAGATACTCAAGCTAGTGGATTTATTTCAACTTCTTCTGGTCAACACCTTTTTGAAAGCAAAGCAGCAAAGCTCACATTAATGCTTCAGTGATTCCCTGTACTAGCATTGAGGGTTTTCAACTGAAAAGCCAACAGCCTTGCCTGAACTGACCCTGCTCTTTCCTCCAGAACCTTTATTTGCTGAGGCAGCTTGAAATTCTGCTTTTCACATGGCAGAATCCTCCACTGCATGATCACCTCAGGCTCTTTGCTGAGGTATCTGTTTCTATGACTCTGGTATTTGCCTCCTACTCTTTTCCAGGTATATATTTAGTAATGAGAGGTGCCTTCCATAAATACAATCCTGTCAGGTACACACTGCAGGTCAAGTTGGAATTAGCCCATGAACATTTCAAGTGTGACAAATTCAAGAATAAACCTTCACAGAGTCCCCTTCCACCACCTGGAGTCTTTGTTCTGTCTTGGACCATCCTCCATATTCTGCTCTCTTTCCTTTGCCAGACAGGACTGACAAAACTGGTTCTCATTCAGATTTAACTAATCCCCTTTTCAAAGGAGACTCCTTTGTTTTGAACCAAATTTCTGTGAGGTGCTGCAATGATTCCCCCCTTTCAGTTCAGTAGATAAACATAAGCTTTAGGCTAAATCTTAGTAGTCCCCACTAAGTATTTAATTCAGGTCTGTGAGGAACATTACCAGCAGCACTGCAAGACTTTTTATCCAGTGCTGACATGTTTGTCTTGAGCATAAAGGAGACTTGTTAAGTAAATATAAACAGAGTTGTTGCTGAATTAGACATTAAAAGACTTCTTTATAAAGCTTTTCTTTAATGCAGACTGCTCTTTGCAGCTTTCTCTGCTTAATTTCACAGACTAATCTCTTTTAGGCCACATTAGGGAAAGGCTTGAGGACTTTGACCAAGATAGACAAATGGGCTTACAGATGTCCAAGGGTTCTGCTGTAGATATCCCAGAAAATGGTTATACAGAAGAAATAATTCTTCAGGCAGAAGCATCACAATTCCAGTCGAATTACAGCAAAACTATTACACTTATAACCATTGCTAAGTCTTTCAGGTTTGCCATGAACAGTTTTCTCTGAGCAAAGAAGTCATGAGGAATTAATACCTTTGATTTTAGGATTACACAAGAAACTCTATGATTTCTGATCTCACCTAAGTTAATTAAATTCCACCTACCTAAGTTCTCCTACAGTGCACAGAAGTCGATCTGAATGTAGGTTTGGCTATAAGTGAGATTTGGTTACAAAATGAAAAGGTGTATGGATTACTCTGAAAAATGAGCAGGGAAGGAACTGGGCATTCGTGCTTTTCAGCAATGTTACTGACAGTACATTTGCCTCCCAGACATTACCCTGAGCTGGAAAACCACAGCTGTGTAAAGTTTTAGCTCAAGTGGTAGCCACAAGCCTGCTGTAACCCTTCCTCCGATGCTCTGGAAGGGTATAACTGGTGGCAAACTGGTCTGTCAGGCTCCAGGAGAGGGCATAGCCATGTTCATCCAGGACACAGACACTGGGGAAGCAGCAAATGAGGTTAGCAAGGTACTTGTGGCACTGTGGGTCACCCCCCGTGACCAGGTTTTGCTGAGGAGACTGGTGTGGGAGATGTCCAGCTGAGCCAATGTTAATCTGGGGTCCATCCTAAGAGACAGGACAGCAACTTTATTAGGCAAAAAGCTGTGTCTCATTTTCCAGGCAACTGCACTGCATTTAAAGCTGCCTTCTCCAGCCAAAAAAAATGGTCAGGTCTATATCAGAAAGGGGAATCAAAGTTAGTAGAGCTTATCACACTGGAGGTTTGGGAATAACTATTGAGGGCAGCATATCTCCACTTTAGGTTTTTGTTTATATAAGCTCCTGAATCCACACAACACTCTCCAGAGGTGCCTTATTCCTTACAGGAAGAATGAGGAATATGTTAAGCAAGACAAGAAGCCTCAGTGAGTGACATATTAGGTGGCACAAGGGAGTGGAAAGAATTTCACTTCGTCTCTCATTCTCCAGGACTGATAGATTTTCTTTGGATTTCTAATACACTGTGGAGAAATGTTTTTACAGGAAAAATGGGGCCTTTGGTTTCCCTACTCTTCTACTCTGATGCCAGACCAATATTGCACCAGTGGAGGAATGTTAGAACACTTAGATTTAAGGACTTGTGTAAAGCTGTCCTTGTGAAAAACAAATTTGGCAGCGGCCCCAGATCCAGCCATCAAATCTAAGAAGCTTTGACACAAAGCCAAAGGAGATGGAAACACACCTGTAGATCCCATGTATACATGATGAGGAGGGGATGGGGAATATTTGGGAACATAAATATGTGAAAGTGATAGACCGATTAAAGAAAAGTCTTGGTAAGTATTTAAGGTAATAGTTCCTTACCAAGTAATTCCTTGGTTTTTGAGCCAGTCACAGTAAAGCCTAACAGTCTTCCTGGTATTTTTTTATGTAAATGTACCTTTAGGAAACACATTACTAAAGTAATGACTTCAATAAATGACATGGAGTGCTCAGACATAGTAAAGTTGGACATCTGGCAGTGAGTCTGGGTCTGAATGAAGAAATGTCTGGAAGGAGGATGTTTTCACATCTACCTGCTTGGATAAAGCCCCAGTTCTGGATATTTCACATATTCCATCCTGGAGCCCTGTGTATAAGAGAAAAATACTAGGGCACTTTACAAATAAAGGGGGTTTTTTTTAGGACTCGTTTGGGTCCAGCTTTCAAACACTGGCTCTCATTAAACCTCTAATTATACACTAATTACTGCTCAGCTCAGTCTCTATGTTGTTCACAGAATCCTATGGCCAGTAGCAAAATAAAGTACCAATAAACACGTTTCCTGACAAGGAAATAACTTCATCTAACTGAAAGCAAAACTAGAAATGGTGGTAGTGAATATGATACGGACAAAATTCAAAAGATAAAAAAAACCATATCCTAGATCTTGAATTTTGCTTAAGTACAAAAAGAACTTCTACAGAGCAAAATGGTATGGATGACACACCATGAAGACTTTATTCTGTTTCCTCTAAACCAAGTAAGGCTGGACTGTACCTTGTATCTGAAAAATTTGTCCCCAGTTGATGGCATCTGTATTTCCCAGTAGCTCCCAGTAAGCCTCTAGCTCCTTGTAGAAAACTGCATAAGCATTGGTATAATGGTCAAGGTCATCCATCTCATTCTGTGAAGAAAAAATATGGAAAAATTAAAAATTCTCGCCCTTCCCACAAACACACCATTCACATTGGACTCAAAACTCCCTGAAAGCCAACCTCAGAGATCTAAAAAATGTTTTAAGCTTCAAGGTGGCTGCTTTCCAGACATTTTTAATAGTGACTTTCAAGCAAAAGGTAGAAATATCTGTTTCTCTCCACAGCAGCATATTCACAGAGAGCTGCAATGGTAGTAAGTCCTCATGTACCAAAGACACAGTAACCCAAACCTGGAGGCAGTTTCTTGAAACTCTTGGCTAAATTCATTGTTCAAAACTCACCTCTACTACTGCTGTCTCAAAATCCATGCTGTGTTAGTTGGTTTTTAATGTACTTAGACCACATCTCTTCTGGCAAACAAAATGTGTTCTCTGTCCCTGAGCTGAAACAGCACAGCTTGGCCTCAACAGTACTATTACACTCTTTTACTCTTCAAAGCAGTTTGGAAACCCTCAAACTGCCAACTGGGGATTGTCCATGTCCTGTGCTGGCCTAGAAGGGATGGTTGACCCAGAGACCTCAACAAGGATTTAGTTGTACCCCACATGGGCCAACAGCAAGGGCTATGCAAGTTAATCTTCAGTCAGTGTAACCAGGATAATTACAGTCAACTGGAGTGTGTACTTCATGAATCAGTTTGGCTATGGTGTAACTCCTAGGCAGAACGTTGCAGGAAAAAGCAGCATTCCCTACAGTGGGCTTTGTGCTGGCACCCATTGGGATGTCCCATAGCACATTATGGTACCCATCTCCCCATTACTTCCCAGAAACAGCTGGCTCCATCCACAAAGCTCTCAGAAAGCTGGGAGGAAGCCTCCAATTACATTGGAGCCACCTCTCAAAAACAGATAAAACCCACATCCATCTACCTCCCTCTGTGGCCGGGCAATAACAGCTTTGAAGTCTGGCCACGAGTCCACCACCGCTTCTGTCCTGAAGGGGTTCCCTCGACTGATGTTCATCACAGCTCCATAAACCTGCAGGATGGAGAGCCAAGAGAACAAAGACACTTGGAGACCTGCTACCACGGCATGTGTGTTATAAACCAGAGACTGAACCAGTGACATGGGGCTGAAAGCTTCATACACACACACACATCACGTGGGTTGGTATCTACACAGTGACCAGAAAGGCATAATACCATGAACATAAACCATTGTCTAATTAGGCCAACTCTAACCACTATGGAGAGCAGGTGGACCAATGTGCTTCCTTCTTAACTACTTGAGTTAGTAATCAGGACCAAAGGATAAGACAGGCTGAGAGAGTTGGGGTTGTTCAGCCTGGAGGAAAGAAGGTCCCAGGGAGACCTTAGAGCCCCTTAGAGCCTAAAACGGCTCTAAGAGAGATGGAAAGGGACTTTTTACAAGGACCTGGAGTGATAGAACAGGGGGAATATCTTTAAACTGAAATAAGTTGGGTTTAGATTACATATTAGGAACACATTCTTGGCTGTGAGGGTGGGGAGGCCCTGGCACAGGTTGCCCAGAGAAGCTGTGGCTGCCCCATCCCTGGAAGTGTTCAAGGCCAGGCTGGACAGGGCTTGGAGCAACATGGGATAGTGGAAGGTGCCCCTGCCCATGGCAGGCGACTGGAACCAGATGGTCCTTAAGGTCCCTTCCAATCCAAACCATTCTGTGATTCTATGATATATCACATATAGTCATCTAAAGAGCAACTATCAGTCAGTCAAGAGGAAGCACAACTCTTTCCCTACAACTTGGATTCTCTGAAAAACATCACAAATCACTGATGGAAATACCACAGAAAACAGCAGGTCAATGTTGAGTTACCTTGAGAGAGTTGGGGAAGCTCTTCCTTAGCATTTTCTCCAGCATCTGTAGCTTCCTGGAGCAGTTGAGCACCAGCATCTTTCTGACACACACAAGATATAAAGAGTCACTTAGAAAAGAGATAATGTGGAGGAACTGAGTGGCATAATTGTTAATTTCATAAGTTACAACAACTCCCACAAATGCCCTGTTTCAGAATTTTCCTATGTAAAACAAACAAACAAATCTCCAAAACCAAAAAATGCCTGAGAAACAAAAAATGGAAAAGTAACTTTACTTAAAAAGTTCAAGGAAAGAATTCAAATCCTAAGGAGTCCCAGAAGTACCACAACATTCATTCTTTATCTCTTAAGTGTGTATCATTTAATATTAAAAGCATTTCCTTTTGCTGTAGCTTGCCATAAATATTATAAGAATTATTGCAGCCCCCAAACATCTACCTTCCTACTAAGGAACATCTTGTGAACAGCCACCCTTCAGGATCACAGATCAGCAGCCTGGTCTAATCCTGCTCATGGCAGGGGTTGGAATGAGCTTTAATATTGTTTCCAACCCAAATCCTCCTATGATTCTATGTTGACATGTGGGTACTCACCTTCCTTGAAGCCTCTACTCTATATTTTCTCATGATTTTCAATGGAAAAATTACCTCTGTGTCACAGCACATCACTATAAAGGCAGCATCAGTACANTCTGTGTCACAGCACATCACTATATGCAACTATAAAAGGCAGCATCAGTACGTGTTTGAATACACAGCTGCTTTTACTCAAGGACAGTTCTTAGATCTCTATGCTTGGAAATACTTTCAGATTGAAAACCAATATTGATATAGATAGACCACCTGATCACTTACTTACCTGCTTTCAGTCTTGGAGCTCGTCCTTCCAAAGTGCAACCATAACCTGAAGTGAGGAGACAATAAAATGCATCCACTTCGTGGCTGCTTCTGCACAGGGAGTGCTCAGAGTCCTTGTTCAGAACCTTAAAACTACCATTTTATTCATCCACATTGTTCTAAGCTGGTATACTGTTCCTAAAAGCTCTGTTCTGTCTTTTTTGGGGAGAGCATGGAAATGAAAGCCAGAGCCAGCCACACCTTCAGAGGAGGAGGGACTCTGCAAGAAAGTGTCACAAAGCTTGTTTAATAGTATAGGCTGCAGCAAGAACTCTTAATCTCTTCATTAAGATATTTAATCTGTTTGCATTCATTCCAGTGAATGATCTGCTCTGCACAGATCATATATAATGATCCTTTTTCTTCTCAACGGGAATGAAATTAGTCAATTATTCTCAGTGCCAAGTTTCTTACCATGAGGTAAATTGAGACACATCCTGCCACAGAGAAACCCAGCCCAGCAGCCCCTTCACCCAAGTGTTCTGTTGTCCCTGTCAGTCCAGTTTGATGATGTTAACCCACATTGTCCTTTGGGTTTGGACTGGACAAGGCAGAAGAGTCCACAGAGAAGGAATGTTGAAGTGTTATGAGAGAGGACATGAAGAAAGAAATCTGAAAGTGAGGAAGGGTTGGTACGGGATATAGATTGATATTCCTCCTGTATCTTAAAAAATCTGTAGGTTATAACTTACGTACTTGAAGCCAAGGTTTGTGAAACTGGACTTTCAGATGCTCCCAGGTCAAATCACGCAAGTTCACAGCTCCACAGACTGATCAGCAGTGAACCTGCTCCTACAAGAGCCCTCTGATCTCATCAAAGCCACAATCTGATCATTATGGAACTCTGTCCAAGAGTATCCACCATCGAGCTGAGCTAAGACCACCTTCTATATACATAGATTTATGGTCCTCTTTTATTTTGTCCTGTTTACGTGTGCATGACAACCCCAAAGTAACAACATCCACAGCCAGCCTATAATAAACCACCCAGTGCTGGGTAAAAAAGTTACATTAAAATAATTATAGCTTGCCTCTGTACCTATCTATCCCTGTAGTGCAGAATTTCCTTCTTCAGTTACTGCTGGAAAATCATTAATCCACAGTCGAGACTGAAGTACTTTTGGGTAAAGTCAGTAAATGATTCCTTTGACAAGTGTGCAAAAATTGAGAAATATTTCTAAACAATTATGCATGGGAAAACAGATTTTTTTTACTTCATTTTCATCCTCTGAAGCTGAAGAGTATCTGACAGTTAATAAAATATAAGGTGAGTACACAACTCTGAGATTAGAGCTTTGCTATAAAATGCTCTCCCCAAACATCTGGATAAACCAAGTGTGGAGGGTTTTATAAGCAGTGAACATGAAAGTGTTAAACAAATCCTATCCATTTGATAAAAATAGTTTAATTTCATGCCATGCAGGGCTTTTTAATTAAAAACAGTAAGAAAGTTGAACAGGGGGTTTACAACTGAGCATTAGATAAGCTTATTTTTACAATGTGTCTCAGATTTAAAGAGGATTATAGTGTTAGTTTGGTAAGAGATTCTGCCTTCAGTGATTTACATATATAGATATAGAAGTTGTATAGAAGTGCAAATATAATGGAATAGTTACCCAATTCTATAAAAATGCCCAAATAATCCAGGATCCATTTTCATCCCTTCTCCTAAGACATTATATATCACCATTAGAAGTCATCACAACTCCAAACCCCAAAAATCCCTTAATAGACGACATAAATCACTTGAGTCCCAGAATGCATCTGCAGATTTATATACCAATATTCATAGAAAATGTTTTAACAGAAATTCAGCAGTCACAACAGCAAAGGCATTAGAAAGAAAACAGTTTCCATGCTCAGCATCCTGCTGCTCCACATGAACAGAGTGCTGGCCTACACTATTCTCCTTCAAAGGAGACTCCATATATTTCAGCTTCTTAAAGCAAGTCCACTTTCTCATAGGTCTTTTCAATGAGAGTTAACAAGTTCCTCATGTCAGCTGACTGCTGAATTGTGTTCATATCCTTTAAAAGATCTTTCTGATTCTTTATCTTCAAAATTTCCTCCTAAAGAACAAAAGAATGATAGACAGCAAATAAAAAACAGCTTTTGTCGAGTGCAACAGGAATTTCACTTTCAAGCCCAGCTACAGCCAAAATAAAAAAAGAGATTCAAAGACACAGAATGAGTCTTCCCCCAGCAGTTACAGAGATGTATTTCTGAAATAATTACAGGTTCCCTAGGACTACAGGGTTTCTAGAAAAAGACATGTGATCTTTTAAATCATAAAATAACAGAATGACTTGGGATAGAAGGGACCTTAAAGCTCATCTCATTCCAAACCCCCTGCCATGGACTGGGACACCTTCCACTACACCAGGTTGCTCAGAGTCCATCCAAACTTACTTTGAACACTTCCAGGCATGGGGAGGGTATCTAATGTTTTAAAAACAAAACCCAAGTATATAGTTCTCAATGAAAATAAAGGAAAAAAAAAAGGAAAAAAGAAAACCTATTCAAGTTCTCTGAATTTTCCAAATTTCCCCCTCTGGCAGAGGTGAAGTGATAAAAGCACATTCTGTTGCCTTCCCTCTCATAACCAAAGTGTATCTGAAAATATATTATAGATATATACACTATATATTCCACACTCACCTGCAAAGTGGGTGCCTGCAAACTGTGCCTGGGGAGTTCTGGCAGGTGGAGTACTCCACTGCCATTTTCCTGGAACAACTAGAAAAGGAAAGAGAAGAAAAATAATCAAGAAAAAACCAAAACCAAACACCAGGTACCCAAGCAGGAAAACAACCTGGCTGTCACTATCCAACTTCTGAAATGTAAAATTCTTAACTTTGCTACTGAAGTTGGCAAGATGGAAAAAAGATCCATTCCCAAAGGCAAATGAGACCTTCCTTAAATGACATTCCCTGAGAAACAGCTTGTTTAGGACAGTTCTTGGAGCCAGCCCATCCCCCTAAGTTCAGAAGTATTTACTGGAAATACCTTTCTGGCTTCTTTTTCATCTTCCTCTAACTGGTTCTTGAGCACCTGGATTTTGTACTGCAGTTGCTGCACAGTTTCCTCAATGTGCTCTGCTGATCTCTCAGCTTCAATGATTTCTTCCTAAGACAAAACAGACACAAAACCAGAACAAAATTTACTTTAGAGATGGTGAGCCTTTTTGCACAGAACCATCCAAAAAGAGACATTGCTTTGCAGCAAAGGTGAGTGACAACAAGGAACAGTGGACACTCCCCTACAACACCACAGGCACAGCCAGCAGTCTCTCCACTAAAAGGTTACAACACCCTGAGCAGCAGCAGCTGGGTAATTTCTCCCCTTCCTTGCCTTTCATACCTGCAGTTGTGCCAAAGATTCCTCATTTGTCTCAAGCATTTGTCCCTCTGCCATGTGAAGGCTCGAAATATTCTTCAGGTTGCCCAGCTTCCCTGGAGGCACCTTTAAAGTCTTGAAGGCTCTCAGCACCCTAAGGATAGAAAAAGGAAGGTGTGACTTGTTTGGAGTTCTTTGCAAAACTAAAAGAATACTGACTAATTATTTTTCTGGGGAAAAACTGAACTCAGTTTAGCCCAATTGCTGCCAGTGAAATAAAAGGCTCCAGACAGGAAGAAAAGCTGTATGGAACTATTTTCCAAAATCATGTGGAAGGAATCAGGGACAAGAAATCCCACCATTCTCATTTTTGCTATTCCATTGACCTTGGTGGTTTCCATCCCACTGGCCTGAACACTCCCTGACTGTAAACTGGCATCTCCTAATGTTTTCCTAATATTTTCCCAGTTCTGACTCTTCTGCTTTTCAAATTAAATCAAGTTCTAAAAGCAGCATTTTTAACTGGTTCCAAACCATAATCAGTTTATAAAACCTGGAATTGCTTTCATGAAACATGATACATAGCTTTATGTCAAAGGGGAGAGCTTTAGCTTGCCCTCAAAACATGGTACAAAACAACTGGGTTAAAGAAATCTCTTCTCTCCCTTTTTTTTTTATTTAGAATTTCTTACCTTTCTTTCAGTACATTGAGGTGCTTCTGAATTTCACCTTTTCCCTCCCTCTGTTGGGACAAAATGGACCTGGGAAGAAAATAAAGGCAGAACTTCCATGACAAAGCCTGCAAGCACAGGGAACACATCAAATGAAATGAACACAGTCAGAACTTCTGTAGGTAAAAATTTCCAATTTCAGACAAAGTGTTATATTATACACACACATCCAGCTATATTGCCCAAAAAAAGCTCCAAAGCATTTCCAGTTCAAGCAATACAATGATTTTTACTTTATTCCTTGTGGAAACAAAGAAGAACCACCAGAATATTTGTCACTTACAGTACTACTGAATCCACTACAGTTTCCAGAAACTGCCTACTGCTCTCTGAAAGTGTCTGCCAAGATCCCATTGTAGCACTGGATAGCTTCACCTTTTTTGAAGAACCATTTCCTCCTGCTAACACACAGGACAAAAAAAAAAGGAAGTGATTTGTCAAACCCAGACAGCTTTGTGACTCAGTCCAGCCACATCAGAGCCAAAGGTATAACAGTTCAGATCCAACAGGAAAGAACAGCATACTACCTTCAGGGGAACTGTCCCTCTGTTCCTTAACTTTCCTTTTGACTGCCTGAGTGACCTGCTGAAGACAAAAATTCACAACAAATGTGGCAATTTTGAAAAACCCTCTGCCATGCAATCATTCATCTACTCTTGTGAGCCCGCTATGGCAGTGCCTGACAGAAGCCCTGGACCACAAAATAAAAGCTTTTTTGAACAGTGCAACTGTAATTCACATCAAGCAGGTTAAGCAAAACAATTCACTCTTCCTAATTCCTCCCATTCCAAGAATTAGGTCATGAAATAAGAAATGCACAAGATGTTTGGCTGTTCAGTCACACCTTGAGATAGTGTTGTTCATAATCAGTGGTTGGGCAAGAAGCTTATTGGAGAATCCTGAGACATGCAGAGAACATTTTCCAAAAGTGAAAACCCTAAACTGAGCTGAATGAACTCTGACTTGACCACTCTGCTCAATCAGATGCTATTCAGCACAGCCAGCTTGCCTTTTTACTCATGATCAGGCAACACTTCCCTCTACTTGTCACAGGCACAGCAGCACCCAAATAGGAGTTATGGAAACCAAGGCTGCTCAATAGAGCTGTTCACACTGGGCATTTCCTCGAGTTATGTTTAGTTAATTAATTATTCCCTATAAATTCCAGTTTAAAAACGGGCAACAATACATCTTTTTTTTTCTTTCTTTGGTTACTTTTCTACTTTGTTTGATCCAAAATAATTAATACCTGTGCTTTTTGACCTTGTTTTCTTCCTTCTCCATCTGTATCCTTTTTTTTTCTGGAAGGCCCTTGTTGATTTTGCGACTTTAAAGGTTTTTTTGCTGATTTTCCACCAGTGGCCCCCCCTGTTCTAGTGGAAGGTGCACGGTGGGGTTTCATTATCTGTAAACCAACAGAAACAGTAGGAGACAAAGACAAAACTAAAATCCAGCAATTATAACCCACACAGTACAAACTACACATTAATCAGCAAAATAATGGAAACTGAGTTCAATCTAGTGAGCCCAAAATGAGCCTAAATGAGCCCAAATGCCTACATCTTGTATATTTACCTAAGTGCAGGATCACTAAAAAGGCACCCTCATTTGCCTTTCAGAAAAGCTCTTGTGTGTTTCACATCTCTTTCTAAAGCTAAAGGGCAGCATGACTGTACAACAAAGAGCAGCAACAGCAAAGCAACAGAACTGCCCTGACAAAAGCCTAATTTGTTCTTAAAGGTCTCCATCAATAGAAAATTATCTGCTCTCACACAACTCCACTTGCAGTGCTGCATCCAGCTCTGGGGCCCCCAAAATAAGAAGGATGTGGAGCTGCTGTAACAAGTCCAGAGAAGGCCAGGAAGATGCTCCGAGGGCTGGAGACCCTCTGCTCTGGAGACAGGCTGGGAGAGCTGGGGGTGTTCAGCCTGGAGAAGGCTCCAGGGACAAGGGATGGAGGGACAGAACAAGGGGGAATGGCTTTAAATTGACAGAGGGCAGGGTTAGATTAGCTGTGAGGAATAAATTCTTCCCTGTGAGGGTGGTGAGGCCCTGACACAGGTTGCCCAGAGAAGCTGTGGATGCTCCACCCCTGGAAGTGTTCAAGGCCAGACAGGATGAGGCTTGGAGCAACCTGGTCTAGCGAAAGGTGTCCCTGCCCATGGCAAGGGTCGAAATGAGATGAGCTTTAAGGCCTCTTCCAACCCAAACCATTCTGTGACTCTACTCCCTGCTGTGTGACTGTTTTTCCCGCCCTACACCACATAAACAAGCCCTGTAAGAGATAAATAAACCCTAAACCAGGTAAACAAGATGTAGAACAGGTAAATAAGTCATGTCTCTCCTCTCCCCAACAAGAACAAATGTTGTGGGACAGCTTTGGCAGAGCAAGATTAGGCAAGAACTACAACTCCCAGCCTGCACCACTTCCCGCCGCCAATGAAAACAATGTTTCACCATCGCAGTGCATGCTGGGAGTGGCAGTCCTCTCCACCTCAATCCCCCCGTACCCCCAAACGCCCGCTCCCCCGCCGCTGCCTGTTACACCGCGGATAACACTTCCACAAAAACCTTCCCCCAGCTCCCGGCTCATCCCGCCCCGAGCTTCACCGTCCCGGCGCTGCCTCCTCCTTGTCCTCAGCGCTGCCGCCGGGTCGTTATGAAACAAACCCGCGCTCCCCGCGCGCATGCGCACTGGCCTTCCCGCCTGCCGCGCGTGCGCAGGGGCCGCGCGCTGACGGAGGGACCGGCGGCAGGTAACGGGAGAAGGGGAATGTTTGTCCCGATGTTTGTCCCTATCCCTGTCCCTATGGCCATATCCACGACCGGAGCCCCTTGCCCTCTCCCTGCCCTTGTTCTGATCCCCTGTCCCAACCCAACCCAGCCTCCCGTCCCCATTGGCCGCCGAAGGGGCGTGTTGGGGTGGGCGGCGGTGGCGCCGGTCCGGGCGGGTCCCGGTCACCCCCGGCTGTGGGCGCTGAGGGGACAGAGGTGACAGGGCGGCTCTGGGGTTCCCTCAGGTGCGGGGCTGGAGGGCCGCGCTGGGACAGGGATGGGCAGACATTGTGTGAAGCTCAGCAAGGGCCAGTGCAGCGTCCTGTACCAGGGCAGGAATAATCCTGGGATGCATTAGGAGGAGCATTGGCAGCAGGTCAAGGGAGGTGATCTTGCCCCTCTATTCAGCCCTGGTGAGGCGCATCTGGAGTGCTCTGTCCAGTTCTGGGCTCCTCAGGACATGAGAGACATGAAGCTCCTGCAGCGGGTTGTTATGGTCCAGTTATTATGATTAGAGAGATGCCTCTACCGAATTTCACAGAATCACAGAATCGATTGGATTGGAAAAGACCTCTGAGATCATCAAGTCCAACGTCTGACTCAACACCACCTTGTCTGTTAGACCATGGCACTCAGTGCCACATCCAGTCTCTTCTTAAACACCTCCAGGGACAGTGACTCCCCCACCTCCCTGGGCAGCCCATTCCAATGCCCAGTCACTCTGTAAAGAACTCCCTGATGTCCAACCTAATCCTCCCCTGGTGCACCTTAAGATTGTGCCCTTTTGTCCTACTGCTGGTTGCCTGGGAGAAGAGACCAACTCCAACCTGGCTACAACCTTCTTTTAGGCAGTTGTAGAGTGAAAATGAGACCATAGGCCAAAGTCAGTAGTACGGATTTTATTTAGTGTAAATGTGAGATAGAGAGAGATAGAAAGAAATAGAAGAGAGAGAGGGAGGGAAAGAGTGTGATAGAGAGTAGAAAGATACTACCACCTCATGGATCCAGGTGGCATCCCACTGGTCCTTTTCCCCCTGGCTTGTTGGTGATGGGGGTCCCATGAAACAGAGTTCATTGCATTACTGTATGTTAAGGTATATGTGGGAACACCCAAGTGCTTTCCTTGCAGCAGGGAGTTTTAAACTGTCTTTTGCAACACTCTGGGTCTGTTACAGCACTGTGGCTCATGTGGTGTTTAAGACAACTATGAATTTTAAGTCTCTTATATGGATCCAGCACAGGATGACAAAGGTGATTTGAGGGATTGGAGCATCTCTCTTAGGAGGAAAGGCTGAGGGAGCTGGGGCTGTTCAGCCTCAAGAAGAAACACTGAAGGGGACCTCACCAATGTCTGTCAGTGTCTGCAGGGAGGGGTCAGAGGATGGACCAGGCTCTGCCCAGGGGTGCCCAGCAATGGGACAAGAGGCCACAGGCAGGGATAGACAGGAAGTTCCACCTTGTAAGACCTATATTATGTAGCTGACTACTAATGCAGACTGTGTGTTTTTATTCTGTTCAGCTTAGCCCTGCTGACAGGACAGCCATGCTGAGGGCCAGGGCTGCTGTCCTGTGGCTGTGGCCATGCCACTGCACACCCCTGGCACAGATTCCAGCCAACTGGAGTATGTGGCGTTCCCTGCACAGGCAGCCACTGCACCCTGAGTGGGCTGCCCTGGCTGAAAAGCAGCTGAAAGGCAAGAATCCCAAGGATTTAATTTGGCACACCCCCGAGGGGATCGACATCAAGCCTTTATACTCCAAAAGGGACACCGAGGACCTCCCTGAGGAGCTGCCAGGGATGAAGCCTTTCACTCGAGGGCCCTACCCAACCATGTACACCTACAGGCCATGGACCATCAGACAATATGCTGGATTCAGCACAGTGGAGGAGAGCAATAAGTTCTACAGGGACAACATTAAAGGTGAGGCAGCTGGTTTGGGAAACCACATTACCTTGTGAAACGATGGGGAGCATTGATTCAGTGAATTAAATGGCAAATGTGATTATTCTGCTTAGTGAGTTTAGGTTTCTGATGGGATCTTCCCAGTGGCACTGTATTTCTTTATTACTAGGAAATTGGATCATTTGTGGAAGTGCCTTTGCTTTGTTTTACTATGGAAAATGAATGTATTAAATGCTATTTTTAGTTATTAGACCTTAACACATAGTGAGACGTAATTGGGCTCCATCCCAGCATCCCATCAGCAGAGGTCATGGAGCACTTCACCCTTGTTTTGTGACCCAGAGAGAGGATTGTAGCAGAAGAAAAATGTTGAACTGTGTAACTTAACTTCTGGTGTCAGTGCATTCTGACATTTGGGGTTTCCATCTCATATTCAAAATGAACTTATAAATACCTCTAAACAGTGTCATTCATGGCATATTACTAAATACAAAGTATTGGTATTTTCCTTATTTGAGAACTGCTTTCCCAATATATCTGCAGAGTCCTGTGCTTTGCAGGTGTCCCTGCAGGGGGCTTAGAACTAGATGATCTTCAAGGTCCCTTCCAACCCAAACCAGTCCATGATTTTGTGATTGTTGGAAGAGTTGTTTGGGGGTTTTATGATTGTTGAAGGTTTTTACATCTTTTGATATCATGGGGTTTTTGTTTCTTTTTTCATGTAGCTGGCCAGCAGGGATTATCTGTTGCTTTTGATTTAGCCACCCACCGTGGTTATGATTCAGACAATCCACGAGTTCGAGGAGATGTTGGAATGGCTGGAGTTGCCATTGATACAGTGGAAGACACCAAAATCCTTTTTGATGGAATTCCTTTAGAGAAAATGTCTGTTTCTATGACAATGAACGGGGCAGTGATTCCCGTGTTGGCAACATTCATTGTAACTGGGGAAGAACAGGGAGTGCCTCAGGCCAAGCTGACAGGGACAATCCAAAATGACATCCTGAAGGAGTTCATGGTCCGAAATACATACATCTTCCCCCCAGAGCCATCAATGAGGATTATTGCTGACATCTTCCAGTACACCTCAAAGGTATTAATTCTCTAAATGTCTTTATTTCTGTTGTTAGGGTGAGTTAACTATTCATGAGGCACTTTGGAGAACAAAGCAGAAGATGGGAAGATCTGTCATAGTGAAGAATAATGTGGTTGTGGAAAGGGCTGGAAGGAGAACTCAAGATCTCAAATCACTTACAAAATAAATGTGAAGTTTTTTTAAGTCAGTCCAAATCAAAATCAGATTAAGGTGAGCTCAAGCCTGAAAGGATGGCAGGAAGCTTGGAAATGAGGAACACTCAGGCTATTCTTTGCAGTGAAATTAAGAAGACCCATAGTTAAGCATTATTTGCAGGAGCAAAGAGGTAAGAATTCTTGAAGGGCTTCTGTTGCAAAATTAAGCATGAGAAGAGATTAATGAAAGGATTGAAGTCTGGAACTGATGACTGGAAGTTCAGTGTGACCAGTGGTTTTCTTAGTTGTGTTTTCATTGGCACACAGCCTGTAACTGAGATCAATACTTACCATGCTGGCTGATAGTTTAGACACAATGAATAGTGCAAAAAGGTAAAAGCACATGAAGTAAAGATCTGAAAACTGCCCTTAATAGAGATGGGTTATATTTTCAGTCTACTAAGAATGCAAAGAATGGGCTGGAGCACCTCTGCTATTGAGACAGGCTGAGAGAGCAGGGTCAGCTCCATGGAGACCTCATTGTGACCTTCCAGTATTTAAAGAGACCTTTTTAAAAAGATGGAGAGTGAATTTTTGCAGGGACAGATAGTGACAGGACAAGGGAGAACAGTTTGAAACTAAAAGAGGAGAGATTTAGATGAGATGTTATGAAAAAATCCTTCCCTGTGAGGGTGGTGAGGCCCTGGCACAGGTTGCTCCGAGAAGATGGGGCTGCCCCATCCCTGGGAGTTCAAGGCCAGATTGGACAGGGTTTGGAGCAACCTGGGATAGTGGAAGGTGTCCCTGCCCATGGCAGAAGGGTTTGAAGGAGATGACCTTTAAGGTCCCTTCCAACCCAAACCATTCTGTGATTTTATTAATGGATTTTGTGAACATTGAGAGAACAACTATGCAATCCTCCCTTCTGCTCTTATACCCTTTGGTCTCTTTTCTTTGCAGTATATGCCAAAATTTAATTCCATTTCCATCAGTGGGTACCACATGCAAGAGGCAGGAGCTGACACCATTCTGGAATTAGCTTATACCATAGCAGATGGCTTGGAGTACTGCAGGACTGGACTGAAGGCTGGCCTCACCATTGATGAATTTGCACCAAGGTGAGCAAATTGCACCAAGAAATTTGCAAGTGTAAAACTCCCTTTTTGGTAAAACCTCTATAGGGTTTTGTATTAAATTCATTCTTTTTACACATGCAAGGAATATTAGCAGTGCTTTAATCTTTAGCATAATGAGTTTTGCTGGCTTTAACTATGCATGTTTACATTTAAAAATCACGAAAGCTAAAAGTAGGCAAAAGTACATTGATGAATCAGTTCCCTGATATGCTGTCCAGGGTTAAACAGATTTGGATTTTGGTTAAATGCATCAGGAATAGGATGACAGTGTGCTTAAAATATGTAAAGTCTTCTTTTTGTAAGTAGTCTGTGAGCATAACTACATGAGTAGCTTGTGTCCAGGAGCATTCCTTGGCACTCCAGTGTCACTGTCTGTATTAGTGACTTGCTGGAACACTGCTTAACTGAGGGCTCTCCCAAAACAGTCCCAGGGGAAGTTTAGCAGTTCCAGGGATCACTGGCACTTTGCTTGCAGTCACCCTGTTTGGAGGCCTAGTCAGTTTCTTGGCATAAATGTGTATTGTTTTGTAGCAACCAGCATCAGTGTCTGGGAACATGCCCATCATCTGTAAAGAGACCTTGCTGTAGGATTTCTCCTTTACTGAAACAAAATTACTAGAATGGTTTCATGTTTTATCCTGGTTTTGTGCTCTTATTGAAGGCTCTCCTTCTTCTGGGGAATTGGCATGAACTTCTATATGGAAATAGCAAAGCTGAGAGCTGGGAGGCGGCTGTGGGCTCACTTGATTGAGAAAATGTTTAAGCCCAAGGATCCCAAATCTCTTCTGCTGAGAGCTCATTGTCAGACTTCGGGCTGGTCACTCACTGAGCAGGTTAGAAATTGGACTTTCATCAACTTCCTCACTTAAATGTATGTTTTCGTGGTTTGTATCTTAAATTGGAGCTGCAAATTGGTGCAGCTTCCTGAAGGAGAACACCTGTCTTACTCTCAGTCTGACAGATGCTCACATGAGCTTTGGATACATATTTATATTAATTCAGGACTCAGAGGATGAAGCTTCCTCTTGGATTTGTCCTGTAAGTTACCCTTTCAAAATGTGTCTGAGTGAGGAAATAGAGGCACTTTTTTCCCAGGATCACTGGGTTGAGAATTCATTTGAGCAGCCAAGGAATTCCTTCATGCCCCTGACAACGCTGAAGAGGGAAGCAGTGGTTACAGCCTATCTGCTCTTCTCAAAGGGTACACTCTCTGTTCTTCCTGTTGAGTTACATTATAGCAAGAAAATAGATCATTTGAGTACATAGTTTCCTAAATGAGGTCAGAGCTGGGTTCCAGCTCTGATTCCAAGGCCTGCTTCTCAATCAAAGTCATTCATTAGGAGTTATTTTTAGCTTGTGATTGCAACCATTGTTATTTGACTTCTGTGCCATGGTTTTATTTATTTTTCCATAATAAAAGTAATGTTTATTTACCTTACAAGAACACGGTAAAACTGAAAAAATACGAATTTTCTCAACAGTGGCCCTTGTGGATCCTCCAATTAAAAATATTGCGTGAGTGCAAAAATATTAATATTACCAAAATATTAATATTACCAATATTACCAAAATTGTATTCAACCATCTGCCACTCGCCAGTGTAAATAATTTTCTGCCTGGCTCATAACCCTTTTTTTCTTGTCTAAACATTACTGTTATCTTAATGTAGCTTCTCAGTGCCCAATGTTTACTTCTGTAGGTTTCAGAGGGCAAATATATTTCCTCTGGCCTTGCTTCAGATGTGTATCTACTCATAAATTAGGTGTTACATTCTTGCTTATCCAAATCACATTTCTCTGTAGTTCTTTAAATTGAACACTTGAACCAGAAATAGGCTTCAGTGAGGCAGAATTACTATGTGCTTATAAAATAGTGATATTAATTCCATTTCTTTATGGAAGATAATGTAATCCACAGATCTTGTGATTAATTTTGCATTCTTCAAGGCTCTTAATTGTTTTGGATACATTTCATCTCACCTAAGCACCTCAAGAATTAGGTGTCCAGTGTGAGCTATTGTGGAGTTCCCTCAATAATTACATTAAATAGAACAGGCAGCTGCAGTGTGAGGGCACATATATACAACTCAACCTTCCAGATGTCTGAGAAGAGCAGATAAAATTTTGACCTAAAGACTGAGATTGTCTTCTGTACTGACTCTGTTTCTATACCTTGTGCTCCAGATGATCCATTTGTTTTGATTAATATCCCAGTTCTTCCATAGATACCTTTCAATTTTGTAGCACCAGCAAGTTGAAACTGTAATTCTTACTCTATGTAATGCTGTCATTAATGAAAATATTTAAGCACATTTAGTTACAAAACAGATCTTGACTAGTAATCTCTCTGGCACATTATGCTATTCCCTGCTCCAGGAATTCTGAATTCTGAGGATGGAGCACATTGGGACTACCTGTTCCATCTTCTCCAATTTGGATTCATTAAATCCTTTGAAACACCACTAAATATAAGTTAGACATTGCTTTGTTACCATGACTAGTTCACTCACACACCGACAATATTGTCTTTGTGGGTCAATCTCTTTGTTAAGATATTAAGTGAATGTTCAGTTTGATTTGATGCCTATTACTGACTGGTTTTTTTCAGCTTTTATTCTGAGTACAGTGTTCCAGTGGGGAATCTTTCATGCATTTCCTTGCAGTGATGTTTGTGTGACCACCCTGCCTGAGCCCCATGGCAGAATTCAGAGCTCTCCTTGTCCTTCCAGGATCCCTTTAACAACGTGATCCGCACCACGATCGAGGCCATGGCTGCAGTGTTTGGGGGAACACAGTCCCTGCACACAAACTCTTTTGATGAAGCCCTGGGTTTGCCTACAGTGAAAAGTGCTCGCATTGCTCGCAACACACAGATCATAATCCAAGAGGAGTCAGGAATTCCTAAAGTGGCAGATCCCTGGGGGGGATCTTACCTCATGGAGTGCCTCACCAACGATGTCTATGAAGCTGCTTTAAAGGTCAGTTTGCATAACCTTTTCTGGGAAAGTTTTAGGGATAGAGGAGTTTTGAAAATGTCTTCTTAAGGGACTGTTTGGTAAGTTGGTGACTTCTAAAGAAGGAATTACTTTACCTAAGCTTTAGTTTAGATTGCTTGGTAAATGAACTTCCCAAAATACAGTTTAGAGCACAAGTCTGTATAGGTAAATATAATAACAATTTGGATGGTAGTACAAGTGCAAAGCTCATTTTTTAAACCTTGCTGCTACTCACTTTCTCAATCCTGCCTTCATTTCCCAGCTTATTGAGGAGATAGAAGAAATGGGTGGAATGGCCAAAGCAGTTGCTGAGGGGATTCCCAAACTTCGTATTGAAGAGTGTGCAGCCCGGAGACAAGCCAGGATTGACTCTGGTAGGAGCAGGGAGGTGAAAGAAAGGAAAAATGCCAGTAGAATACCCTTGTACAGAGGTTTTTTAACACAAGTTTTAATTGTGGTTTGTTTTTTTTCTTCGCAGTTTAGGAGTAGCAGACTGTGAGTGATAAAATAGTGATAGTTTTCTGTCAGTCAAAGCTTCTGGAAAGTGACAGATTTATGAAATGCAGTACCAGTGTGAAAATTCTTGCTTGACATATTGAAGATTAGATTAGATTAGATTAGATTAAGTGCTCAAAAAAACATTTTAAGGGCATATTTGGAGCCTTCAGTAGTTAATCACCTAATTTCTAATAGGATCTTTAAACTGTGATTCCTAAATTTAAAAGCAGGAATGCCACCAGATGGCAATGTGGAATGCAGCTGGCCAAATTCCTAGGGTTGCTGGAGAACTGCCCCTTTTTCCTGAACACCAGGAAAAATGATCAGATGATATGAGAGGATGGTACAGCTCCTTGTTTGCTGTGTGTATGTCTATGCACACATGTGGTAAGTATATGTGGAGATGTGTTTACATCTGTGCTCATAACCCTATTCCACTTTTTGCCATCTGCATTCCAGTAGCAGTTCAGTAACAGAAACTAGGGATAACAAACATGAAAGAAGTTATATGGACTTCTTTGTATGGAGGATAAATTTGAAGCAAGCCTTAATTAAGACCAATAAAGAATAATCAGTAAAGGTCTGTGTTTTCTCTGCCAAGGTAAATTACTTCATGTTGCTTCAGAGTATTAATGTTATCAGGCACTGCAAGTAAAAATAATTAATAAGTCCATACTGGCTGAAAGCCAAAATATAGTTTTCCAACAGGATAAATTAATTTTTATTCACATATAGTAGTTTTAGATAGGAACTTCACTTTCTTATTTTCCTGATAAATCAGAAAAGTAAATGCAGAGCCGTGCAAGAGACCAGCATTTCTGTTTAGTTCTCTAAGATTCACTAATGTAAGCTTAAAAATAGAAAAATGGCCAATGTATATTAGGGACTCATTGCTAAATCAGTTTGTAAGATAAATACTCTTCTAGTTCATATCTTTTTCTGGACCACTGTTTACTGAGTTGAATGTTCATGCATCTAATCATCTCTCATCAGAAAACTGAGACACAAATCCTTTCTGTAGGAGCCAATTTTACATATTTGAAATGTATATAGTTATAAAGCAAAGCCCTGCATTATGATGCTAAAAATCTTCTTGTCCCGTTAATACTGTGTCTTTTCACAGTAGTTTACAAATATAATGTGAGTTTCTGATGTTTCCACTGAAAATAGGATCTGAAGTAATTGTTGGAGTAAACAAGCATCAGCTGGAGAAAGAGGAGACAGTGGAGGTTCTGGCCATTGACAACACTGCAGTCCGTGCCAAGCAGATAGAGAAGATTAACAAGGTGGGAAAAACCTTCTTAAAAATGAAACTTCTTGTAATTGCAGATAGAACTTGAGTAAAGGTGGCTTGCTGATGGAAAATCCCAGGAAACACAGCATTAGAATCCAAACAAAAAATGGTTATTGTTCCATTTATTATTTATTTATAAGTGTTACATACAGACATGGATTTTTTCATTGTATTTCAGATAGTCTCATGAATATATGTCTAACCTGTAAAAATTGGGAGCTTTACATGTTGTGAAAATGTTTTGCTCTAAAAGCATTTCGTGTATTAATCACTCAGGCTGCTGAGGGACAGGGTTATGGAACCAGAAACCAACACCCACTTTGATAATCAGCAAAAATGTAATATTTGAAATCAGACAGTCTTACACACTCGACTTCCCACTTCACTTTGTAGTTTGTTTTACTCAATGTCTTTCTCCTGCTCTGTAGGTGAAGGCCAGCAGAGACCAAGCAGCAGCCCAGCAGTGCCTGGCTGCTCTGACACAATGTGCTGCCACTGGGGAAGGAAACCTGCTTGGTCTTGCAGTGGAAGCAGCACGTGCCAGGTATTGGGGGTGAACAGCCAACTGCTGCTTAAAAGTCCATGGTTCATTTTCACCTTTTCACTGTCCTTGACTGTGGTGTCAGTGAGGTTGTATCTTGAGATGATTTGGGGGTTTTCTTCAGAGGTGGAAGTAAAAGATGTCAGCAGTTCCATGCTGTTAAATAGACCATTATTACATGTTACAGCCTTTTAAGGAAATGCTTTAATTTCTTACAAGGTACAATACATATATAAAGAATGTCATATAAACTGAGGTTGTTCATACACATTGTGCTGTTTTCAGCTCATATTCCTACCAATTTCAGGATGTAACTGAGTTTCTCTGTCACCCTGCTGTGTCACGGGTCAGGGAGCTTAAGAAGTGTCTGAGATGTGAAAATGGATATTCACAATCTTACCATGCTCTGTTGCTTCATCTTTCCTTGCACCACAGATGGGTGTGAAAACATTTTTTGACTGAAAGAGAAATCAGTTTGCTTAGTCAGGCAAAGATGTAGAAGATGCTGTTGAGTAGCTCAGTGAGACATCCTTAGAGTCCAGTGGAGGAGTTGTTGTTTTCACCCAAAGTGCTTTTCAGGCTGTTTCCTTTCATGTCTCAAGGTCAGCATCAGTCTCTAGAATAAATCCTGTCTCTGTTCCTTAATTAAATGCCCAAAAATGAGCAAACAAATTCACTCCTTATTGAGGTGCTGCCCTGCTCAAATTCATTCATTCCCCATCCTGGAACACTTAACAGCTGTATTTTGAATATATTTTCTCCCACAGAGAGCTTGTCATGAATCTCCAGCAGTATGCCTACATTTGTCTTTCAATTGTGAGGGTCACAGGAGGATTGTGATAGATTTACAAGGGATTCATATCTTCTGTACCAAAATTGACCAGTTAACTCCCAGTTTCTGTCCTTGGTGACCTTGTTTTTATTAATTGTGAAAGCATTAATGAACTGCAGATCCACTTTGGAAGTTGCAAAACTTAATTTTGCCCCAAAACTATATATGGGATATGACCCCATAAAGAAACTGTCATGGCATCTGATACAGGGGGTCTGAAGGAGGATTGTGAGCTCTGGGAACATTTACAGGGAGCCCTTCTGTTGGAAGCAACATGGGAACAGGTTTTCAAGTGACCTTATTTGCCCTTGACAAGTAGTAGACAAGAGGGCCAGTATCACCAGCATGATAGTGACAGATGTCTCTTTCCTACTAAATGGAAAATGATGGATTCTGATCATGATGTGAAATAATTCACTTGGAATTAAACAAGTAACACAAATTTTTAGTGCTGAACTGTGGATGAGACTCCATGGTTAATTTTGTTACTCTAACAGAGGTAATAGGGCAGATCTGAGGTGATGGCAAATGGGAGCAGTACTGCCTGCCTTCTGTGCCTCATTTCTCATAAAAAGCTGTTACAGGAAAATGAAGCTGGGTAGGGTGTGAGACAGGTTATGCCAAGTTCTTTCTCACTTCCATCTGTATTGCTGTTTTTGTGTCCCTCTCCAGACTTGCAGCTCCTGCTGTGCCAGCCATCAGTGATGGAAAAGGAAGGCAGAAGTGCATTGTATCATGTTGTGCTGCTGCTTTGTCTCCCCTTGGTACTTTGTCACCTGATTTCACACTGCTGCCTCTCATTACTGGTGAAATGCAGGGAGGATCAGCAGTGGTGTGAGGCTGAGCAGACAGAAGGTGACGGTTCTAACAGGCACATTATGGTCATTGACTTTCTTCAGTTTGGTATTTGGGCAGCACAGGCTCTACAGCTGTTGTGAAACACTGGGTGAGTCACAGCACAAATTGCCAAAGGAGAGACCCTGTGCCCTGGAGGAGGCATTGAAATGAACAGTGTCTTCTCTGGCCATCTCAGTTGTGCTTGTCTTTAATCACACTGACCCAAAGCTTAGCCTAGAACCAAGCTCTGTTGTTTGGAAAGCACCTGCTTTTGAGGAAGCACAGGGAATCTGAGCAGTGGAGGGCTCTGATCTGGCACAGTTGGTCAGCAGTAATTCTGAGCAGTTAATAAGATGTAAACAGTTTACATACCAACATACTGCCTTGGCCACCAGACATTTCTAAGGACTGATAAAAAAACCTCTTTATGTTAACAAAAGGGGCTGTATTCCTGGCTCCAGGCAGGAGTCCATCCACTGTGGATGCATATGTGGCAGAGATTAAAAAAATGTTTATTGGTAAAAAGTAGGAAACCATTCATGAGTAGTTGAAAAGCAAAACTCCAGTTATTACTTAGGAATTTTAGATTTGAAGAGTTGCAGAGGTTTGGGACAGAATTTTCAAAATACAGGGGTTTCAGAAGCAGTATTTACAGAAGAAAGAAATGTATTTCTTTTTTTTTCTGCAGTACACAAAAACAACTTCAGCCCAGCCACCAGATTATACCTCAGTAAAAGGGAAGAAATGTTTCCTAATATCCAACCTAAACCTCCTCTGGTGCAACCTGAGAATACTTCCTTTTGTCCTGCCACTTTTTACCTCTCTTTTAGAAGAGACCAACCTCCACTTGGCTGCAACTGCCTTTCAGGTAGTTGTAGAGAACAAATGCAGGAGAAAATGTGAATTCCAGAGGTTTGAAGTATGCTTACCAGTAGCTGAATTGGTTGTTTTTGTCTCTGTATTTTAAAGTGTTCTATAAGAATAGTATTTTTATTTCTTTCCTTTGACAAAGTTTGCAGCAAGTTGTATTCAGCATGAAATTTTTAATTGTTTTGTGGCAGAGGCTGTTATTTGTGATGTTTGTACAAAACAGCACAGTCTAGTTTGCTTCTTTCACTTGTGCTGCAGCAGTAAAGTGTTTATTATTTCAAACAGTGTGTCCAGTAGCAAACAAAACCTGTAACTTGCATGTAAATAAGTTTCCCAGATTCTTCTGCATCTCAGTGAGTAAAGGAGCTGTGTCACCAGTAGAGGAGAAGAAGCAGCACTAAAACAAAAACATCAAGGGAAAGGCAAACAAATTCCACTTGAAGTGTGAGGGTTCAGTCTGTTCTGTGTGTTCTTCCTTTTTTATCCCCTCTTGATTTATATTTTGAATTTTAGTACAAGCCCAAATGCAAGATCTTGCTGTCTGAGCCCCCCAAAAATACCAGTTTAATTTACTGAAATGTTTTGCCTTGCAGTGGTCCCCATTGTCTTGTCACTTGTAAATCAATTCTCACATCAGCAGTAAAGTATTTTCTTAAAAATACCTTTGCATGTTCTATTAGTGGGTGACTGTGGGTGAGTCAGATGTTCGGAGTCAAAGCACTGAGAGGTGAAGGAAAATGAATTTGTCCTGCAGCAAGGCAAATAGTTGGGCCAGTGCCAGTGATGTCTGTGTCCTGTTTTCATTTCAGCCTCCTGATAATATTAATGCTTTGTGCCTGTGCCTCAGGTGCACCGTGGGAGAAATAACAGATGCCATGAAGAAGGTGTTTGGGGAGCACAAAGCCAGTGACCGAATGGTGAGCGGGGCCTATCGCCAGGAGTTTGGAGAGAGTGATGAAATCCTTCATGCCATCAATAGGTGAGGATCACTTCCCAGGTAGCCAGACATTTAATAGCCTCACATTTAATCCAGGAGGTCCATGTGCTACTCAGTGTGCTCTAAAAAAGTATTTCCCAAACCTCAGTGACATCCCCAGATTAAAACAATGACCTGTAAGCAAGGAAGTACAATGACAAAAATTAAGTGCAATAAGACAATAGTCAAAACCTAAGTGAATTTGTATTTCCTTCAAACAAAATCCATTGAGGTGATGTTAAGACTTGAGGATTCTATTCAAATGGCCTCTGCAGCCATAGAATTAAGAAGCTGAAAAACATTACCTGAAATCCTGTACATTGAGTTGCTTCTTCTGGAGGCTGTGTAATAGTGATCTCTAAAATATTTCGAGCAATTTGTGTTGATTGTATTGAGGCATTTTGCCTCATTTCGATCTACCCATAAATTGTTCCTGCAATTTCACTCCTACAAAAACTGTAAGGCTGAAATCTGTCTGGATAGCCACACACAACTTCCAGCCTCTGGGTGTTACTCATATCCCAATGGGGAAAGCATCTGAAGATGGTGGTACCTGTGAAAACATTTGCCTGTTTGTGCCTCTTCTCAGCTTCTGCCTTTACTGCTGCCCTCAGGGGTAAAGAGCCTGAATTGTTGTAGTGGGAGGTGATGTAATTCCAATTAATGCTCATCATTCCCTGATATTTTGGGGCTTACACGTTAAAGAGTTCAGGCTCTCTTGAAAGGGAATTACTTGATGACTTCATAGTGGTGGTGTTTAGTTGTGCTGGGGAATGTCTTATTTTAAATATTTAAATATAATTATTTGTAATTATGCTTTTACCTGAAACAGGACTGAACTAATTCCTTGAAACTAATCTAATTCCTTGAAATTAGTTTGGCCAGCTTGGGGTACCTGCAGCTATTTGTGTTGGGAGGGAGCCTGTGGGTAGGGAAATAACAAGAATATGGAAACAGAAAGCAGTGCAGAAAAAAGGATTTAAAGATGTCCCACATCAATACTTCACTGAGATTCTCAACAGTCCTTAGGAATGGAGAAGGCAGGCCCAACTCCAGCACACCCTCAAGCAGAAGTTTTGTCAGTCCATTTCCTCAGGCTCTCTTGACATAATTCTTTTTTAAGTTGTCCAGCACAATATTTAAAAAAAAATACCACAAAAAAACAAAACAAAAAACAACAAATAGTTTTACTTCTGAGAACTGGTAGCCTTACTGTCCCACTCACAGACAGATCCTGGTGGTACATGAATAATGAGCAGTAAGATGACAGATTAGTATCTGAGGCAGTGGTTACACTGCTTCAAAAATACAACAGAAATATGAACTGCCACTATCCAAAAAAAAAAAGGGAGAGGCACTGGAATGAGTGCACAGAATGGGGGATACAATAATTCTTCTCTGGACAGACCTGTGCCCCATTGGAATGATGATGATGCACAGTGTGATGTCCAGGACCTGCCTCTGGCCTGTGTGCCATGCAAGTATTTTTGAAATAATCAGCCATAATTATTTTTAAAATCTAAAAATTGTGTTTTACTTCACTGTATTCAGCTCATTAAACCCTCAGAGAATTCAGTATTTTATCTGTTAAAAAGCAGAAGAATAGTGGAGATTTTTTTCATTTTAAGAAAGAATGTTTTATTGTTGAGGCTTGTAAAAACAAGACAATAGTTAGTAATTATATAACATTGATATTAATATAGGATGCAGACTGCACAGCCAAACCATGACTTAAAAGATCTTTTTATCTATTAAATTATGCTACACTTGCAGCCAGTGCTTTTTTTCATGTGTGAAAACACTTGTAATGATTCTCAGTGACTTACACTGGTAAAATACGTGTTTTCAACCAGAGTTGACAAGTTCATGGATCGTGAGGGGCGCAGGCCTCGAATACTTGTGGCAAAGATGGGTCAGGATGGCCATGACAGAGGAGCCAAAGTCATCGCCACGGGATTCGCAGACATCGGCTTTGACGTGGACATAGGTCCCCTCTTCCAGGTAGGACTGACGGAGCGGCATCCGGTGTGTCCCAAACACATCCCGACGCCTGTGCAGCAGCCAGGCCGGGGCTGTTCCCTGCCACGTGTCCCTTTTCCGCGCAGACGCCGCGGGAGGTGGCGCAGCAGGCGGTGGATGCCGACGTGCACTGTGTGGGAGTGAGCACACTGGCAGCTGGGCACAAAACCCTGGTGCCCGAACTCCTCAGAGAGCTCAACGCCCTCGGCCGGCCCGACATCCTTGTCATATGTGGAGGTGTCATCCCACCTCAGGTATGGGGCAGCGTCATCTCCATCAGGGCCAAGAGCCTGATGTATTTCTGTCTGGGCTGGTTTTGCTGTTTCCTCTATTCTGGAATGTCAGAGGGGATTTACAGCCCTGAAGGTCCTGTGTACAAGGTGGTCTCATAGTGCTCTCAGGTCTCACTGATCTGATTTTCTTTACATCGTGTTCTGGTTTCACTTACAGTGTTTGTGGAATGGAATATTAAGTTGTGTTGTGAAAAGATGAGCCTCAGGGAAATTTCTTTATGCTCTTGTTTCCCATCACCAGTACTTTGCACAGGCTGGCTCCTGTCCTAAAAAACTTTGTGGCTTCCAGCCATAAAGTTGGGAAGAGCCACAGCTGGTGACTAAGATACCTGGCAGGTCCCATCTCACTCTCTGTTCACCTTCTCCTCACATTCACAATCATCAGGCCTCAGCATTGCCTCTCATTCCCTCTGATTTCTCCTAAAGTCTTGAAGTTTGTTGGATTCCTTTGCAGTCAGATCTGTGCTTTTATCTTAAATTTTTCCTTAGCTCATCCACAGTTTGCCTGGCTGTATCACCTTTAGGGTAATTCTCTATCTAAAGTGATTCAAATTGATTTTGCACATTAATCTCCTGTTATTCCCTTTTCCTTCACTTCTCCCTTTTTTAGCCAATTAGGAAAGCATTCAGGAATGACAGACCTTTAAACTGAACAAACAAAACTCAGAGTATTTTTCTAGGAGACAAATTGTGTTCTGTTCAGTATCTCTTAATGGGGTGCTACTAACCTGTGGTTGAAAAAGGTACAATATATCCTGTATAGAAATAAGAAAGAATGCAGAACTTCCCAGGTCTTTTTGAAATTTCAGGACAGTCATAGAAGGAGAGTAACTTAGATTGCAAGAGACCACTGGCAGTCATCTGCTCCAAGCCCTTGTTTACAGTAGTATTCTCAAAATTGGAAGTTAGATCAAGTTTAAATTTGGTTATTCAGGGTCACATCCAGTTGACTTTTGGACATTTTCCAAGGATTTAAATTAGTCTGGTTCTGAAGAAATAAAACCTTTCCCAGGAATATTTTTTAATATTTCTTTTTTACCTCCTAACTACCATACTTTTCCCATCTCTTTGAAGCTGTGCTGCCTTTCTCTGGGAGTTGTTGCTTTCTCAGGCCCAGCACACAGGATAGAGCATATAGAGCATACACCAGCTCTAAATCAACTCCCAATTTTCTGTTGCACCGTTAACTGTAGATCCTGAATGTCTTTCCAAACAGGACTATGACTTCCTGTATGAAGCTGGTGTTACCAATGTGTTTGGTCCAGGGACTCGTATTCCAAAGGCAGCTGTGCAGGTGCTGGATGATATTGAGAGGTGCCTGGAGAAGAGGCAGCAATCCATGTAATGCTGGAATGTCACAACACAGCAGCCTTACACTAATGGCTTATGGAACAGGATCTTCAGCAAGAGATGGCCAGCCACAAACTCTGCTTCCACTGCCCCGTGGCCTGGTGTTTTGTGCTTTCTAAGAAAGTTGTAAACTCTCTGCTTTGTTCTGTTTGAGGATTATTTATATATGTACTCACCAGAAAATTTTATCTCTAGAACTATATGACTTCAGGAAATGAAGGGAATTCAAGTAAGTGTGTTTGGGGGTTTTTTCCAGATGTACTGATAAATAAAATAATCATTGCAGCTCTTTGGTTGATCTCTTTTGCATGCAGAGAACTTACTTGAGTTTTTTTGGAAGTCATTGTGAACCCAGAAGTCTTCAGGCAAAATAACTGAAGTTCAGCAAAGATGTGATTGAATCCAGCAGCACTTTGATTTGGGAAATGGTGACATCTCAGGGAAGGGCAGTGCTGTAGACAGAGCACAGGTGCACAGCTGCTCCTCTATGGGCCACTGCCACATACAATATTTGTGTCTTATTAAACCATGGAATTCAAAAGTTAGAGTTTACCTACTTATATCTTTCTAAATAGAGTTAAGTTCTGGCAGCCCCATCCCTGGAAGTGTTCAAGGCCAGGTTGGATGGGGCTTGGAGCAACCTGGGACAGTGGAAGGTGTCCCTGTTAATGGCAAGGAATTGTAATGAGATGATCTTTAAGGTGCTTTCCACCCCAAACCATTCTGTGATTCTCTGATTCTGTGAAGCTGTTCATCAAACAATTTGAGCAGCAAAACTGTCTCTGTTACATGGATGAGAGAAGACCCAAGACAAAGTTTTAGTGATTTCCCAGTTGCACAGTATTCCTGGCAAAGTAATGGTGTGGAATCCAAGCCTCTGCAGTGTTATCTTTATGCTCTAACTGCTGGAATAACCTCCCTCAAATAATTAATCTTTGTTCTGAAGTGACTCACATTTCATTATACAGGTGGTAAAACTGGCCATTACCAGAAATTATCTAGTTCTGTAAGTTATTCCTATGCCTTGATAGGCAGAGACTGCCTGGAAGCTTTTTCAAAGTAAGGCGTAGGAATTCCAATTTATTTTAATGCAGATCAGAGTTTTAGTTGTGTTATTTAACTTTATATGTCATCACCCAAGTAGGGAGGAGCAGTATCCTCAATGGAAAGCAAGGAGCCAAAGGTGGCTCACTCAGGTGGGGGTGTGTGCATTGTAAACTTCCTCAGTTTGGGGAGAGAACTCCTGGTGCATGAGCAGGTCGGATCTGCTGGAGTTTTTACCTGAAATACTTGTTTGCACTGGGGTAACTGCATTGGTGATTGCAAACATAAGGTGCCCAGACTCACTCCCGAGGTAAGTGATTGCATCCTGCATCCATGTCTGAAAAGATCACTTAGTTGGCAGCACAGTCCAGGGCCAGACAGGAAATAACATGGAATTACTTTGTATTTTTAATATATATATATGTGCAAAAATATATATGGAATTATATTGTAATTTGACCATTAATTAACTTCCCAAAACTTTAAAAAGGAAACAAAACCACAAGAAAACCCCACAACTATTGCTCTGACATTAATGCTGTATTTGCTTTCCTGATTCTTTGGTCAAGGGCAGCCCTGCTTTTTAAATTTTCCATGTATAAGATGGAGCCATCTAAAATGTAGAGTTTCTACTGGGGAAGTTTAGTTTTGCTTCTTACCAAGTTTGAAAAATGAAAAATAAATTTGAACCATATTTGATACACAAACACCTGGAGTTTGATTTTTAAAAATTAAGTACATATAAAGTTAATAATAAACCAGACTACTAAAAGTGCTGTACTGAAACATGAACAAGATACAGATCTTCAGGCTTTACAGAGTTTTTTCTGCTATAGAGAGGCATATTTTTCATGTTATATACATTTACAAATAGATGTGGACCTCTCCTGCTGAATTTTTCACAGCAGGAGCTCCTGTTATGTTACATTATTAACATGGATCGATAGTTCCAATCACTGATGTGCAATCAGCAGATGGGAATATTTATTTTGCTCTTTATTTTAAACATCAAGCAATTGAGCAGGTAAAAGCAAAAATTCTGAGGAGGTGGTTATTGAAGTACAGTTTCATTTTCCTATCAGGTTATTTTTAAAAGCCGAAAAAATACTGATAGTTTACATTTAAGGTAAGAAGTCCCTTTCCATCCTTGCATAAAACTCCCCTGCCTCTTCTTCCCATAGATTTTCCTTCAGTTTTCACACTTCCCCTCTCAGTTACTGGTGTTTACTCCTGCTCCCTTTTTCTCTCCCCTTTTCTCATCTTCCCATGCCATGGGCTGTTGGAGGTGACTTTCCCAGAGGATGCTTCACCTCATTGTATTTGGGAGAGAAGGCTGAGCTCATTCCATATGGACAACATAATATCCTAGAGGCTGACTTAATTTAGGGGTTTTCCATAATCTTTTACAAATAAAGCTAGTTTAGTCTAGTGGAATACTCTGGAGTGTTTGCAGCACTTCCAGTACAGGATTTCAGGGGATTTCCTTATCATTTCCTAACCCCCAATCTAGGAGTTAATTCATGCCTTAGTGTATGTTGCAGCTCCTGTCTCATTTTCTTTCTTCTTTTGTAATCCAGGCTCTGCTGTAACAGGAATTTTCAGAGCCACAGAAGTCTTTAAGTCTATTTGTAATCCTACACTTGACCTTAACTGTAGTTTATAAAATTAAAACAATTATTTAGGTTTGAGTGTGGCACAGGTTTTCAAGAATTTAGTTGTTTGAAATCTGGGCCAAATCCACCTGGGATTTAATTCTTCTTGTCTTTTCCAAACAATGCAAAGGTTTGGTGAAGGTTCCACTTGCCCAGCACCCTGGTCTAGTGGAAGGTGTCCCTGCCTATGGCAGCGAGGTGGAACTGGATGGTCTTTAAGGTGCCCTCCAACCTGAACCTGTCTATGATTCCACATGGTCAGGGGAAGCAAGACCTGCTGCAGCTATCAAACCATATTTTGTAGGACATTTCAAACCCTGGGGATAGGTGTTTATGTCCTTTAAAAAAACAAACAGTAAGTTGGAGAAAGATTTAAGCTGTAGGAGCTCATTATTTCCACCCCAGAAACTCCTTGGTTAAACCTGGTGTTATGGTTGTACGTGTCCTTTAAACTGAACCAGCAAATTCTGTTCTCTGTTGCAATCCTGTCAGTGCCCCAGCCAGTGGGAAGTGTTCAAAAAATTTGTGGATATGGCACTTCGGAATATGGTTTAATAATGAACGTGGTGGTGGTGCTGGGCTGATGATTTTAAAGGTCTTTTCCAACCTTCATGATTCTCTAATTCTAAACCAAACACTCCGACAGCTTTTGGGGCAGAAGAGCTGTTGTACCTCAGCCAGCAACAGCCTGAGTGCACAGTTCCTTCTGCTGGGAGCTTCCTTCACTTCTCACTGTGCCATTTGGGATCCACAGAAGGCATCCTTGCCTGCCACATTCCCACATAACCTCTTCTGACTGAGGCTGCTCGACTCCTTGAACTCGTGTGTTTGAGGAGTTGGAACTACACCTCTGATGGAGCAAGGACCCACAGATCTCTATGAGACATTTTGAGAGCAGCCACGTTGCCATCCTTCCCTGGCACTGAATATTTCCTGCTCCCCATATGGTTTCCAGTCTGTATTGCTGGAAAGTTACACTCTCAGCTGTATTTGTTTGGTAACACTTTGTGTGCAACCTACAGTTTTTTCTGATGGCTGTTTTGCTGCTACAGCCAAGAGCTGACAGATAGATTGCATTAAATAAAAAAAAAAAACACACAAAAATAATAAATTCCCTTTTAATTATAACTGTCTCCCTAAAAATAGTTTACATGATTTTATGTTTAGTACATAAATCTATTTCCTCTAAAGTGAAAGTTTTGAAAAAAATAGATTTTTGTTGTTGTTGTTGCGTAGCTTAATATTTGAGAGTTGCTTAAAATTATACACTTAAACCTCTGTATTTGATGTAAGATAAGCAGTGACAACCACACCTGCTGCATCCCTCTCCTCTGGACCCAGGGGTGAGCCCCAGTTTGCCGTGTGCTGTGGACCCATGGCTGCATTTCAAGGAGCTCCCTGGTTCTCCACCTTTGCCGCCGAGGACAGACGGACGTTGTCCCTCCCGCTCCACATCATGGACATGGGATTCTCCACGGAGTTGTCGGTGCTGAAGTAATGGACTCGCCAGCCACAGCAACACTGCAGTTTTTTAATTTCACACCGGAAAGTTTTGCTGAAGATGAAGTAGATGAAAGGGTTGTAGGCTGTCGAGGACTTGGCAAACAGGCAGGGCAGCAGCGTCACGATGGGCTGCAGGGAGTCACTGGAGTTAAACGTGGACCAGAAGCTGGCTGCTGCATACGGGGTCCACGAGCTCAGGAACCCCACAGAGATGAGCACGGCCATCTGAAAGGGAGCACAGGCCTTCAGTTCTCAGCTGGCACTGGCAGCACATGGTGTGTGGGTGAAACCCCACTTGAACCTGAAATACCTGAAGCTGTGCCGGCTGTGCCATGACATGAGCACAGGTAACACTGCATAGTGTATAAATGCTTTTATTTCCCCCTAGCAGATCGATATGGTGCATTTCTTACGAGGCAGTTGTTGTTTTCATCTCCTTTCCTGATCTGTCCTGGGAAATGCAGCCCAACCACTCTGTACAGCTTATCAATAGACTTTCCCCCTGTGCTGGGCACTGCTAAGGCTGCACCTCGAGTCCTGTGTTCAGTTCTGGGTCCCTCAGTTCATTGAGGTGCTGGAGGGTGTCCAGAGAAGGGCAACAGAGCTGGGGAAGGGTCTGGAGCACAAGTCTGATGAGGAGCAGCTGAGGGAGCTGGTGGAGGCTCAGCCTGGAGTAAAGGAGGCTCAGGGGAGACCTTCTTGCTCTACAACTCCCTGAAAGCCAGGTGAGGGTTGGTCTCTTAGGTAAGAAATGATAGGACAACAGAAAGTAGCCTCAAGTTGTGCCAGAGGAAGTTTAGATTGGATATTGTGAAAAAAGTCTTCACTAAAAGGGTTGTAAAGCATTGGAACAGGCTGCCCAGGGAAATGGTGGCATCACCATCCCTGGTAATGGTTGGACTTGACTTTAGAGGTCTTTTTCAACCTTATTGATTCAGTGATCCTATGACTGGCCTCTAGAAAGCCTGGATCAATTCTGCTTTTCCACAAAAAATGCACGACTGAAGTGCATATTTGAAAAATATATTAAAAAATCCTGTTTCCATACAGAGTTTCTGTGTGTTACCATGACAACTCACTAGTTCTGCTGTATCAACATCTCATAGTTGGAATTCAGAGAGAAAACTCATGCCTTCAAGCAGAGGTGTGGGTGTTTTTGGATGGATGTGATAAACTTGGCCCAAAGCGGCCTTGAGCCACCGTGTGAAAGAGGAAAAAAAATAGAAGCTGAAGGCATGAGAAACCAAAAGACTATTTTGAGAACTAATTGGCCTTCTGATAAAACTACTGCCTAATGAAGACAAAAAAATTATGTTTATGCAGCAGGCTTTCTCACGAAATGTACAATAAAAGAGGACCTCTCGAGAGAGAAATGAGATGTATATGAATGAATGATAGAACATTATCTCGGTGTGCTAAGGCTCTTTTTTCAGTCATCGATACCTTGATCTCTCCTAAACTGTGTAGCTCTCACTCAGTGTAGCCACTCAGTCAATTAAAAATACCTGGATGACAGAACAATACCTCCATCCCAGCTGCAACAGGAAAGGATTCAACAGCTATTCCAGCTGGACTAGAAATGTATGTCTATGAAAATCTCGCATGTGACTGCCTAGGGATTGCACAAGCTGTGTTGTACCTGTGCTAGGTTATCCTGACCAAGCTGCTGAAATGACAAGGTTTTCAGGAGCTCTGTGCTCCTCTGAGGAGTGAGAGTGTGGGTGAGAGTGGAACCACATCTCCAGCTTGGGTCAATACCAGACAAAAGCAATGAAGGGTCATTCTGAGGGTGAAGGTCATCATGGTAGTTGGACTAGATCACCTGTAAAGGTCCTTTCCAGCCCAAACTATCCTATAATTCCATGATTCTATAAGCTGTGCATGAGCAGAGCCAGCTCTCTGCAAGCTCCTTACTATGCAGACTCTTCCCATCACTGGGATAACTCACCAGTGTCAGCTTCTTCTCCAGTTTGGCTGCATTTGGGATCCTGTCAACATTCTGGATCTCTTGGTATGCTTTATGAACCTTCCAGGCAATTCCCAAGTAACAGGCAATGATGGTCAGCGCAGGCAGGACTGTGCACAGGAGGAACATGCTCAGGATGAATGAAAAGCCATTGGAGGAGTTGTGGAACTTGTTCCAGGCTATTGTACAAGAGATGCCAAAGGGCTCAGGGCCATAGTAGCCCCAACCTACCAAGGGCAGGATGGCCCAGAGCAAGGAGTAGAGCCAGATGAAAGCAATCAAGATGAAGACAGTGTTCTTGGTGATTTTGTTACCTGTAAGAAAGAGGAAGAGCAAGTATATATGGATGTCATTTCAGCCACATGGTTTTTGCCATAACTTCTGAAACAGAAGGATGGTGGCTACAGATATGCCTGGGCTGCTGCTGCAGCTTCCTAACCTTTGGTCTTCTTGAGAAACAGTGTCCATGGATCTGGTGAGACCTGAACAGAGCACTCAGTGCTGATCTAAAGCTTGGTAAGTCAAGAAGGTTTACATGATCAAGTTGACCCCAAATGTACTGTGACCCCAGCCCAGGAATGCCAGAATACTCCTTCCTTTCAAATTCCAGTATGTCTGCTTGAATACAAACAGGAAGAGAAGACAGTCTGGTCCAGCAAAACATTTGGGCTCTCCACTCCCAGGTAGTTTCACTTGGTAAAACTGAACAGTGGAAAACCTCACTGATCAATAAAGAATTTAATCAGATCCTTTAGCAACTTCAGGATTTGATACTGGACTAAAAATTGAGGCTTATTCTGCTGTTACTGACCTGATACTCCATGCCATATTCCACAAAGTACCTCCCTAAACAGTGTCAGCCCAAACACACCACTGTGAAGTTACCAGACAGGTGATGACTCACTGTTGGATTTGGATGAATTGGTAACAAGGAATCTAATCACAGCCATGGCACACAGGGTCATCATGCTGCACACTCCGAACAGGAAACCCATCAGGGCATAGTAAATGCAGGAGGCATCTCCTCCCAGCCACGCGTGGTTCCAGGCCGATGCGATGGCCAGTGGATACATGCTGATGGCCATCCCAAGGTCTGCCACTGCCAAGTTGACTGTCAGCAGCTCCGGTGACTTCAGGAGGGAAGAACGTTTCACAGCTGTAGCAAGGACAGCTGAATTCCCAAGGATTGTCAGGATGGCTGAAAGAGAAGAATCAGGACAGACAATATCACAGAGATAACACACCTGTGAAATCCATTGGAAGGGTGTGAAGTACCTCAAAGGGGATACAAGAGAGCTGAGGAGGGAGTTTTTACAAGAGTATGTAGTGATAGGACAAGGGAGAATGGCTTTAAATTTAGAAATAAAAGGTTTATATTGGATATTAGGAAGGAATTCTTCCCTGTGAGGGTGGTGAGGCACTGACATAGATTACCCAGAGAAGCTGTGGCTGCCCCATCCCTGGAAGTGTTCAAGACCAGGTTGGATGGGGCTTGGAGCAACCTGGTCTAGTGAAAAGTGTCCCTGCCAATGGCAGGGGGGTTGGAATGTTCACCTTGTCCTGTCACTATCTGCCCACATAAAAAAATCATTCTCACTCTTTTTCGTAAGCCCCCTTTAAGTACTGAAGGGCTGCCATGCCATCTCCTCAAAATGGTCTCTTCTCCCAGTGAACACCCCCAGCTCTCCCAGCCTGTCTCCAGAGCAGAGGGGCTCCAGCCCCCTGACCATCTTTATGGCCTCCTCTGGACTCACTCCAGCAGGTCCATGTCTTTCTTGCACCAAGAAAGAATATCCTCACTAACTTCTCCTTCCAGCTGAAGTACTCCAGCTGGCCTGTCTGCCTGTCCCTTCCTCTCATCTCTGTACCATCCACGTCCCAAAGCCTTCCCTGTTTGCAATGCATCTTCCACTGGAACCCCAGCACAAGCCTCCAGGGCTCTGAGCTGCCTCGATTGTGGATGTGTGCTGGCTGGGCAGCTCAGGCTCCTCACTGCTCCCTGAGAAGCACCATGTGCAGTAGTTCAGATTTCCCCACTGTTCTGGTGGTCTCTGAGTGCAGAGGGACCACGGGAATTGTTTAGCCAGGGGCGTGCAACAAACCCAGAGCTTGCTTTGCAAAAGGACCTGTCAGACATACATTATTTGGGTGTGCCATGGGGCTTCAAAGTGTCCATGACAGCAGTGTCAGAAGTGCGTGTACCAAACAACTCATTTTCTCTTTTCTTTCAAGTGAACGTGGTGCTGGAGAGACATTTTGATCAAAGGTTTCCCTGAGGAGTTGTCTTCTAAAGTCAGACGTGAAAGAGGGAGACAGAAGAAGGTTCTGTCATGTTCCCTGGTGGCTGCATTTACTCACAGATACCACTTAACAAAGTGCCCACAGAGGAATTAATAGAGGCACAGACAACAAAATGGAATAAATATATAGGCTTAAGTACAAAAATCACAGAGATGTCAAGAGAAAGGCTAAAAGAAAATGGAGGCACAAATCTGAAACCCCACAGCCCTCATTCATTCACTTTCTGACCACACACATTCACTTGGCACCTCTGGATATGCTTGAAGAGTTCCCTGAGATCTCAAGAGCTGTCTCCACATATGGGATGATGCTCACAGTGGCTCAGCACAGGGCCCTGTGCTGACAGAGAGCAACCTGCAGCTTGGTGGGAAGAGCACTCTCCTGACAAATGAGAGCTACAGGCTAGGACGTATAATCTTGGAACCATAGGATGTTTTAGGATTGAAAAGCCTGCAAAGGTCATCAGGTCCAATCATTTCCCCAGCACTGCCAAGGCCATCACTAAACCATGTCCCCAAGTGCCACATCTACATGTCTTTTAAATCCCTCCAGAGACGGTGACTCAACCACTTCCCTGGGCAGCCTGTTCCAATAATTGATAATGCATTTCATAAAGAAATTTCCCCTAATGTCCAATCTACACCCCCCCCGGTGCAACTTGAAGCCATTTCCTCTTGTCCTACCACTTGTTACTTGGAAGAAGAAACCAATCCCCACCTGGCTACAACCTCCTTTAGGGAGTTGTAAAGAGCAATAAGGTCCCCCCTGAGCCTCCTTTCCTTCAAGCTGAGCCTCCACAGCTCCCTCAGCTGCTCCTTATCAGATTTGTGCTCCAGACTCTTCTCCCTCTCTGTTGCCCTTCCCTAAACACACTCCAGCACTTCAATGTCTTTCTTGTAGTGAGGGACCCAAAACTGAGCATCCTCATGTTTCAGGAGGAAAATGAGCCCCATTCACTTTCTTTTGAGAGAGCCCCAACCACTACAGAAGACATAGAAAGTTGCTTTTAGTCACACATCAGAGGGAGACATCCAGGCCCACCTTCTCTTTTATTTTGTCAGAAGCTCTTCCCCTGCATCCCACTGCCTGTGGGGCTGCTGGCTGGCATGGGACAAAGCCAGACAGGAGTGGACTAGTAATCAAATAGCTGGTGATGAGTGCTACAGCCCATGCCCTGGCCTTGTTGTTTCCTAATAAAAACAGAATTCCAAGGGACAAATAGGTAGCCCCAGTGAGGTGGCAAAGCTATGGATAAATACAACACAGTTTCAAGTTAAACTCACTGCTTCATTTCTGAGAGCTCCTTCCCAATGCCATGAGCCTGGCTGCCACACAGGGCTCTAGATCCGATGCTGGAAGCTGTGCCTAAAGTTTCAGTGCCTAAAAGTCCTTTAGGAGAGGTGTAAGACTGCAGCATAGTGGCACATCAGCAAGAGGAGCTCCAGCTTCCAGCCCTTTGTTGCTGCCCCTTCCCAACTGCATATACATATTTGCATTTTTGTGAGGGAAGAGCTGACATCCTGACTTGGATTAAAAGTAAAACCCTTAGTCGTTTTGCAGACAGGGATTTTTCTCACCCTGAGTTGTACTCTGAAAGCACAGCTGAGGGGACGGGACAGCACAGCACAGCACAGAGAAGTGTAAAGGAACAAGGGGAGATGTGAAATGCTAAAGCCCAGCATTGCTGCTCAAAGCTTCTCTGTTAAAGCAGATCAAAATATAGGCTAGTCTTTCTTAAATGCATCTCAACCAGGATTTTCAAGTGACCTGAAGGAAGGAAGGCTACTTGCACCTTGGAAAAATTCAGGTGGAAACCATGCCTAAAGCAATTCTGCTCCTCTCCGAATCCACAATGGTAGAAAACATGCATGTTTCTACTGTGTACATGCAACAAGCAGATAAGGAAGAAACACTTAACTGAAACCACGCTGGAGTAGGCTGGTAGATATCCCCACTTGTATTTCATTTTAAATCTGTCTGCAGCAGGGCAAACAGGCTGCTACAAAACCCAGAACTGCTGTTTGGAAACACTTTGCTGTTCTATAGCAGTTCATCCCACCAAGACACAGCAGAATGACAACTCCACCCTGACCAGTCCCATGAAATGAGCTGCCTCAACTCAGCTCATGTGGTTGAGATGCAAAGGTAAGAGATAACTTATTTTGAATACTTGTGGTGCCACAGAAGCAAATTTATGCTGGCAATTCTTCAGCATCAAAATAAAGAGATTTAAAAAGAAATATAAAAAGATATAAAAAATAAAAGATTGTTAGTCTGAGAGTGGAAATTAATCCTGCCATCTGTCCGAATCAAAGACACCAAGCAAGGGAACCTGTGTGGAAACAGACTGTGTATCATTTCCCTCCACCTTCCCCTGTCTGATCATGGCACAGCCAGGGAGTCCCTGTGTGCCAGTTCCCAGGCTCCAAGCAAACCAGCAGGCTGTGAACTCACCTATGATCAGAAGAAAGACCCCAGCTCCATAATCCACTACTGGGTGGAGTTTGGAAATGTACTGCTCCTCCATTGTCCCTTGTGAAGGTGGGCAAAGGTTTCAAATCAAAGGAGAAGTGGCTGTAGGAGCAAAGAGGCTCGTCCTCACGGTTTGCCTGCTGCAGGTGTGAGCTGGGTGTTGGGGGCTGTCAGTGCAGGGATCCTTCTGCTCTGTCCTTCCCTTCCCTCTGGTGTGGCCAGGGAGAAGCCTGGAGTGAGAGGAGGGCTTTTTCCCTAGGGAGGCAGAGTGAAAGCCAGGCAGAGCTGCTGGCAGAGCAATCCCGCCTGCCTGGCTGGCACAGCATCTCTCCACCCACCCCTCCTCTCCCACCCCTCCTCTGCTCCTTGTCTCGTCAAGAAACTTCACAATGCAAATCCCATCACATGAGTAAAAACAATCGTTTTCCAACCATCAGCAGCCCTGGGAAATAAATCCAGGCTGAGAGACCAGGCAAGGGAAGGAAAGTTGGGAGTTTTGTTTTCCAGGTTTATAGCTGAATGCGGGAGATGAGGTTGGGCAGAGTCTGTGTTGAGGTGCTAGAGGAAAGCTGTTTGCTGCAGGGGCTCGGCAGGGTCAGTCACCCTGCTGAGGGCAGGACTATCAGAGCTGCTCAAGGGCAGAACTAGAGGATGCTCAGTCCAGAGCGAATGGCTGCTGAGCACCAGAAGAGAACCAGTTTCTGAGGTCACTCCTGTGACACTCCAGTGTTTTTTATTTGGCAAGCAGCCACGGCTACACCCCACCTCCATGTTTTCCTTCTCCTTATAAAATCTGAGCCTAAAATCATCATAATGAGCAATGGTCTAGTGGAATGTGTCCCTGCCCATGGCAGGGGGATTACAACTAGTCAGTCTTTAAGGTCCCTTCCAACCCAAACCTGCCTATGATTCCGTGATAATGGTCTGTATAAACAATGTCAGTGTTGCCTCCAGGCTCCACACGTGTCACAGGATCATCTCTCAGTTTCCATACACGAGTCTTGATTTTGCTGCACAGACATTTACAGCTCTGTAGTTGCAATGTCATTAACGTTATCTTGACTTTTAACCAGGGCAGCACCCAGCCAGCACAGTGAAGAGCTGATCTATTCTAAATTATTTAATTCCAGTACCTGGATATGCTAACCCGCATTAGCATCATTCTCTGCTTGGCCTATTTTACTCTGTTCAGACATAGATGGGTGCCACACCCCTGGCAGTGTTCAAGGCCAGGTTGGATGGGCCAGCCTGGTCTAGGGGAAGGTGTCCCTGCCCCTGGCAGGGGGCTGGAACATGAAGAGCACTCCAACACAAACTGTTCCATGATTCTATCATAGGGAATTTTAAAATTCCCAAGAGCACACAGGCATCTCATATGCAATCTAGGTGAAATTTAGGAGCTCAAGTATAGTAGTAACATCCTAAATTGTGAAAAACTTAGGAATTTAGGAGACTTCAAAAGTCTTGAGTTTCAGATGGGTTTTGCACACCTCCCAGTACGCATAGAGACTCCACAACCACTGTTCCAGTGCCTCTTTCTGGCCTCATTCTAAGCCTCAGACAGTTTTTGAATAAAGATACCACCTAACTCATGAAATCAAGCACCTGCTCATTAGCTGTTCAGTGCAGATGTCCTTCACCAAATGTTATTTGGCAGCAGATATTCAGGTTAATGTGGTTGGTTGTTGCAATACCGTCAAACTGTGGGTGTATAAGCAAGCATCAGTTTAGTCTAGGAATGCAGGATATATACAATATTAATTATAAAAGGAAGTTCTTCTATAAGAAAAGGCTACAAAAGAACAAAAGAACAGATGTGATGTCTCAAAAACACGCCTAGTACTGAGAGTTTTAAATACCTTGATCAAATCAGAGTAGTCCATTCAGGAAAGAGAGGTTATGATTTGATCCCAATTTGGGGAAGAAATGTCTGCAGGAGTAGCAAAAGACACACTAAAGCCTGTGACAAAAAGTAGAAGATTGTTGTATTCTGACTATTAATCCAGTATAGTGCACACAAACCCATGGATTTGGTAAATTAAACAATGCCAAGTCACCACAAAGATGCTGAAGTCTGACTGCTCACCTCTTAAATTCACAGAGCAGTTTCTGTCACTGTTTTGGGCTGGGCCAACTAGCACTGTCCAAGTCATTCCCAGGAACAGGTTTCATAAAATGAGCCCATGACCATTTCCAGGAGGCAGAAAGGACATTGGCTTTGAAGACAAAATGACACTGTTTAGTTCCCTGGTCCAGCTGTTGCCCACAGGTTTTGGTTTTATCCTGGCTGCAAACATTTAGGTGAGAAATAGATTCTCAAGGTGCAGCCTTTAGATAAGAAGTGACTGTTGTAAAGAATTATCAGTGCTCAAATAGAGCTTATAATTCTGATAAAATCCTTTCTGATAAAATTCCCTTCTCCTGCTTTCCCACTTGTTGCACTGTCCATCTTCTCACTACTGAAATAGGACACTGCATTTCCTCAGGCACCAGAGAAACCAGAGGCAAGATTCAAACTCTTTGCTGAGGATTTAACACTCCCTGAAGACTCCACTGGCTACATCAGGCGCCTAGTCCTCTGCCAGCTCTTGTGGGCACCTTAGATTACACTGTGTGGCTATTTCATGCTGGTTTAGATGGCATTTCATTTATTGTGAAACCCTCAATTTAGCATTCACATGGGGTAGGATTACATCAACAGTTCAGTTATTAAATGGAAGAAAATTATTAAAACCAGAAGAGTTGACTGATCCCAAATCCAGTGCATTATTCATGTGTTGTTTAACAATAGCAAGTTATACTCATTGTTATCTTCCTGCACATCAGCTCAATCCAGATGATCTGTTTACAACCAAAGCACAGTCAAAGTTTATATATCTTGACAGACCTGGATTTGGGGGGGATCATATTTTAGAATTGTTTTGTGAAATCTATTTTCAGTTTAAGAAAGTACTCTTGAAATGTGACAGATGGAAGAATAAAGTTGTAAAGTTGCTATCTACTAATTTCTGAAAAGTTATGTGAAATTTAAAAAAAAAAATTAACATGATATCATATCTACTTGATGTCTATTTGATGTCCATATATACATATTTATAAAAAAAGTTCCTACTGTTGATGTAAAACGGGCTATGGGTTCAGTAATTACTTGATGCTGCCAAGTTAGGACATTCTACAACTTTATTTTTTATTTTCCACAGGAAAAAAATAAAAGATTATTCTGATTCTGTAGGAATAAAGGAATTGTTCTGGATTATCAGTTTGCCACTATGTAGTAGTTCATTTTGCAGATATAAAATGTCTTAATGTTTGGAGCTGTGTGGGACACGAATATTTGGATGGCTTTGGTACCATATATCAAAGTCACTGATATCTCCTGGTACCTGGGGAGGGCTGTGACTCTGTGTCTTTATCTGCACAGGATTTATGTCTATCAGAAATAGTCATGTATCATTTAGAAGAGGACACAGCTTTGCTATCCCTGTTAATCTCTGGCTGCTCTGTCCAGACCTTGTCTTTGTGAAGATCCCAAGATTTCAAGCTGAACAAAATCCTGCAAACAGTCTGTGTGGACAGTCCCTTTTGGGTACCCTCTCCTTGCTTTGAAACAAGTCTGCCACAATCACACTGAAGCTCTTCAATCAACAAATGCCACTGTTTTCAAACTCCTTGGAGGAGATGATTTCATCATATTCTCCAAGAATTCCTACAACTTCCTTCCACTTAAGTATTCACCTATTTCTCCAGTCTCACTTTTGGAGGCTCATCTCTGAGCTGAGACCTCTATCTGGATTTCTAGCCTCCACCTCCATTTATGAATACCAGAACCAGCATTTAAGGAGAATTCTCAGAGTCTGCTCATGAAGTTGTATGTTTTCAACAACCAAATCTTGTTTAAGCTGGTATTTGCAACCTCAAGCATAGTAATTTTTAGATTGTTTTCTTCTGGATCTCTGCACTGACTTGCATCTTGTTGCCTGAGGGGTTATTTACAAAGTCTAAATTCATTCTAGGGACACCAACCTGCCTAACTTCCCTCAGCAGGAACTGGAGGTAGCTGCTCCCTTGAAGAGTCCAGTTTGGATCAGTGTATTTTGCTCTTTGACTAAAAGCAGTTTCACATCTAGTACTTGGCTCTTGGTTAACCCAGTCCAAGTGAGGACAGTTCTCCACCACAGCAAGTAGAGACTCACCAGCAAGACCTGAGCTGAGGTGTTATTCCCTGAGTGTTTGACTCCAGAGCAGAAAATGGGCTCCAAACCCAAGGCCATCTTGTACACACAGGACTGAAAGATAATTCATGAGGGGAAGCAGAGGGTCAGGCACTGATCTCTTCTCTCTGGGGACCAGTGACAGGACCCCAGGGAATGGCTGGAGTTGTGTCAGAGGAGGTTTAGGTTGGATATTAGGAAAAGGTTGTTCACCCAGAGGGTGGTTGGGCACTGAACAGGCTCCCCAGGGCAGTGGGCACAGCACTGACAGAGCCCAAGCAGTGTTTGGACAATACTCTCAGACACATGCTGGGGTTCTTGGGATTGTCTTGTGCAGGGCCAGGAGTTGGACTCCATGACCCTTGTGTGTCCCTTCAGCTCAGCATATTCTGTGATTCTGCAATAAATATAAGATTTTTACAATATTTTTTTTCTTCTTCTTAAAGAGTTGCTCAAACTGGCTGTTTGAGGTGAGAATAAATCACAGTTTAACACTAACTGTTGTTAGTGCCCAGTGATCAGTGCCCAGTGATCAAGATATGAGGAAACAAAAAATGGTACAACTTCCACACTAGGACTAGTAAGTATATCATGGAATTAAAGTCAAATTTATTAAACAACAACATCATCATTTCTTTGTAGCTGGGAACCATTGATACTCATTCTGCATTTGTGAAAAGCAGAGTACAAGGTGCACAGCTGTCAGCAACATAATCTAGTGGAAGGTGTCCCTGCCCATGGCAGAGGGGTTGGAAGTGGATGAGCTTTAAGGTCCCCTCCAACCCACACTATTCTGTAAGTCTATGAAGTCACATATGCAGCAGCTCTTTTCAACAGAGCTGCCCTCTCAAGGACAATTTTTTTAAATATTTTTTTTCTTACACTTCTCAGATGTGCAATGAAAGGCACTAATCTGAGAAGGAATATAAAAACAAAACAAAGAAACATAGCATGAGGTGGGAAGGGAAATATGGTAATGAGATACAAAAAAGTGAATTCGGCATGCAAGTGCAAAGCATATTACAGCTATTTCTTTCAAAGCTGTGAGAAGACAGACTCTAATACACTATTAGTGGAAAGGAAATAGCACTAAAGGTGCTAACATAAAATAAGAACTATTAAGTCAAGAAAAGAGAAGAATAAAATATACTACCCATGGAGGGATTTGACAATGCAAACTACTCAGATTTAAACTGGTGACAGACCTCAGTTTAACAGTCATATGAACAGCATTCATCCTCTCATTTTCAAGGGCTCAAAGACAAAACACCCTGTTAAGCTGGATGTTATACAAATAATCACATGGGGATGTTTGCTTGCAGTTTAGACATTTTTGCAGCCATTTACTGATGTGTAGTTTTTGGTAGCATGTTTCGCTGACTTTTCCTTGGCATTCTGGTCCTGCCCTTCATTTATTCCTGGTTCCTCTGTGTCTCTCAGACCATGGGAAAAACTCATGCAATTTTTAGAATGGACCACAAGAATATTCCTGTGCTGTAGCTCTGCACCATCGTCCTTTGCACACCTCTAGGGCATGCAGGAGTGTGGCTAAAGCAAGTGATAAACTAGGAAGTGATACATTCCAGCCACTCTACACTTCACAAAGCCAGATTCAACAGACTGAATCACTTTAGACTCTCCAGTTCTGTGTGAGTGCAGCATGGTGGCAACAAAAACTTGACTGTGATCCTAAGCTCAGAAGTGTTCTAGAAGCATCAAAATAGTAAATAGAACTGAGGGACAAGGGATCACAATGTGTAGGGTTGGGATCATACCTGACCACATCCCTCCAGCAGCACTGGGAACAGGAAGACCAGTTCTGCAGGAGCATCTCCAGCTTCAGGATGGTCCCAGCTCTGCTCCCTTTTCTCTTTTTCCTATGGTCTAGAACTGATTTGGACTCCTTCCTCTATTGAATGACAAAACTCAACCCTCTCTACTTTGTTGGGAAACTCAGACCCATGCTCAGAGGGAGCATCCCTCCCACAGCACAGGGGAAACTGATCTTTATTCCAAAACTTTGATAGGACTAGAATCTGGCAGAATTGAGACAGGACAAAACGGTGTGGTGGTGTGGTGGTGATGGCCATGAAGGGGGTGTTTGACATGCAGGGCCATGTGGAGTGGCAAACACTGGAGGGCCCCTTTTGGACACTGGCATGAGGACAGTGAGTTCACCCAGTGCTGCCTCTGAAAAAGTTCATTAATTGCATCCCAGCTGGTGGTGTTGCATCTTCATTGAAGGAGGGCAAGGGGGATTTGTTTTGAGGGAACCTGGTTATATTTATTTAAAGGTAGTCAGAGAAAAGGTTACCAGAGTTGGAGACGAGATGAGAATATTTATATTTCTTTTGGGGACAGAGCTGTTCATATACCAATATTCCTTATCCAAATGATCTAACCCAGTTGTGTTGACACCATGGAGCCTCTGAACATTGTTTCACCTTTATTCCCTGTTCCAGTTTCTCTGCAAAGGGAGGGATACAGCAGCACCAGGATGTGATTCCAGAGCAAGCATGGCTGTGTATCCTGCACAGACAGACAGAGAGCAGGGCAGGGTTCAAAGCTGCAATCCTGTGGCACTGCAGATGAACTCCATGGCACTGCTCTGGCCCTGCTGCTGCCTACTGGGTGACACTCATCAGGACACCTCCTTCCTCTTGCTTCCCTTGATTTACCCACTGAGACTGTACATTTTTCAAGGTCTGACCGATCTCCTGCTATTCCTGCCCAGTGCCTGGTAACAATGCAATGCTGTTATTGGCCTGTGCCTCTCAGCACCATTGTGATACAACAATAGTTTGAAGAAAGAGGCCAATTTTCTATCATATTAGAATTTGGCCAATTTTACTAATTTCTAAATGGACCCACACTGGGAATTCAGAAATGCCAGGATTACAACTTATTATTCAGAGAAAAGAAAAATTTCTGTGAGACTGAATCCTGTAAAAATATAGTAGTAGATAAGAGTAAAAATTCATGGAGATGCTTGTCTAGGATGGAAAAGAACAGGTTTCCTAGTTCAATCACAATGTTTAATAGAGAAAGAAGACAAAAAGATTGGGAAACAAAGGCACAACAGAGACTTGATAATAACAAATCTCTTATTAAGTAAAATGGGGAAGACAAAACTTCTGCTCCACAATAAAGTGTGGTGGCACCAACAGCACTTTTATGACAACACTTTTATGACAGCACTTTTAAGGATAGCAATTAGCAGAGCTGCCTGCCCAGCAACTAATACAGCAAGCCACTGCTAAGGCAACTTCCCTGGATTTCAACTTCCAGTGAAAGGCATTGCTTGAAGTTTAAGGGTTCCTAGCAGCAGGGAGGGCACCAGAAGCCTCATGTTAAAACTCTGTATCTTAACAGGTCTTTATCAAATTTGCTAAACCATGTTCAGGTCTCTTTTATAAGTCTTCATATATAATTATATGAGTGAGAGAAGTCACACATATTCTGTCTTGACTTTCTTTCTGAGGCCTCCTCACCCTTAAAGCCAAGTAGTGGTTAATTCCCCCTATAGAAAACTGCCAAGCTTCAAGATGGCTGTAAATGTGGCACAGAGCAGAATTGTGAGGAAAAGAAGAGAAACTACTTTCTCAATATTATTATATGTTAGTCACCAGCATTTTAATTGCTTGAGTTTTCAAGGTTAACTGAACTGCAACAACATGTTGCTGAGAGCATTTCCCACACCTTGGAAGGTGCTGTAGAATTAATTTTCTGGCATTTCACTCCTTTGCAGGGGTGTGAAATGCCCTTTGCAGATATATAAGAAATCATCAAAGTTAAAAAAAAAATAATCCCACAAGTGTTATTGACTTGCAGCCAGGTCCTCTGCCCACATACTTGACAGGAAACAAAACTGGGATCAGAGGGTAAGTTAAATATTTAGTGGATACTCCCTGTATTTGCACAGAGAAACTTGCAGCCATTACTTCCCTGTTTAAACAGTGCTCAGCTATGTTTTCCTAATACTGAGTTATCCTCTGCTTATCTCCCAAGGGCTACTCTGCAGGGAAAAACTAGTAAGATGAGAAAGGGCCTCAGAAAAGCATCACTGCAGCCTCCTTATTTCGAGCAGTCATGACACCAATTCCTCTGCTGCTCAAGTAACCTGCTGTACATTGGAAAAGTATTGTCTCGCTTTTAAGATACTGGTTCAGATTTTGCTATAATGGATCATGTTGAAAAAGAGCAACAGCCACTGTGAATACTTTCTGCCCTCAATTACACTGAAAAACCAGAGATGAATGTAGCCTCAGGAAAAAAAATAAGTCTTGTGATGAGGGCCCTGGCATGTATTGGGTTCAGATCCCTGCCTTGTCACAGTCTTCCTATCTGTTTTTTGACTAGTGATTAAATCTGTGCCTTAATGCCCCAGAATTAAACTATGGATGCAAATAAAAGGTTTCTTTGTATCTTTTAGATCACTAACACAATTTCACAGAAATATAGAATAGTTTGGGTTGGAAGGGACCTTAAAGATCATCTGGTTCCAACTACCTGTCATGGGCAGGGACACCTTCCACTATCCCAGGTTGCTCCAAGCCCCATCCAGCCTGGCCTTGGACACCCCCAGGGATGGGGCAGCCACAGCTTCTCTGGGCAACCTGTGCCAGAGCCTCACCACCCTCAATGAATTTCGTTCTAATATCTGACGTAGATATATCCTCTGTCAATTTGAAGCTATTTGTCCCCTGTCCTGTCACTTCATACCATTGTAAAAAATCCCTTTTTTACTTTCTTGTAAGCACCCTTTAGGCACTGGAAGTGGCTCTAAGGTCTCCCTCAAGACTTCTCTTCTCCAAGCTGAAGAACCCCAACTCTCTCAGCCTTTCTCGAGAGCAGAGATGCTCCAGCCCTTTGAGTATCTTCGTGGCCTCCTCTGGACCTGCTCCAACAGGCCCATCTTTTTGTTGTGTTGGAGGCCCTAGACCTGGATGCAGTAATCCAGGTGGGACATATCACAGGAGCAAAGTAGAGAGGGAGAATCATCTCCTGCTCCCCCCATTGGTTTTGATGCAGTCCAGGACACAGTTGGCTTTTGAGGCTGCAAGTGCAAGAAATGGCCAGTCACTGACAGGTCATGTCGACCTTTTAATCCACCAACACCCCCAGTCCTTCTCGGCAGGGCTGCTCTCATTCTGTTCTTCATCCTGCCCTTGTTGAACTCCATGAGGTTCACACAGACCCACCTCTCAAACCTGTCCAGGTCCCTCTGGATGGCATCCCAACCCTCCAGGGTGTCGATCACACCACACATCTGGTATAAAATTCTGACTGTGCACATAAGCATTCCCTCAGGACATGGCTGCATGTGATTCAAAGGACACCACCCATGTGACAAGGACTGTTCTTGGTGGGCACCTTCCTCCTGTGCTGGGAGGTAAGAAGGTTCAGGCTCTTAGATCTGAGCTGTGCCACCCCACCTGCCCTGTTTCTCAGAGCACAGAGCATGGCTTGTTCTGCTCACATCAGCACAGAGCTTTGGGTCGAAAGGGGCTTGGTGCAGGGAGCTTGTTGAACTTGGATCAGGACACAGGGACAAAGGTCCCCATGGCAAACCTTGGCTTATCTGGAAGTGGAGATGCCTGTCGCTTGGAGAATCCCTGCCCAAGTGCATTTTCTATTCAGTGTGTGTTGCAAACATGTTTGTTTATTTGTAGACTCCATGTCCTCATCAGGAGAGAATCTCTTTATTCATTCAGAAGGGAAAATACTAGGCCATCTCTATCCATTGTCCTTATTTAGAAAAACTCTGACAGCATGAACACAACAGGCAAAAAACCCATGAGGTAAATAAAGAACCATAATTACAACCCTTTTTTCACTCATCATTTCTGTGATACTAACTTGTCATGACTTTAATGCATGGAGTTGTCAGAGTAATATCAATCTATATTGATAACTGAATATATTAAAATATTACAATATTTGTCACATGTACTGAAATGGTTTTTATGGCCCAAACATTTGAAGCAAACTTATTTATTGGCTTGTAAGTGAACATATTAAAATCTGTCAAACGTACTTCAATGGACTTTATAGCCCTAACATTAGCACAGAATTTATTTCAGCTAAATAAAACCATTTAAAACTTTCAGATCTAGTTGAAACTGGTCCTCCAGACTTCTCTTTGAGTCAATGGTGAAAGACCATTGGACTGAAAGGCGTTTTTGGTGGAGAAACATGCACCTTATCTGGATGAGATCAGTTGTTATTTGGAAGTTTCCATTGACATTAAATATAATATTAATAATAACAATAATAATAATCACAGTCATCATCATCATCACTGTGAGGGATAATGATGTTATTACGACTTGAATGATCCTAATTTGACTGTGAAAGTCATATCACACTGACCTGGATAACACAGGGAACATGAGTTTGCCACTTTTTTGATGCAGAAAATTGTTGGTACCTGCCAGACTCTTCTAGTAAGGCAGTAGGATGTTCTCAGCAGCATTCTCTGGGCTCTGAGAGAATAATCTTTCCCAGACACTGAAAAGGATGCTTGAAGTAGTGGGGTGAGTAAAAGTACAATACCACAATACCACAAAAATAAGACAAATCTTTAAACCTTGCAATGTTCTCTCCAAAGTCTTCACTTGCCCCAAAAGCTACAATAGCATTTCAGGTTATTTAATTGTTAATTAATGAAGTTTCAAGTGCAGTTGTACAGTTCAATGATGAATTTCCTCTTAATAGTTTTCACTCATATAAGCACCATCTCTGCCTGTCTGGCAGAAAAGAAGAACATGTGGTTTTATCCTGACATTTTTGTTTACCTTGGATTCTTATGAAAGGTACTTTCAGTTCCCTCATCTCCAGAGGTATTTTGTTTAATCCCCAGACTTGATACTGAGATTTAGGCTTCAATATGGTCAAAGGATAAAAGGACAGAGATTGTAGGTCAGGAAACAGAGATTGGATGGGGAAGCTGTTCTTTGTAAACCACAGACCACTGGCAGCCTTGGAGTAGATGGACAAAGGGATTAAGTATGGATTGCCATGGTAATGAAGTCTATGGAAGAGATCTACCAAATCAGAGGAGTCTCAGGCACTGAGGGGAGGAATATACTGTTAGTATAGGACAGCATGTGAAGGACCTCTATGACCAAGTGAGGGCCCATATTAGTCTGTGACTCACTTTGTTCTGCAAGCTCTGCTGTGAGAGTGCTGACCTTTGGCAAAACACTAAAAACCAGAAACATAGTGTTATCTTCAATTGTGGCACCCAGCTGCTAAATTAATGTATGCTGAAACCCCGAGGTTTGCAAAGCCCACTGAAGCCAGTGGAAAGATTCCCATTGAGCTCAGAGGGCTGTGAATCATTCCCAAATGGAAATAGAGCTTCAGTTCCAGTGGCTGGTCTCATCTCCATGCAGATTAGTCCTGCATGGAGATATCAGCAACACATATCAGCCATGGTGTTCGCTGGGTGATAAAGCTATTTGTTGCTGATAAGGTCAAACATACCCTCATTGTACCATGAAGTGGGAATGGGATGAGTTCATTTAATCCCATTAAACATCTAAATCTAAAATGAATCCCCCTCTTCTCCTCTGGAACTCAACAGAGAGAAGTCAGCATTTCATCTGCAACTCATCACTCCGAAATGGACATCCAAAATAGGTCAGATGACTCACACACTAAATTCCCATTTCTTCCCATTGACAATAAAGGGAGCCTGAGGTAATTTTCTCAGATTCAAACATGTGGTCAGAAGAATATCACTCCAAGTATCTTCATTAGACTAGCTTCAAAAATGTCATCTTTTATAGCTGATTGCTAAATTAGACAGCCAAGTCAACACAAGATCCTAATGAAGACAGGTTCAGGCAAACCCAGTTGGCTTTGAGTCGTCTTGCATGAGCAACAGAGCTTTGCCTCCATAGGATTTTCTATTAACAACTTAAAAATATTCCAGTGATAAGACAGCCCGTGATGTACCTTGCACTAGTTACATGTCGTGGATCACAGCTCCAAAATGGTCTCAGGTATATTCCAAAGTGGAAAAGAGACTTCAAATTATTGCTACTAATTATTTCCCAGAAAGCTTTCATCCCACTGGTGAACAGTATATTGGCAAATTCATCACCAAATTCAAACCTAAATGGACATGTCTACAACAGAGTCTAGGCTCCCATTATGCTCAATGCAGAATGAGTCAGTACAGGGAATAGAGACTGGAAATCTCTTGCCTAGATATAGGTATCTAATTTAGAGTGAGTTGGACTACAGTCTAAGCTCTGTTGACTGTAGAAAACAATTCTCCAAATCAGGAATTTGGCTACCAGATTCAATGTAGTCACAACACAAAGAAGCCACCTATAATTAGGTAATTGCTGTTGAATTTCTTGCACTGGAATCTGCCCACTTTGGTTGCCCAGTAATAACATCCTTACCTGGTCCATATCCTGACAAGATACAGTGGGATGATATGTGCCATGCCCTAGACCACTAGAACTGTTATGTCAAGAGTTAATCATAGAATTACAGAATCATTTAGGGTGGAAAAGACCTCTGAGATCATTGAGTGCAATCATTAACCCAGCACTGCCAAGACCACCACTAAACCATGTCCCCAAGAGCCACATCTGCATGTCTTTTAAATCCCTCCAGGGGTGGTGATTCCACCACTGCCCTGAGAAGCCTGTTCTGATAATTGATAACCCATTTCATAAAGAAATTTCCTCTAATATCCAAATTAAATTTCCTCTGCTGCAACCTGAGGTTGTTTCCTCTTGTCCTATCACTTGTTACTTGGAAGAAGAGCTCTACCTCCACCTGGCTACACCCTCTTGTCAGGGACTTGTAGAGAGCAATAAGGTCCCCCCAAGCCTCCTTTTCTCAAGATTGAGCCCCTCCAGCTCCCTCAGCTGCTCCTCATCAGACTTGTGCTCCAGACTCTTCCACACATCCATTGCCCTTCTTTGGGCTCCAGCACCTCATATTAAGATTAAGAAACGAACAAATGAACAATGAAATAAACTCTGAACTAATAATTTCATTTTGAAGTGAAGTTTCTATATATATATTTATCGTTTGTTTAAAGCAACACTTTTCTAAATGGGCAAGAAAGGTTTTATACTTGTAGGTTTGTTCATACCAAGAATGAAAGTATACTGTGAAACTTCGACGTTTGCCATGAAACAGAAGTGCTGAGTTTCAGGCAGCTCAAGTAAATTTGACAAAGCCCTGCAAAAGTGAATTCTGCAACATCTTTAGCAAAACCCAACTCTTAAACTGGCTCCACAAGGGCACATGGAAGTACGACTGCCAGTCTTTGTTGTGTCAGTCTGACCCCCTTCCACCAGATGTTTCTCAGATGATAGTCCAGACAAACCAACAAAAAGCTTCTCACAAAATTGTCCCAAACATAATAGAGCCCCTGTGTATTTGAAAAGTTCTATTCAGAAACACAGCTTCTAACTTGGCACTTACCCTCCAAATATTCCTGACTGTCAGTAGCTATTAAAAACAAGAATAACAATGGCTATTTCCATAATAGCTGTGTTTTGAAATCTTGGAGCACTTTTTGAACTTAACAGACTCATCTGAGGTGTTGGGGACTCACATCATCTATTTAGAAACACAGCTGCATTTGGGGCAAGAACTGGACTTCTCGAAAATTCATCAAATCCAACCCCCCCTGCCATGGACAGGGACACCTTCCACTATTCCAGGTTGCTCCAAGCCCCATCCAACCTGGCCTTGAACACTTCCAGGGATGGCGCAGTCACAGCTTCTCTGGGAAACCTGTGCCAGCGCCTCAACCACCCTCACAGGGAAGAATTTCTTGCAAAAACCATGTGAAAAAACAGCTAAACTATCAAAGATTGTCCAGTTAAAAGCAAAGAGAACATTCTCTGGTTTGAGTGAGGCACCTTTGCCTCATTCAAAAGAAGAAAAAAAAGAGTTCTTTTTATCGTGTTTTAGGTTGGTCTCCAATCCTTGTGCCTGGGAAGAAGCTTTTCCACAAATAAATCATGTCATTTTATTTTATCTGGTGTGGATGCTTTATTTTTATTTTAAGCTGTTTTAAATCCATTAGGGATAAATCAAAGCTCACAAGGGAACTTTTTATTGTTATTTATGTTCAGACAACTGAATGGAGCTTGCAGCCAATATTGTCAATGGAGTCTAGAGGGAGACTACAGAGCAGGTAGACTGCATTGTCTAATTGAAAGTCTTGAACCATTTGAGATGTCCTGATTTATCTTGCCTGTCTGCAGATGCTCTTTCAGAAGGGCTCATTTTCCCATTTTATCTGTCACATCTGCCAGCCCACACAGATGTGACACATGCCCTGTGGCACCTCAAATGGCTCTAGACACCCATATTTAGGCAACTGAATCCTGTCTCTGGTGGCTGATCAGCTGAATTACTTCCTAGGGTATAACAGGAGCTTAGACACCTGCTGTATCTATGGACACAGGAGGTGCCGGTCTCTTAGTCTGTAGCTCAATCTTGTTTTAAGGACTTGAGTCAGTTCATAGATGGTCTTCTAGCACTGTTTCAAATGCTCTGTGATATGGGGGACAACCTCACAGGGCAGGCCAGGATGCCACAATTAGGATACCTGCAGCAGAAGATCCAACAGGGCAGCCAAGGGCTCCCAATCGACCCAAGGCACCCACCTGTGTGCAGGTAACTGGGCTGAGCCTCAGGTCTTAATCATGACCTGAACCCTTTGGTTACTTCTGGTCTCTACAACACACATTTCAGTCTTACACACTCCACCAAAGAAAACTTCACACAGATGGTAAATCATTAAACTCCTACTACTAATCAAATGCATCCTTCAGCTGTGGGTTACTCAGCAACTGACAACTGGGCAGCAATATACTTGTTTTATGATTAACCTTGCCAATCCACAGGGACTCGCTTTCCTAAAAAGCTGACCTTTTCCTGCAATATTGTTTTGACAAGCTGATTATTCTGTTACTGGCAGTATTTTAATGTTCAGTTTTGAAGTTATTATTGAAGGTGAAGGCATTGATATCCTTTATTAAGATTTTCTAATACTTTCCACAGTAAAGTCTTGCTATGCTAGATCTTTCAAGCTGAAATTTCCTCTGCCACATTTGTTTCATGCAGATATTTTTTCAGACAGTTACGATGAAAAAACCTGATAATTTCTAAGACCAATGTTAAGAAATATTTTGTGTATGTCAAATACAAGAAAAAAACCAATTGGACACACATTATTGCTGAAAAGTTCTGGCATTTCTGGTTTTTGCAGCAGAAACTTGCAATCAATTCATAGAAGTAACCTGGGGACAAAGTTGTGTCTTTGGTTGCTTTTATTATGTTCTTCCAAATACAACACAGCTCTGAGCCCCTGGAAAAATCAATTTGTAGATGCTCAGGAGAGGTTGGTTTGACATCTGCATTATCCATTGTGTTGCCACTGAGCTCCTCCCAGTACAATCCTTTCCCACAATTCCTTGGATAACTAGGCACATCCACTCCAGGGTCACTGGGGCTCAGCCAGGCTTTTCCCTGTAAAGATTTCTCCAAGTGCATGTCACCAAAGGACTGGTCAGTGATATGGAGAGCAGAAGGAATTGCTGGAGCCACTGCTGTGCAAAGGAAAGGGCAATTGAGCCAAATGAAGATTTCTGAAAACTGAGGATAAGACTGGGAGTGAAATGGTTTAGGAGAGGAAAGAGAGCAGAAAGACAGACAAGAATCTGGGGAATGCATAAAGAAAGCTGGCAGATAGGAAAAAGGGCTCGAGAACTGCCAAAGAATAGAAACAAGAGCAGAGGGAAGTTCAGATTCTGCAATGTTTCTTGCAGAATGTGGACCAGAGATGAAGGGAAGTGGATGGCTTATGCATTTTAGCCTGTATTTAAGACACAGGATCTCCAGGATTCACTCTCTTCTAGGGAAACAGCTGTGACCAGGACTGCAACAAACCTCTTAACTCAGAATTTTGGGCTAATTGTTCGGATCAGTGTGGCTTTATAAAAAGCAAACATTTTTTATTCAGTAGTTCTCTTTCTTTGCTGGCAGAGATTCTCTGTCTAAGGCATGAGAAAACTGCCCCATCCCTGGAAGTGTTCAAGGCCAGGTTGGATGGGGCTTGGAGCAACTTGGGATAGTGGAAGGTGTCCCTGCCCATGGCAGCAGGTTGGAACAAGGTGATCTTTAAGGTCCCTTCCAACCCAATCTGTTCTGTGATTCTGTGAAGAGAAAAAGAGCAAATTCAGTAGAATGAACCATGTTCAACTTACCAGAGAAAAGGCTCTGTATTTCCAGGTTTTCCTGAGTTCTACCTTGGATATATTTGTCTCCTGATAAAGGGAAATACTGTGTATAATTCAAATATAATTCAAATGTAATAATTCAAACTCTGTTTCCAACACTGAGAGCTGCAAACACGTAAGAGCACTGGTCTGTTCCCTTAAAGCAATGTGAAGAGCTTGAAACTCTGTGCAAACAATAGGGATTTTCAGAAACCTGCAGAAAAAAACAAGAATGGAAATCAAACTTCCTGGCTCCTGTGCCCTAACCAGAAGACCGAATTTCTTCCCTAGTCAAGGTGAACTTAATGATAAGGAGTTCTGTTTGGAGCAGAAAGTGTTGGAAGGCAGAGTGTTTTGAGACTTCATGTGACTCTCTCAACCCTCAGCTGCATCTCTCTGTGGGCATTTGGTGTTGGAAGGTTCTGTCCCTAAGTGCTGCTCAGCTCTTTGTCCTTGCTGATATGTTTTCTTCTCTTCCCTCTGGAAAGAAAAAGGTCAATGACAGTGTGAAAAGGAGAAAAATAACAACCCGGCAGGTTTTATAGTAAAAGAAGCCATTTCATTACTAAGTTTGTTAAGTTTGTTACTAAGCCATTTAGTTAGTTTGTTACTACAACATCCTGGCCTTTAAAAAGCTCCCAGTTACTGTAGCTCCTCACAGCACTAACACAGCTGAAGCTGTGCTCACCAACCCTCCTGGAGACATTTCCCTGTTTACATCAGCTGATCGATTAATGACTTCATTTCCACCTTATCCAGCCTTTATTCTATGCTCTTCCAGCTGGATTTGTATTGAGCTCCCACTTCTCCTGCTTTATTGCCAGACCATAACTGCTGTTATACTATTTTCCCAGGAACAATTCTCTGACTTTCCTTGGTCTAAAAGTGACATCAAATTTTATCCTTGGATTTTCAGGCTTTTTGCTCAACTAAGACATTTCCAGCTTTATTTTTTTGTTACGTGTCCTGGCTGGCAAATTGAAGGATACTGACATGAGAATTTATGAAATTACTGTCACAGGTCCTTCTGACCTACAGCATTAGAAGCATGAGGATAAAAACCACTGCTCTAGAAGTGGGCTAAGGTGACTGCTCTCTCAAGTTACACATTTTAGGTCATTACTTTATGTTAGCTGAGGTAAATCCGGGTCACTATTCTGGCCCCCAAACTCCCATTTCAAAGTCTTACATTTTATTGGTGTTGCTTGGTTTCTCATAGTATATTCATAATAATATTTCATAATCACAGAGTGGCAGGGGTTGGAAGGGACCTTAAAGATCATCCAGTTCCAACCCTCTGCCATGGACAGGGACACCTTCCACTATCCCAGGTTGCTCCAAGCCCCATCCAACCTGGCCTTGAACACTTCCAGGGATGTGGCATCCACAGCTTCTCTGTGCCAGGGCCTCACCACCCTCACAGTAAATAGTTTTATGATTCACAATGGGTTTCTTGCAGTTTAATCTCTTTACAACCTCTGGGTTTTTTTGCATTTTGAAAATCACCTGTGCAATGGGAAAAAAAAAAGGTGTGGAATATCATCTTTCCACTAGCTTTGATAATTAAAACTGGGATTAGATACTTTCCCTCCTTAATTTCTACTTGAAACTCAGTTCTTCTCTACCTCCTTTTCTCATGAGAGATCTTCTGGAGCAAACAAACAGCATCAGGATTATTGAGTTCCCCTCTGTATTTTCAAGTTCTTCCATTGCAGAGCCCGTGGCTCCAGGGCCATCTTGTGAAGGAGAGTAGGACGGTTCTGCCAGGAGGAGACTTTTTTATTACTTTTGTTTTTTTATGTGCTGCGGCTCAATCTGGCAGGAAAATGTCCAGGCAAGATATTCTGCTCACCCCAGCATCTGCTTCACCCACCTTGAAGTATCTACAAGTCTTCTAACTCTGTGGAGATTCCCAAATTCCCTGAGAGCTGAAACACAGAAGCCAATATTCCTCTCATCTCTGCCTAATTTAATATTCTCTGTTAGGAGTGCTTTGACAATGCTACTGCTTAGAGGTTTTGTCATTTTTTTTATTTGAAAATACAATGATCTCTTCTCAATTTCACAAACTGAAAAAATGTGCCTACAAATGAGTGCAGCTCCATGTACGTCATGTGCAAGGCTCTGAAATTAAGGCAAGTAATTAGTTCCTTACATGCTTTCTGTTGGGGGAAGAAGACAGAATAGGAGAAATTCCTCTCCTCAGAATGCCTAAACATGCCACCCTCTCCTGGAGGCACCACTACAGAGTACAGAGCCTGAAAAATGAGAACTGGGAATCCTCTAGTGGTGCAGGATGTGGGATTGCAACTGAAGGTAGTGAGAAAACACTGCCAGTAACCAGATGCTGGGAGCAGAGGGAAATCCCTGGGTTGGCAGGGACCAAGGACCTTGCCAGGCAGGGTCTGTCATCTGTTGTGTTCAGTTCTGCAGGAGGTCCTGCAGAGGCCACAAAGATGATGAGGAATCTGAAGTATTTCTCTTAGAAGAGACCGTGGGAGCTGGGTCTGGTCAGTGTGGAGAAGATTGAGAGGGGGTCTCATTAACACATATAAATATCTCAAAGGTGGGTGCCAAGAGGGTGGTACCAGACTCTGCTCAGTGATGTCCAGTGACAGGTGAGAAGCAACAGCTGTAAAGTAGAACACAAGAACTTCCACCTCAACAAAAGAAGATTTCCTTTACATTGAGAGCGGCAGAGTGCCGGAACAGGTTGCCCAGAGATTTGGCGGATTTTCCCCCTCTGGAGACATTAAAACCCCAGCTGGACGTGTTCCTGTGTCACCTGCTCCAGGTGGCCCTGCCTTGACAGGGTGTTGGACTGAATGATCTCCAGGGTCCAACCCCAACTCACAGAATCACAAAATGGTATTAGAAGGGATCTTAAAAATCATCCCATTTTACCCCCCCTCCCATGGGCAAGGACACTATACATGCGTATAAAATTAATATATGCATATAAATGCCTACATATTTACACATGGTTGTGCATTTTCCCTTCAGCCTGTTCAGCCAAGGGGGGGAACAGGATGAAGGCAATGGTTCTGTTTGGATTTCCATGAATTTTGCGACTTCTGCCTGCGACTATTCTGTGATTGTGCCTGTCCCCAGCGAGGGAGGACCTTATTATCAGCACAATTCCAATCTTAAGAGTCTAATTATCATTAAATGAGATCTAATTTTATAGACATAGCAATCAATTCGAATTGGTTAAAACGGGAATAGGTTTCGCAGAACTTTCGAAACCACAGCGCAGAGCCCCGGTAACGGGCAGTTAAACTGAGCTTTAAAAACCACATAAAAGCACATGTAAAACTGATTTTCAGGCCACGCTAAAAAGCCACAGCGCACGGACCGCGGCGGCGCGCGCCGCCCCCTCGGGGAGAGGAGGGGCCGCTCCGTCCAATCAGGAGGCGGCAGCTCCGCGCCCCCGTGTCCGGTCCCAGCTGCGCACGCGCGGAGGCCGCGGTTGTTTTCCCGCGCGGTGCTGGACGGGCCGGGAGATGCTGGTGGGAAACGGGATTCCGGAGCCGGCGGGAGACAGCGGTACGTGCCCGATTCCCTGGCGGGGACCCAGCGCGGCTCCCACGGGACATGAAGTGCCCGAGGGACCGGGGAAGGTCGAGGGAGTAAAAATACGCTGGGCCCGTGAGGGCGTGCGCATGCGCACTGGGTACGGCGCGGGGGTTGGGAACCGCGGGATCGGGATTTTTGGGGAATTGTGGTGATTGTCTTTGTTTCTCCCCGCAGAGCCGGAGGTGTTTGAGATTGTGCTGCCAATCACTGTATTTGTGCTGAGCGATGAGGATTTTCTCCAGGACGGTGCTGAGGAGCAGGAAGTGCCCGTGCCCGATGTGGAGCAGGAGTTTAAATTAAACTGCAGCGTTTGCCTAAAGAGTGATGTGGAGCCTTCAAACGATAGCAGTGTAAAAAATTGGGAAGAGAACAAGACCGTTTCCAATAAGGACGGTGGTGTGAAATACTCTGAAGAGAAGTGGCTTGCTGAGAGTGTGTGTAACACAACAGAATCATCTTTAGGTGCTGTGTGTGATGCAGATGTGGATAAATGTGGCCAAAATTGCATGTTACCTACTCTGTCTTGCAAAACACAGCTTACAGAGATAAAAGAAACCAGTGATGGAAATGAATGTGATGGTGGCTTTCAGAAGATTCCCCTTCTCTCCTCTGCTGGCAGTGAGGTCAGAGATGATACCAGAGCACTGACGTTGGCAGTGGTACCCAAACATGAAGAAGAACTTGTCAGTGTTGCAGATGTTCTTCCTGATGGCAGTCCAGAGAAACCAGAAATCCCCAAGGACATGGAGGCAGTTGCTGAAACGGAAGGTAACTTTTTAGTAAGACTAGTGCAGGAGTCTAGGAAATACAGTAAATCTCAAGTTTTTGAAAGAGAAAGGAAACAATATCAAACCCATTTATTGTAGTGTAAGCATTTCAAATTAGATTAATATCATGTGCAGCAGAAGGAGAGTATTGGCTGGCGTGGGCTTAGTTCTTTCACAGACTCCTGAGAAAAGTGGTGAAACTACCAGTGAGCATTTCCATCAGGGAAAAGGTTCTGAATATAGAAAAGCAGAAAAAGCATCATATTTGTGAGAATGGAGCCCTGGCAAAGGTTGGTGACAGTACTTTGATAGGAATTCTGACAAAAAGCTGTTTCATTCAAAACTGTAGGGAATGCAGAGTTGTCCTGTGAAAGTGGAAAGAAAGAGGCGTTTTACTGGGAGGAACATTGAAATGTTGGGTGTAGAGGGAAACATGTAAAGGCATTGCAGAAAAAAGTGGAGATCAGGCAATATTAAGGAATTAGAAGAGTGATGAGTCATTAGGCAATTTGGTATTTTTTCTACCAATTGATCATGAATATTTATGACTGTACTAAATGTCTTACATGTGGCTTCTTATATCTCCCTGTAGATCCTGATTCTTCAAAGAATGGAGATCCTGAAGCTGATAACAGGAAAATAAGCAGATTTGGAGATGAAACTCTGAGTTCTCTTCCAGAACATAGCTTGAAGGAAGAACAGAAATTTACCTATAATTGCTCTGATCCATTACTTAATGGATGTTCTACTTTTGAGGAACTTGTAAAAGATGTAGGGAAACCTGAGGTGAGTGCTTCCACTTCTGCTGAATCAAATGCTACTGGAGATCATATTTATAAGACATTAACACCATTTCCTAGGAAAAGATACCGGCAACAAAAAGGTGTTTCTTCTCATCCAAACCCAGAATTCCAAAGCCAGCAGGGAGGTCTGTCATGGCTGAGTAATAGTGTGACCATCACACCTTTTTCTAAAACATCCTGTTCTACAAATAAGAATGAAAAGTTGAATTTCAAGTGCAGGTTTTGCAGTTCTATGTATAAGTACAGTGCACACCTGAAGAAACATATTAATTCAGCTCACAAAGATAAGAAAATACATAAGTGCTGCTTTTGTAAAAGAACCTTTTTCTTTTCTTTCAACCTTAAGAATCACCTTAAATTGCATAAGAAAATTACTCAGTTGCAAAAGGCAAGAAAAAATAGAATAAATGCGAGAAAAGGGAGGCAGAGAGGGTCTGAAGAAGGAAAATCTGAGACCAAGAAAAGAGAAGGTAAATACGAGAAATTTTTCATTAAAATTGAAAGGGACTTTACACCTCTGGGTGTGCCAGTTAGTTTTTCCTGCAGAATTTGTTTCTTTGCTTCATCAAATCCAAGGAGTTTTATTCGTCACATGAAGGGACATAAAGAGAGACCACCTTACCAGTGCCCTCAGTGTGATTACTCCTACAGTAGCTTATCCTACCTGTTAAATCACATGTACTGGCATGCTGGGTATGAGCTGTACCAGTGCAGGTTCTGCACCTTTTTTTCGTTGTATTTTGCAAGCATGGTGAGGCACAGCTACATCCACACAGGGACTAAACCATACTCCTGTGAGTTCTGCCACTCTGCTTTCAGCAGCACCTCGATGTTAAAGAGACACAGGAGGCTCCATGCAGGGACAGAAAAGTGCCCAGGGCAGCAAGTTGATAGTGGAAGTGGAAGCAAGAGGACTCGAAGACCTGTAAAGAATTATGCATGTGATGAATGTGACCTGGTGTTTAACTCTAAAGGACATCTGGGCTTTCACAAGAAATGTCATGAACAGTTAAAGGCAAATGGTTATGTGGGTCAGAGCAATAAATACCAGAGAAGCAAAATACGCAAAAGTGAGGGTGATTCTCAGGGCCATGTTTCTCTTTTTGGTAGAGAAAATGATAGTCTCAGTGGGGGAGTGCTGGCTTCAGAAGTAGACTTTGAGCCAGCAGGTGATGTGTGGGATGTTAAAAAAATGCGTTCTGGAAAGGAATTCCCTAAAAACAGCCCTGGAAGCAACAGCCTGGCTATTGGGAGTAGATCAGAAGTTCCTCAGAGTTCATACCAGATGGACACTGCCATTGACAAAGAGGAACCTCTCTTCAAATCAGAGGCCTCTCATTCACAAGTGCGAGATGATGCTGCCTGTCATAACTTTGTGGAAAACTCAAAGGATTCATGTCCTGGTTTAGATACACTCAAAACATACAGGTGCCAACACTGCAGTTACGCTACCACTGTCCATAACAACTTCAGGCTGCACCTAAAGATACATACCAACGAAAGACCATTTGTGTGTAAAGATTGCAATAAGTCATTTAAAACATCAAACCATTTGCAGAAGCACAGCTTCCTTCATGTAAAGAGTGGACAGGAGTTAGGCAGTTGTCTCTATGTAGAGAGGTGTTTAGAGAATCTTGAATTGCATCGTGAAATGCATGGAGGCATGTATCCAGAAAGGGATTTCAGTTCCTTGAAAGGTTCAGACAGTTTCTTGCTTGGTTCAAAAGGCTATGGAGTACAGCCTGGTGTTCAGAGGGGCAGAAAAAATTATTTGCTAGCACAAAGTCAGCGACCATTCTACCAGTGTGCAGAGTGCAATTATGCTACTTATGTTTTAAGCAGCCTTGAACTCCATGTAAGAACTCACACTGGTGAGAGACCTTACAGCTGCACTCTTTGCCAGATGAAGTTTCGTACTTCCAGCCACCTGAGAAGACACCGAATCACGCATTTTAACATGGAGCATTTCAAGTGCAGGAACTGTGACTACTCCACAAACAAATGGCTGTCCCTGAAGCGGCACCTGGCTTCGCACTCTGCTGAGGGAGGCTCGTCTGCTGGCTGGCTGTACCAACACAAGGAGCTCCCTTTCAAAACATACACGTGTGACGTGTGTGGCTATTGCACAGCCCACAACGGAAACCTGAAGCCCCACCTGCGGATCCACACGGGGGAGAAGCCGTTCAAGTGCGGGCAGTGTGCCCTGGCCTTCCGCACGTCCAGTCACCTCAAGCGCCACCTGCTGACTCACTCGCGGCTGCGCTGCAGGAGGTGCAAATATTCCACGCTGGATAAACGTGCTTTCCAAAAGCACATGAAAACGCACACGAAAAAGTACACCTGTGGTAGGTGTAATGTGACGCTGCCTACAAAAAAGCTGCTGGAAAAGCATAAGCAGTGGCACAAGCTCGGGATATGAGTTGGGAATTGCAAGTTGGTGCTTGGATCCGGAGAGCTTTGTTCTGAATTTGGTTTTGGTTTTACGTTCTTTGGCTGTGCCCACAACAAGGGCTGGTAATGGATGCATCCAGCATTTTGGTCCAGAGAGTGGTTTGTCCAGGTTTAACTTAGAGGTTCAATTCTAGCACAGGCCATACTAAAGATTTTGGAGACACTTTTTTATGCCTGAGTAACTGCTTAATATCATGAGGTCAGTTAGGATCTGGCCAGTATTCATCAGTGTAAATGGTGATTCTGTTCTGTGCCACTTATTTTGTAAAAAATTAATTAGAAAAAAAATTTTTCTAACTGGAAGAGTGTTCAAAGGAGGGGGGTGAATTGCATGTTATATTTTATAGTAATAACTTTTTCTGTAAAAATTACCAGTGCATATGGAGGCTTAATGCAAGCTCCCATATGCTGAAAGCTGCTGCCCAGGTTCTTTTGCAATATTGGTGAAAGAAAAAAAGAGTATCTCACAAAAATACAGAAACAAAATATATCATCACTGGATAATTGTGATCTGAAGATGTTTTCTGTATGTCTGTATATATAAAAGGTTTATGAGGCAGTTGCCTTGTTTGATAATTTGATGAGGCAGTTGCCTTGTGTGATAATTTTTTGAGGAGACTGACAGAAATGGTAATGTCCTGAACCATTTCTTTTTCGATACTGAGATTCCTGAAGTTAATCTTCAATTTGATGTGAATGTCTAATGTTAATAAATGTAGTACAAAATGCATTTTCCCAGGCTGGTAGTAACTGTATTGTTTCTTAAAACAGGTGATATGCTTTTCAAATAACTTCTGTTAATTTGAGCACCTGCTGATAATTGTTAATGTGATTTAGTTACATTGAAAACTTTAGCAATGTCTTGAAGTAGTTAAATTTATTTTGTTTAAGAGTTTTAGTGTTCATCTAAAATACCAAACAGCAGTTGGTACAGAGAAGGCAGCTAAATTCTTCAAATTTATATTCAGATCTAGACAAATCTTTGTTTTAGACTTATACAGTGCTAGAAACTTTAGGTGGACATCAGTGATTTTGATAACATGTGTTATCCTTTTGTGTGAGGAACGACAACAGAAAAGGTGTGAACTGTTCCCTGATGTTACAGCTCAGTCCATGAAGCAGCAGAGTAAACCAGGAGCTTAATTTACAGAATGTAAACATGAAACTCACACTGCTTTTTTACTGCTCTTAAATGTATGCTTTTCTTTAGCAATATGTCTTACAGAGGCTTTTGGTAATGTAGGAGACAAGTTGGATGTTTAAATGCCACCTTTATATGACCTTGGACAACCAGCTCTGGGTGGCTCTGTGTGAGCAGGGCCTTGGACCAGATGTCCTGAAATCCTGCAGGCATTCTGAGATTGCAAGAGTGGATTGAAACTCATGAATAGAAGCATGTATTTAAGGCCAGATCAACAAAGATATTCAGGTGATCTAGTTCTTTGCAGCTGCACTAAAGTCAGACAAGTAAATTGTGGGAACATTGAACTGTGGGGGTTACAAGTGTTTGTAGTACAAGCTGGGAAGTCACCATTTGGGAAGGAGTCATTCACATCTTGGAATGATTGAGGTAACCAGGTTGTTGGCTCTAATAAAAATAAACAGTTTTATGACTCCTGATGTTCCTCTCTGTTCTTTATACACTGCACTTCTGGGGATTTGAAGGTATTCTCAGTCTGCCAAGTCAGTGAAATTTAAAGGTGGAGGCTCACTTGGTTTCAAGTAACGCATGGGATGTTTTGAGGGGGCATTTTTGGTAGCTAAAAGTGTAATATTTTTTATTCCTTCATACTTTAAACAAAAATCAAAGCCTGTCCTAAATCATTGGAATGGGCTGCCCAGGGAGGTGGTAGAGTTTAAATTAAGCTGCTGATTAAGTGCTGTTAAGTTTTAAGTGCTGCTAAACCTTCAGGCCTAAACCATTGGTGAAGTCTGGGGCAAAGTTTGGCAACCTCTGAGGTGGTACAACAGGACAGTCTCCCTTACTCCTTTTATTTTTATCCTTTCCTAACCTTACCTTGTGTTTTTGTCCCCAGCATCCACACCGATCATTTTTAGTGGATTTATTTTTATATTGATTGTAGATATTAGTCAGATTTTNGACGGGCGCGGGGGGCTGCGCATGCGCGGAGCGGCCGGACCCGCTTCCTTGGAAAAGCCGCCCGTCCCGCTTCTCTGGAAGAGCAGCGGCTCCGCTTCCCCGGAAAAGGAGCTGACCCCGCTTCCCTGGCAGAGCAGTCGGCCCCGATTCCCTCGCCCTCGGCACCCCCCGCCGCTGAGGGGACCTACGCGCGGTCCGGGCCCCGCTGAGGCGAGCGGCGCACCCGTCCCCTTTCCGCCTTCTCGCTCCAGGGATTCGTCCCCCCTCCCTTCGCCGCCAAAATGCCGCGGATTATGATTAAAGGCGGCGTGTGGCGGAACACCGAGGTAGGAGTCGGCGGGGTTTAATCCCTCGTTCCCCCTCAGGGGCCGGGGAGGGAGGGGGGGGCCCAACTGGTGGGCGGGCGCGGAGGGGGGGGCGGGGGGCGGCGNCTGCTAAACCTTCAGGCCTAAACCATTGGTGAAGTCTGGGGCAAAGTTTGGCAACCTCTGAACCTTGTCAACAGGACAGTCTCCCTTACTCCTTTTATTTTTATCCTTTCCTAACCTTACCTTGTGGTTTTGTCCCCAGCATCCACACCGATCATTTTTAGTGGATTTATTTTTATATTGATTGTAGATATTAGTCAGATTTTTCTGTGTGCTTTAATCATCTAGTAATCAGTAGTGTGAACCTTGCCAGTGAGCCTAGAGCCAGATTTACCTACAACAGAAGCAAACTGGACAATTTGGGGTTAACTTTACTGTACATTATTATTGGCTGCTGCCTCAGTGTCCATTTGGGCTACATGGAATCAGAGATTGCTTTGGGTTGGAAGGGACCTTAAAGATCACCTTGTTCCACTCCCCTGCCATGGGCACGGACACCTTCCACTATCCCAGGTTGCTCAAAACCCCATCCAGCCTGTCCTTGGACACTTCCAGGGATGGGGCAGCCACAGCTTCTCTGGGCAACCTGTGCCAGTGCCTCACCGCCCTCACAGGGAGCAATTTCTTCCGTACCTTAACGCACGTATTTTATCCCGAAATTAAAAAACACTCCAAGTGTAACATCGGGGAAATGTGGTTTCCTCCCGCTGTCCCTTTGCTCCCTTATTTGCGTCNGGGGTGACTTTGGGAGGTTTGGGGTGCGGGGTCCCGCGGTGTCGCGACGGGCACAGGGCTTGGGTCTGCAGGAGCCACTCCAGGGAAGGGCAGCGGAGCTGGGGAAGGGGCTGGAGCACGAGTCTGATGAGGAGCAGCTGAGGGAGCTGGAGGGACTCAGCCTGGAGAAAAGGAGGCTCAGATGGGACCTTCTTGCTCTCTACACCTCCCTGANCAGGGAGGACCTTCTTGCTCTTTACAACTCCCTGACAGGAGGGTGGAGCCAGGTGGGGGTCGGTTTCTCGCATAACAAGCAACAGGACAAGAGGACATAGTCTCAAGCTGTGTGAGAGGAGGTTTAGGTTGGACATCAGGAGGAATCTCTTCACAGCAAAGTTGATTAGACATGGGAATGGGTTGCCCAGGCAGGTGATGGAGTCACCGTCCTTGGAGATGTTTAAGGAAACATGGTCCTTAAAGACCATGTTTAAGGACATGGTCCTTAATGCTGTGGTCTGGTTGTCATGGTGGTGATGGGTCACAGATTGGACTCGATGATCTCAGAGATCTTTTCCAACTTAATTGATTCTGTGGCTCCCGTTGGCTGCATTTCCCAGCAGCCTGTGCCTTCCTCCCCGCCCTCTGCCTCGCTGGGCACAGGTCACATTGCTGTGTCTCCTGAAGGGAAGCTCAGCCATGTGTGTGTCATGTCCTTTACCTCTGGAGAACCCATCCTGTCCCCACAGCTCCTGAAGGGGAAGCCTAGGCTGTGCAGTGCTCAGAGATGTTCCTCTCACAGCCTGGAGTGTCTTGTGCTGCATAGGCAGGTTTCTTATTCCCTCAGGAATGAGGCAGCAGGAATCTCATACCTTGAAGACCTTTGCAAATGCAGAAATGGCAAAGGTAAAATCATGGAGTAGTTAAGGTTGGAAAAGACCTTTAAGATCACTAAGTCCAACCACCAACCCAGCAGCACCACCATGTTCACCATTAAACCGTGTCCTCAAGTGCCATATCTACGTTTTTTTAAGACTTCTAGTAATGACTCCACCACTGCCCTGGGCAGCCTGTTCCAATGCTTTACAACCCTTTCCCTGAAATAATTTTACATAATAATTAATCTAAACCTCCACTAGTGCAACTTCAGGCCATTTCCCCTTGTCCCGTTGGTGGGTATTGCCTCTTCATGTGCAGCCCCAGGTGTTCTGTACACAGAAATCTATATTGTTCCAAAAAAGAGCAACACTCCCCTCATCCAATTTTTGCTGTCATAAGCTTTCAGAACAGCAAATGGTCGTGAAAAGGAAAATTATATCAGGAAAAATCAAGGATTTTTAGGTGCATGTTTAAAGCAAAAGGCACTGTAAAATCCAGAGTTCTGCCACTGTGTACTGTGAACACCAGGCATGTACCCATGAAAGGGGTGAAGAAAAAGTAATAGAAGATAAAATGTGCTGTGTGTGCTTTTCAACACTTGTGACATATCAGCAAAGAGCCAGGAGGCAGCTAAACTGGATGTCAGCAGAGGACAGGAAAACCCACCGTGTGTTCATCCCATTCTTATGGTCTTGCATAGTTGGTGGATTTTGGTGACTGTTAAGAGAAGGAGCAGTGCATTAACAGAATCAGAGTGTCCTAAGTTGGAAGGGACCCACACAGATCTTGGTATGATCCAGGTCCAACTCCTGGCCCTATAGGACAACCCCAACAAACCCACCACGTGCCTGAGAGTGTTGTCCAAATGTTCCTTGAACTGTGTCAGGCTTGGACCTGTCACCACTTCCCTGGGGGCCCTGCTCCAGTGCCTGAATAGATCACTGTTACACCAATTTTGGTGTAGCAGAGATACAATAGGTGCTATTTTTTTGCTTAACCTTTTGATTGTACATATAACATTAAAAGTATGAATGTGGAACCAGTTGATATCAGGTCATTCATAAAATGACCAGTTACTTGCAAAACAGCCTGTTAATGTCACTGCTGTGGCCACTGTGTGCCATGTAGCACCAAGTAAATGGAAAAACACCAAACAAGGTAGGATTTATTATTTATTTCATAACAGTAGCTACATGAATTGCTTCATGTAGCAGCTCGAGGCAGAGCTGCTTATCAGCTCCCAGTTACAGCTGCTGTGCTCTGAGAGGTGTTTGTGCAAAACTGTGCCTGTCCTTGGTAACAAACCACTCACTGGACACAGAGCAGGAATATCTGTGGTTGACAAGGCTGCAAGAAGAGCTTTGATTCATCTAAAATACCACTTTCTGACCTGTGATGAAACCAGAAATAATAAACTCATTTATCTGTTTGAAGGAGGGAGAGGGATTGATGGATGGATTGACAATGATAGGACTTCTGGCTTTTGATCAAATCTCAGTGCACACTTTGATATGTGTGAACTACCTGACTCCCAAGCTCAATCCATTAGATTTTTATTCCATGTCCATTAAATTATGAAAAAAGGAGATAATTTTAGGGTATTATTTAAGACAAGCCAATGAAAGTTATTTATTAAGTCTACCTTTCTTCCCAATCATGGCATTGTTACGAAACACTTCCCTACCTCTTTATTGCTGTCCTTCAAGGAAGACAGGGAGTCTTTAAAAACTAGTGCATTAGAGAGCATTGAAAAGTAATAATTTTGGAAGTTCTGGTGGATATTGGAAGTTTGGAACAACAGTAGTGTCTTTTTCATCTAACCTTTATTGATTTAATTGGCCTTTGAAGTACAAATCCTCATTCATCTGGAGAATAAGATGCAGGAAAGAATTAGTAGTGCTGTGCTGTTTCCACTGCGCCAACCCATTAAATGAAATACACTTTGGTTGAGCTCAGACTTTCTATTTTGCAAGTTTTTGTGATCCATAACGATATTTATTTATTTTTCCTTTAAGGATGAAATCCTGAAAGCAGCTGTTATGAAATATGGCAAAAACCAGTGGTCTCGTATTGCTTCGTTACTGCACAGGAAATCAGCAAAGCAGTGCAAAGCCAGATGGTAGGTGAGAGGTGCCATTTCTGGCAACATGAGGTTCCTAATTAGTGGAAATTTAGACATCACCACAGAGTAATTTATGTCCACACAGCAACAACTGTTTTATGATTGTTTGAGTTTATTGTGGCTATTTTGAATTCTTACTGCTTGAAAGTAGTTGAACAAAAGTAGTCAGATGTTTTCTTTGCCAGTGACTCCAGTGTTAGCAAATGCAGGATCACTTAAAATTGTATACATTATTTTTTCCACTGTATTGAAACATTTTTTAATCAGTGAGTGGGTATTGCCAAAGAAGTAAAATTGTAAGATATTAATCTCTCTTACATATAATTTTCTAATTTCTTATAATGGAACTTTGGCTTGAGAGTAAATGTTTAGAAATTGCACTGTGAAATTTAATTTTTTATAAAAAATAGGAGCTTAAAACTAATGCAAATACATTCAGTATGAGGCTATTTGAATAGATTCAGACTTAGCTTCTGGAGTACTGAGATGCATGTATTCACTAGAATACTTCTTATGAAGGTAACAATACTGGCACAGTTGAGGGTTAGTAAGATAATTATTGAAGGCTCCAGACGAAACAAATCTACCATTTCTGGTACCTTTGGTTGTTGCATTTTTTACTTTTCTTTTTTAGGCTTAATTTAGTGACTCTTTACAGAATAGGGATGAGGAAAGGAAGAAGAGGCAATAGCTGTATGAAAGTGCTGAATAAATAATACAGTTTAAAGCTCAAATATGTGTCATAAAAGCACTCTTTTGAAGACAAATGGATGGATAACTTGGATATGTAATCCTTAATTTTTTCCCTTGCTACAGGTACGAATGGCTGGACCCAAGCATCAAAAAGACAGAGTGGTCCCGGGAAGAGGAGGAGAAGCTGCTGCACTTGGCCAAGCTGATGCCAACCCAGTGGAGAACCATTGCCCCAATTATTGGGAGAACTGCTGCACAGTGTTTGGAGCACTATGAGTTTCTGCTGTGAGTTTCTGTTTGGTTTATTTGTGTATTTTTTGGCTGATTAATAAGAATGGGTGTATGAGAGAGAGAAGAGACACAATCCAGATGTTGTTGAAATGGCTGGATGTGCAGGTACCATCTCTGTGTGCTACAGAGGGTTTCTTCAGGCCACCAGAAGGAAAATGCTGTTTTCTCTTTTGAGCTTTGTTAATTCTGCTGTGATTGGTTGAGCATAAAAGCATAATGGGAAACTTGATTTTTTTTTGTCACACTGTTTGAATTCTTGGTTTTATTGTTAAAGATTATTTGGGGATGTTTCTTTACTATTACTAGCTGTATCACTGTTGTATTTTATTTCATATTCTACTCTAATATAATAATATCTTGGTTTCTTTCTCTTGTCTGCTTTAAGATCATGTAATTGTACCACACTCATGAATTGTATAACAGATTTAATGTATTGTACATAGTACAAGGTTACTGTTTTATAATCTGTCTTTGGGGACATGTAAGGGATGGTTATTGTGAGCCTGAGGGGAAACAAAGAGTCAGTGGTGACATACCTATAATGTGTTTTTAGGGACAAGGCTGCTCAGAGAGACAATGAGGAAGAAACTGCTGATGATCCTCGGAAACTGAAACCTGGAGAAATTGATCCAAATCCAGAAACCAAACCAGCCAGGCCAGATCCCATTGACATGGATGAAGGTGAGTTAGGAGTTTGTTTACTGTTTTTTGACAGAAATCTGATCTCTTTGATTTTTCCCTTTACACAGCCTTTGTGCCCTGGGTTTCTTCTGTCTTTTTTTGCTCCATCCCCTCATCATTATTTTTCTTACAGGTTTTGTCATATTTCTGTATGTGGCCAGTCAAATTAACTTTTCCAGTTTTCTTTACCTTTTCTTGGTGTGTTTTCTACCTCTTTATTGCTCTTACTCATCTCTTACCATGCCTGACTGTTCTTTGCTTTGATAACTGCTCTACTTGTTTGCATTTTTAGTGCTGTATCTTCATCTTTTCCCATCTGCTCACACCTCTCTGATGAACCCATGTTGAAGCACAGGAGGACTGCATGACATTTTTTTTCGTTGCACATGGCAATGTTATGAACTAAAAAATTAATGTTTCTGTAATTCCTTGAATGGAGCACTGGTGTTTTTGAGCAGTGACAGGTTCACAGGTACAGCATTCTTGGATCTGGTTGTAAATACAGTTAACAAGTTCTAAATATAATATTCTCAGGTAAAGACGTAAATGAAATTTTACTTCCGTTAATGTAATCAGTTTGCCTCTTTGTGTAAATATTTTGATTTGCTGTAGGTCTTAGTTGAATTATTTTCAACATTAGTTTTTTTTTGTAAAAGTCTTCATTTTATCTGGCCAATGATTTAGTAAATATATTGGAGTAACTTGGAGAAAACTAGTTCAGCGGTGATGCAGGATTCCTGTGAAAATTCATTCAGCTTTTAAAGATTGTTTTATGATCTTAATGTCACTTTTCCTTGCTCTCATCTTGTAAGTGCAAATTCATAGCTGCATTTTTCTGTACTGTTGTAGATGAGCTTGAAATGCTGTCTGAAGCCAGAGCACGTCTGGCTAACACACAGGGAAAGAAGGCCAAGAGGAAAGCCAGGGAGAAGCAGCTGGAAGAAGCTCGGTAAACTTTTGTTTGGTTTGATAAACTGAGGCTGCTTTTCCTCCCTCTGCACTTTAAATCATGGAGTGTTACTGTTTCTCTAGACGTCTTGCTGCTCTCCAGAAAAGACGAGAACTTCGGGCTGCTGGGATTGAGATCCAGAAGAAAAGAAAAAAGAAGAGAGGAGTGGATTACAATGCAGAAATTCCATTTGAAAAGAAGCCTGCCCCTGGTTTTTATGACACATCAGAGGAAAACTACCAGTCCCTGGATGCAGATTTCAGGAGATTACGTCAGCAAGACCTGGATGGAGAATTAAGATCGTAAGTGTGGGTTATAGTAAAGAGGGAAGACTATATTTGAAAAAAAAACCAGAACGACCCATATATATGTGTTTTAAGTCCTGGAAATATAATATGGACAGGAAATGTATTTTCCATGGGACAGATACTAGTGCAGTTGCTTCTTCCTTTTCGGTCTCCTGTATTTTTATCTTTCCAAAAGGCCTAGTTCACCTTTTATCTATGATCACCTTTTATCTCATTTAGTTCATTTTATCTGTGAGAATGAAGTTCCTCTTTAAATGGAAATGTTAAGTTTTTTGAGGTTTGGTTTTTTTCAGCAGTTTGTTTGCTTGTGTATTTATTAACAAGCAGTTCATTTGCCATTATCCCTTCACTAACTAATAACTTTAGTAAGATGGGCTATAAGAGTAGATTTTACTTGTATTACTTTTTATGGAATTGTTCTTAAGTTGAATGTCCTTAAACGTGTAATTTCTCTTCATCCCCCCCAAAAAAACCCCGATGTGTGGTTGAGAAGTTAAATGGATCACGAGCAGTATGGTACATATTATTTAATTGAGCCACTGTATTTCTCACTGCTTCTGCCAACTGTTTCTTACTGAGAGTCAGTCCAATGCCACGTACAATTTAGTTTATTAACTTGTGATCTGACTTTTATGTATAGCTCTTAGTTCAGAGGGTTGGCCTGGACCTTCAAGCTGCAGCTTATGATTTCACATTCTATCTCAACTGCTGTTTGAGGAAAACACCATTTTTGTTGAATACCAAAGAAAAATTGGTTCCCATGTCCTGCAGAAAATGTTCATCTTCCTGTAGCAGTTGCTGGAGAAAAAGGGACTGTTCACATACCCTTATTTTTATGGTCTTAAATCTTGGCTTGATACATTTCTCTTGCTCCAA